>CM028757.1:33518198-34014651 GCA_016801395.1 Leptodermis oblonga | reverse complement strand
TACAGTACCAATATAATACCAGAAGCTTAAGATCAAACCATAAAGCTCATACAAATGACAAAAAGCAGAGAGAAAAATTGAAACCAATATATCCTATACAAATCACCACTTTGATTAAGCACAAAGAAGTGAAAATAAACGACAAACCAAAAAAATCAAAATTCCCTAAAATGCACCAACCGAATTTACAAGCACCTAACGCAACCACGCAGTATCATAATTTAAAATTCTGATTGCAACAAAGATTGTCAGCGACCCAAACAGGGCATTCAAAGCAGACAGATTTGAAGAATTTAAGCGAAAGTAGCATAAAAAGCTCCAAAAAAAAGATAATAGGATATATTTTCTGATGGGGCTCTAATTCCGCAAAAGAAGGAAAAAGCCATGAACAGAGTAAACCCACTACCCAAGGAAAAAGCCATGGCAGAAAATCAAGCAATGGACTGGACCTCTTCAATCAAGCAATGGACTGGACCTCTTGTGACTTCAAAACGCTTCGTTTTCGCCTGCGGCGAAACGCCGATTCTAGAGGGAACTCCGGATGATGTTCAGGGATTTGCAGGATTCGGAAGGGGTAAACTCGGGCTGCCATTGTTGTTGAGCAGAGCATTTCTTCTTCCTAACAAATTCGCACTCTGTTTAAGCAATTCCACAAGATCAACCGGGATCTTATATTTAGGGGACAAACCATACTTTATGCATCCAAAAAAAAGAGATCTTTCTGTGTATTTTCTTTACACCCCACTTCAGATTAAGCCTTTCAGCATCCCCGGAGCTCATTTCAAGAACGATTTCTCATCGGATTACTGGATTCAAGTCAAATCCATCAAGATAGACGATAAAGAAGTCCCAATCAACACAACATTGTTAACCATTGATGAAGAAGGTTTCGGCGGCACTAAAATCAGCACGATTCATCCGTACACAATGATGCAGACGTCCATCTACAGGGCATTTAAACAAGCATTTGTCAGGCAACTATCCCACATCCCTAGATTGAAAGCTGTGGCTCCATTTGAAGTCTGTTACAGCTCTAAAGACTTGCCTTACACGCAGGTTGGCCCTATTGCTCCGTTCATCGATCTGGTTTTGCATCACGAGAGTGTTTGGTGGAGGATTTATGGGGAAAATTCGATGGTTCGGGTGAGTAGAGATGTTTTGTGTCTTGGATTTGTTGATGGAGGTGAAAGTTTGGAAGTTGGGATGGTGATTGGATCGCATCAGATTCAGAATAATCTTTTGCAGTTTGATCTTGAAACCAATAGGCTTGGATTCACTTCTTTGCTGTTTCTTCAACAAACTTCATGCGCCAACTTCAACTTTAAAGGCTAAAGCTTGAAGCTTGAGGGGGACAGCTTCGATGGACTCATGAATTGTTTCAATTGAAATTAAGAGTTAACAAATTGTATAACATTTACTTTTTTTAATTTTTTATTGGAAGGAGTAACATAATAGGTTGCTGATATTGTCAGATCAATAATTAGCTGCCAGAGTAGTTTTTTCGTACTTTTCCTATAATGTCCTTAATTGTTTCAATTACTCAATTTTCTCATCACTTATCCATATCCCTTCAACAATTTTACTGCGAGGGGAATTCATCCTCCAATTTTAAAACAACCTTGAGGCTTCTTAATTATTGAGGACGACTGCTGAGTTTGGACCTGATTGCAACTAAAAGAAACTAAACTCTCTGACCGGAGTTTCTATGTAGAGCGGGAGATAGAGGACCGAGGCGGCGTCGCAGGTGAGAAAGAGCAGACGGAAGTGGTCGAGTAGCGTTGGTTGAGCACGGGTCAAGCTTCAATGATGGAGTCAAGAAGGAGCGAAACGCGGCAGCGGGTGAACGAGTAGCCGGCGACGGCGGCTGGCGTCGCCGGCTGGCAGAAACCCATGACTACAGCAGCAGATCTCAAGGTCGTAAGATCTAGAAGCGGAACTGTGACAGTTGATAATTCATGTCGGAATATGTACAAGAACTATCTTAGTTAGTTGAGGACAAATTCCGTCCAGTTGAAGATTTAGTTAGTTGAGAACTATCTTGAAAATTCTTTTTGAGCAATTTTATCTACAGTGTTGTGGGAAGACATTTTGTATTGCAATGTTGTATATGAAAGCAGTTTTTAAGCTTCATGAATAAATTGATTATTGGTTCTAATCTTTATTCTTTTTGAAAATTTTGGTTCTAATCAAGAATGGAGAAACCACATGAGTGTTGCACTACTGCCGACGGCCGCCTCTCTTCCGATTAGTTTTTAATCTTTAATTAAAATGATGGGAGGAAGAAAATAGGTAATTGGACCAGTAAGAGGATTTTAGGAAATGTAATAAAAGATTGCTCTGGTAGCTAAATAC
Organism: Leptodermis oblonga; assembly: GCA_016801395.1. Lineage (NCBI taxonomy): Eukaryota > Viridiplantae > Streptophyta > Magnoliopsida > Gentianales > Rubiaceae > Leptodermis > Leptodermis oblonga. The sequence continues at coordinate 34,012,299 of CM028757.1, read as the reverse complement.
TGCTCTGGCAATATTAACTGCTAACATAATATCACTACTAAGATATCAATTTTGGATCATTTATGTGCCATTAAAAGAATTCTTAGGTATTTACAACACACTCTTGATTTTGGTTTGTGGTATGCTAAATGTAAAACCTTTGATTTAATTGGCTTTACGGATGCGGATTTTGGGGGATGTTTGATTGATAGAAAAAGTACAAGTGGAACATGTCAATTACTTGGTAATTGTCTTGTGTCATGGTTTAATAAGAAACAATCTTGTGTATCCTTGTCTACGGCTGAATCGGAATACTTAGCCGCTTCTTCATGTTGTACACAAATTCTTTGGATGAAGCATACTTTACTTGATTTTGGATTGAATTTTGATTGTGTGATAATACAAGTGCAATCAACATTTCAAAGAATCCAATTCAACACTCAAAAACCAAGCATATTGATATTAAACATCATTTCATTAGAGACTTGGTTTAAAAAGGAGAAATAAAATTGGAATATATTTCAACTACGGATCAATTGGCCGATATTTTTACAAAACCATTGGCAAAAGATCAATTTTCGTACTTGAGATCAAAACTAAGTGTTCAACTCATGCCTTTATACATGTCATTTCTTACTTGTATGCATTTTTTCAAAACCATTTTCAATGTTTATGCATACTAAGTCCTTTTTGTGATGTCAAAAAGGGGGAGAAAATATTATGGAATTGAGGGGGAGATTAAAAATTGAGGGGGAGTTACTCAAATTTACTTAGTGTTGATTTATTGTCATGAATTCCATATTTGTTTTGTCATCATCAAAAAGGGGGAGATTGTTAGACCCGGTTGGTCTTAATCCTTATTTTGATTGATGAGTTAACAAATATGAGAATTAATTTAACGATTTTATTTCTAAGTGAGAAAATGTAGAGAAATGTTTACGAAAGAACCAACGCAAAAAACGGCAATGAAAAATGAGCTAAAACGAAAAAACGGCAAGCAAATGAAGAAAGAAGAAAAATACGACCAAGCACGTCCCAAGGTGGGACCCACGGTGTTTTCAAGTCAGAAAATGAAGAGAAGAGTTCACGGGTGAACTAATGCAAAAACGGTGAAGAAAACGGAGCTATAACGAAGAAACGGCAAGCAAACGAAACAAGATGTCAAATTGGGCCGACAACTGGCTGACAGACGCGCATGCGACACTTTTATTAATGTGACAGAAAAAACTGTCGCTAGGCGTGCTCCAGGCTGACAACCAGCGCTCATGCGATGCTTTTCTGCGACAGTCGTGACTGTCACTAGGACCTGACGGTGGAGCTTCGGGAAGTCCTATTTTTTACCCTTTTTTCAACTATTTCAAGGGCTCTCTTCTCCTATAAATACCCCCAATTGAAGAACATCAAAGACACCTCTCTCCATCTATTTTATGCTCAATCTCAAGTGTTAAAAAGTTCTAAAAAGATCATTTCAAAGTTCTAGCAATTTATTTCAAAGTTAGGCTAGAATAGAAAATCCTCATTGTAATAGTTAGCTAGTTTCAAAGCATCAAATTTTCTTTTTGTAAAAGGGTTAGAGGGAAGTCTTGGATCTTATCAAGAGGTTGATAAGGGTCTAAGCAAGGGGATTAACTAAAGGATTACCTATAGTTTGAGTAAACTAGGAGAGAATCCCTTGGGTTAACTTGTAAGGTTTTAGATTCACCTTTAAGAATCTTATTGGGATATTAGGACCAAACATTTTGCTTGGAAGTGGAGTAGACTTTCCTTGAAGAGGGAAAGTTGAACCGCTATAATTATTGTGTGTTCTTTAAATTGCATTCTTTATTACTTTACACTTAAAATCACACACAAATCACAAAAAGATTTTGTTTGTTTAAATTTGTTTTTAAACCTAATTCACCCTGACAAGATTTTGAGTTCATTTTCCATGACAATTGATGTTCCATGATTAGTGAATTTGAGGATATTTTCAGACTTGATTTGTTTATGGCAGGTGAATCAATAATGTCTCCTGGGGCCAAACAAGGGTTGATTACTCTTGCTATTCCTTTGTCTCAAAACAGCTCAGGTACGAATAATGTTTGTTTTTCAGAGAATAGGTGAAATTTAAGGTGTTCTAGTGGAACCATACATTCTCTTTGTAAGGGTTCTATAGTTTCTTTACTGCAATGGCCCACTGCTCCTATTGGGTAATGTAATGTAGATCTCGTGAGAATGCTTCTTCTGCTCCTATAGGTTCTATAGTTCCATTAATTTTTTTTCCCTTCGCATTTTCATATTGAGATTTTTTTGGATTGTGGCTTCAGCTAGAGGAGCTACACGCATGGCATGGACTTTGGAGTCCAACGCAGATATCATATATTTATGATCTCGTGAGAATGCTTCTTCTGCTCCTATAGGTTCTATAGTTCCATTAATTTTTTTTCCCTTCGTATTTTCATATTGAGATTTTTTTGGATTGTGGCTTCAGCTAGAGGAGCTACACGCATGGCATGGACTTTGGAGTCCAACGCAGATATCAGATATTTATGGTGCAGAGTCAAGAGCTTTTTAGACTACTCAACATGAACTTAATTTTGCGTAAATTTTAATGAATTGTATTGTGCGTTAAAGATATTTGATTGTGATTGTAGTTGGACAATTAATGAATCTTTGTATAAGTTCAATATTTATTATTATTATTATTTACTTCCTAAGTGAAAATAAAAACTGCTATATATTTGTGATTTATCACATATAATTAGGGCTTCCTTCTAATCTTGAAGTGATTTGCCTGCCTTCTGTGACAATTGGGCATAATGATTAATGTTGTATTTCTTAATTTATTATAATGCTCTTTCTATTAAAACTAATTATAATCTCAAACACCACATATTTAGGGTGAGGATGGAGGCGCGACAGAGCGGCTGAATCCCCCTAGTAGTGTCCTATCCGCCACCTCTCCCGCCTTTGCAATTTCTCCAGGATTCCAAACTGCGAGGTCGTCTCCATTCAGATCAGACTTTACTTACTATTTCAAGTATGGATAAGCACTCCCTCTCCCAATTCCCAAGCATTCATTTTGCAGAAGGCGGCTACAGAAATCTATGCCTTTACAAGGTTTTCATCTTCTGTTTTTTTTTTTTTTTTTTTGTCTTATTTTGTTTACTGATATCAAAATATGGAAGGACAGATTCTTGATAAATGGGTAGTTCCCTTTGTGTTTGTTTCTCAAGTTTTGGCAATGGCTGCTCTGTTCTTATCTTTCCTTCTCCTCTTTTCCCTAGTCCCCTCCTCCATAGCCGACCTTCAGAGAACTCTTGTCCTTCCCATACTCAAAGATCAATCCACAAAGAACACTCAATACATCACCAGAATTTACCAAAGAACTCCACTTTTACCCGTCAAATTGACTCTTGATCTGGGCGGGGAAAATCTCTGGGTTGATTGTGGCCAAAAATTCTACGCAAGTTCATCCTACAGGGCAGCTCATTGTGGCTCAAAGCTCTGCTCATCTCTGGCGGCCAGCTCCTGTCAGGACTGCTACGGCGGTCCAAGGCCAGGCTGCAACAAAAACACCTGCACAACCGCCATCAGAAACCAAATCACCGACCATCTCACCGGGGCAGAGCTTGCAGAAGATGTTTTAGCTCTTCAATCAAGCAATGGATCAAAAGCTGGACCTCTTGTGACTTCAAAACGCTTCGTTTTCGCCTGCGGCGAAACGCCGATTCTAGAGGGAACTCCGGATGATGTTCAGGGATTTGCAGGATTCGGAAGGGGTAAACTCGGGCTGCCATTGTTGTTGAGCAGAGCATTTCTTCTTCCTAACAAATTCGCACTCTGTTTAAGCAATTCCACAAGATCAACCGGGATCTTATATTTAGGGGACAAACCATACTTTATGCATCCAAAAAAAAGAGATCTTTCTCTGTATTTTCTTTACACCCCACTTCAGATTAAGCCTTTCAGCATCCCCGGAGCTCATTTCAAGAACGATTTCTCGTCGGATTACTGGATTCAAGTCAAATCCATCAAGATAGACGATAAAGAAGTCCCAATCAACACAACATTGTTAACCATTGATGAAGAAGGTTTCGGCGGCACTAAAATCAGCACGATTCATCCGTACACAATGATGCAGACGTCCATCTACAGGGCATTTAAACAAGCATTTGTCAGGCAACTATCCCACATCCCTATATTGAAAGCTGTGGCTCCATTTGAAGTCTGTTACAGCTCTAAAGACTTGCCTTACACGCAGGTTGGCCCTATTGCTCCGTTCATCGATCTGGTTTTGCATCACGAGAGTGTTTGGTGGAGGATTTATGGGGAAAATTCGATGGTTCGGGTGAGTAGAGATGTTTTGTGTCTTGGATTTGTTGATGGAGGTGAAAGTTTGGAAGTTGGGATGGTGATTGGATCGCATCAGATTCAGAATAATCTTTTGCAGTTTGATCTTGAAACCAATAGGCTTGGATTCACTTCTTTGCTGTTTCTTCAACAAACTTCATGCGCCAACTTCAACTTTAAAGGCTAAAGCTTGAAGCTTGAGGGGGACAGCTTCGATGGACTCATGAATTGTTTCAATTGAAATTAAGAGGTAACAAATTGTATAACATTTACTTTTTTAATTTTTTTGTATGTATTAATGTGTGTGAATCTAATATGTTAGTGGAAACAATTCAAATATTGTTAGAATTTAGATTTAGGGACAATTTTCAAACAAAATCAAGTTAAGAGACAAATAAAACAATTTAGGGATTTTTTTTTTTAAGATACAACATCTCAACTTAAACGATCAGCAGAGTGATTTAACCTTTTTTTTTTTTTTTCCCTAACGACACATGCGCCTCATTTCATGGAGGTCGTGTATTTTTTTTTTCTTTTTTTTTTTTTTTGTTATAGTTTAATGAAACTCCACCCGAAAAAAAAAAAAAATTAAAGACAAGTAACATGCGGCCTCAAAATTTTTGAGCCCTGCACATACGCAGGGTCGGGCCTGTACATGAGCAAAGGCAAGCTGAAGTGGTCGTGACAATTTCTGATACGATACCAAAACTTGAACTTATCAAGTTAATAATCAATCCGACAAAAAGGAAAAGACATGGGTTGTTATCTCCAAGAGACAATTTCTTTTTACAATCTCCAATATGACACAAAATCCGAATGGAATCTAACACATTGTAAAATATCCGTAAATTTAAAACACCATCCGATTGTCATCGTAATAGAATATCGACCTTGGAGTTTAAGAAGAAAAAAAAAAATTGCAAACGACATTGTTTTTGTTTATTGGAGCTAGCGAAGTGAATGAGGCGATCGCTCTAACTCATCCCCTAGCTAATTTCGTTGTACCCTCACTTGGTACTTTGGTAGGGTAGGAATGACGGTCACAGTAGCTCGCCCCTGTTCCGCCGGCCGGCGTATTTGAAGGTGTTACCAATTATCATTTGGTCCATGATCATCAGAGATATTGCGTGTATGCATGCTACTGCGATGTTGAAAATAAGAATTTAAGAATGCAGAAGTCTCCATTAGTGATAAAAAAAAAAAAAAGGAAAGATGAAGAATCAGAAAGAATAGGAGCAAATTAGTAGAGTACGATGAGTCCCTTAATGAAGTTATTCCTATCCCGTTGTAATATAAAAAATAAAAAAAAAATTTTAAAAAACGGAGGCTAGTTTTAAAGTTGATGGGCAGCTTGATAATTTTCCATCTTGGGTTATTGCTGCTGCGAAGTGATGGGCCTGTAAACCATGTTCACTCTTTTCACTTTTTGTGGCTATGGTGGAAGATTTTCTGATTCATCTGACCACCCATCAACATGGGCTCGTTCTATTGTTTTTGTTTTTAACTTTTACTATAAATTTAATATATTATACTTCTCTGTTCCATTATAAGCGCCAGCTTTGTAAAATTATTTTCAGTATATATTAAAAGAATAATGATATTCTTAGCGACTAATTTTAGCGACTTATTATCTCAACTGATGTGTCTCATCCAACGTGGACTCTCACAATCCTTGCATCAAACCGAAACCAACGAATATCCTTCCTCCCTCTTCTTCTTTGCACAAAACAAACTTCACCATCTTTGATTTTCCATGTCTGTGATGTGCCCATCACCAAATTGATCAGTTAACGAACGAAAATTCCAGTTAATTTCATGTCGCCCTCTTTTTTGTGCAAAAAAAACCTATACACCTCTAGATTTTGTACAAGCTGCGCAAGAGTTTGCAACAAATTTGGATTTTTTTTTTTTTTTCTTTTCAATCGATGATGGGTTCTCCCTTATCAACAATGAGAACCTAATTCTTTTTGAATCAAGTGAAATTTCTTCAAATTTGATTGATGTAAGAAATAGAGAAACAAGGATAGCACCACGAAGAAAACGGCAAGAGTTTTTTGGATTTGATTATCAAGGTTTGTATATTCATACTCTGCAAGTTTCTTTCAACTTCATTGGTTAATTGTAATTGATTGACAACATCTTTGTAAATGGATATTTTGTGAAGAGGACTTGTGTGGTATGATTCTCAAAATCATGTTTTGATAATCATTTTAATTTTATAATATTAAAAAGCTTATTGGGAATGTAAAAAAGTGTGTTAGAAATGTAAAAAAGCTTACTAAGAATAACGAAAAAGTATTATAAAATTGGAAATCATGTTTTGAGATGCATTCCACACAGGGCTATGAGCAACATTGAGATTGTGCAGGATTCTTTTTTGCAGGAAGAAGAGAGCCATGCATGATCGTAGGTTTTAGTTTGATACGTGTATATGGAAGAGTTCACGTTGGATCGGACACGTCAGTTGAGATGATAAGTCGCTAAGATTACTCGCTAAGAGTATTATTACTCATATTAAAAAGTGGATGCTTCTAATGGGACAAAGAAAATAATTCTTTTTCGTTATTTTCAACACAAGTTTCTACTATTCAACTAAACATTTTACATTAAAAAAGTTTTTTTTTTAAATTTTTAAAACAACCCTAACGAACATGCTTGGATTACAAATACTTAAAATTGGGGAAATTACTAAAACCCTCAAAATTTCATTATATTACCTAACAGATTTTAAAGTTTAAAATTTTCAAGTGAATGATTAAATTTCTAACAATATTATCAAACTTCCTCTGAATCTGCAAGAATCGGACTCTGTAAGGTTCACTCTTTAATTTTCACTAGTCCATAGATCACTTGATATTTTGGACATATAAAAAATTATTCTATACATTCATTATAAATATGCCGTGTGTATTAATTTTGTGGTAAAAGCGTAATTATTTTGTGAAGTGTGGATAAATGGGAGATCAAGTTATTGATGTTACATTCATATTGGTTTGTTACACTAAAAAAATGAATATGAAGGATGCATGTAATAAAGCCTAAGATTAATATAATTATTTTTATAATATACATGCACATAATACTTTTGACATTAAACGTGATATGCGTGTCGTCTAACCTACGTACACGGTACGGTGCCGTTGGAATGTCAGACACACCGAATACAAATTGTCGAGTTTTTTTTTGTAAAAGTGTGATAAATAGATTACATTTTTACCCAATTAATTATCTCAAACTCACATTCAATGCGATGCAGCAAATGTGACAAGTAATATTTTCTTATGACTCATGAGTACGTACCAAGGAACGAGTCAGTGACTCAACAGTTGTGACGCATAGATGATCACTCAAATGTCAGGGTTTAATTCCAACTTCTCACAGTTTTGAAAAAAATAATAATAATAAAAAATAAATAAATAATCTGTTGAGCTAAATTGAATTGGAGTAAATGGTTGAGCTAATTTCTGCGTACCCACACGTCTCTCTGTGGCTTTGGAAGGACCGCACAAGAGATATATATATACGAAGATAATAGCTGTTGAAACTTAAAATTGGCGATTGCGATCGAAAGAGAAACGTCGACTGCCATTAAAGTCCTTTATCTCAAGCAAAGGATCACGCATCATGTACATTCGTTCTCTCACATCCTGCCATCCTGCATTTGTAACATCGGAATTTTACATGGAATCGATAGAATTGAAGTGTAGGATCCTAAGATCATAGGCAAAACGTGCGTGCGTAAAAATTACAGATTATTTATAAAAATTACTCTTATTTAAGTCATTTTAGTAAATTTTGTTAGGATCATATAGAATTGGAGCTATGATCGATTTGGTATTTTGGCATCGTAGAAATAAAATTCGCAATATATTGTCTAACCATTCTATAGATGATATTTCAACCTTCAAAATTGACATTTTCTTTTATTATTTATCGTAGGTGATATTTTCTTTTTCTCTATTATACATTAACATACAACTAAATTCAATACAGCAGAGATAATAAATGATCGTCGATATACCAGTACGTCTAACGATTCGACCCGACAAACATAAGTTTTTGCATGTATTATGTATCTACCTATTCAAGCGCCTTACTGATTTTTCAGAAGCGAACAGTTAATTAAAATGAACGTACATACATTGAATATTCCCGTTTATATACTAAAGTATCAAATATTGTGACAAATAATGAATTAAGATGCATGGATGAACATTGAATATTTACTAGATTTGACAACATGACATTGAACCAACCATATAGTACGTGACAAATTAGATGGAAATCATATGGGGACCTTAATCTAAAGTAAAATAAAATAAGGGGGACCCAAAAAAAAACCCAAATTGTACTCCCTCCTCCATTCTAAATTAGGATAGGAGATAAGGAATGGACTAGTGGTTCGATAATTAACCACAATTGAATTAGCCACAGCAGTTACGAGTTTGAATCTCACCCGAAGCAAAAATAAGGAAATTTAGGGTATGAGACCACTGATATTAAAAAAATGATATATATATATATATATATATATAGCTCGTTCAATGGACCATTCAGCTACTGAAAACAATTGCATACTAGTGCATCATAAGTCATTTTTCAGTGGCTGAATGGTTACTTGAATGGATTATAGTATTTCTTATATACAAGATATGAAACGCTATTTCTAATTCTCCTCTCAAAATAAAAGAGTTATATTTATTTTTAAATCTACAATTTCTTTTTACGAAGTTTAACGTAAAATATTTAGAGTAAATAATCAATTATATCATTTTTATTTACGTACTATTTTTTTTTTTTTTTTTGAAGAACAAACTGAATATTATTATTAGCTGGGAATTCCAGCACTGAAAGAAAAGCCCGCCGGGGGACTAGTCCAGGTTACATCGATCGACAAGTTCTGTTTTGCGTACTGTGCTAGCTCATGATCCGCTAGATTTTCTACTCTGCTAATCCAGAAAATGTTCGTGCTATTTACATACTATTGTTTTCTTAAGGATTTTCAAAGACTCTCATGGGTTTAAGAAAAATTCAATTTGAACTTTAAGGTTGAAAAACTACTATTTCCGATTGAATTTGTATGAAAATACAAGGATACTTCCAAACCTTTTATCAATAGTAAAGAACTCGAGTATATTTTTGCCCTTTTTGTACATTAATTTAAGAAAGTATTGATAGTTTTTTCAAACTTTATAGTTCGGTTTATAGTTTCTCTAAACCTCGAGGGGGTTTTATAAAATTGCCTTATTTTTTAAAATCTCCAATTTATTTTATTTTTGTTCTTTCCCAGTGTTTGATCAATATACTCCTCTCATTTCCATATAAATCAATTTTAGGCGAATTACATTTACCTTCCTCTTACGAATAGGTCTTTGTAGATCTAAAAATTACAAATATATCTTTGAACTATTAAAAAAAAAATTTATTTTGTGTTTATTTTTTATTAAGAGTATGGGTGATATCGAGTTGAGCAGCATTAAGATTTAGAGCGCTCTCTAACCGTTTATTTAATAATCTAATTTAAAATTCGGTTCATCTATATTTATTCATTTAATAAAATAAGTTCAAACTAAATTTTTACCGAGCATATGATGAACTTTAGTGAATAAAGTTTGTATTTATTTTTTGCCATAACTAACAGAGATCGGTTTTGATTATAACCATTTGTAATTTTCCAAACTTCGGAAACTCATTTGTAATTAGACTAAACCTTGAGGGAAGCAAATGTAATTCGCCCATCAATTTTCAACTACTTTTCGAGTGCGGAAATTAAGGAGAAAGTTGCCTTCGACACCTAAACGTAGTATCGTTTCATATTGTGAATTCAAACCCATGAAAATTTGACAAATTGACAATTGCCAAGTCAGCATCTGCCTCACAGCGGCCAACACCTTTTTTTTCAACGTTGACCAAGTCAAGCTGCCACTCGTTGTCATTTTCATTTTGACTTTAATTGTAACAAATTAATTACTCTAAACTTATTTTGACTCCATGGAAATTTTAAGAATATCTTGTCTAACCGTCTAGCGATTGATTGACAGTCTAACGCACGGGATCAAATTCGATATGCGTGTTTTTTAATACTTACAGTATAATTAATGGTGATACATCAAAATTAAAATTTAATGCGCATATTTTCATAACATAATCACAATACTTGATATGCTAGATTCGATATGTGCACTGTCAAATTATATATAACGCTTCATATACAAGTTTTTCCGTTTCATTAATAACAAATGCAGATAGAAATTGATCATAGCATTGTGGGTAATTGTTAGGCTTATATCTTGTTGATTGGGACATGATAATTTTCTAAAATTTCAAGGGGCATTCCATAAGTTTACAAAATCTTGAGGGGATAAATATTAATTAACATGTTTTTCCCGATCCAAATAAGTGACGTTTTGAAAGAAATAACTATTTGCAAAATAAATAACGTTTCAAATATATTATACAAAAAAAGAATAACTTTTTTCTAAAATTACCCTTGCATTAACTTGTCAAAGTAAGAATAATTGATTATCACAAACTCTAATAATTATCTTAAGATTTAAACATTAGTTTTATCTTTTATCAATCTTATAATTATACGAGATTAGTTGGACTATATTTACACGTTTTAATGCAATACTCCTAGTTGTGTTTTCTATTTTTTAACATTTGCAATTTGGATCCCCAAAATTCGAACCCACGACTTTAGAATTACAAAGTCCACCATTACCCACCACCTCAACCTTTCCCCCAACTCCTAGTAATAAATTACAGTAATAAGGCATTTTCTTACCATTTAATTTTTTTAAAAAAATTACTTATTTAGTTAAACGTCACCTATTTTGGATCGGAGTTTTTTTTGTTTTTTTTTCTTTTAGGTTTATACAACGCACCGCCACAGTGTCCCCTATTATGCTTCGAAATTTAAGCTGGTCTTTTCCTTTCTTTAAAAATAAATAAAAATAAGACTTTTTTGTTTTACAGCCAACCAACACTCCTTCCTACGCTGGTTTTGATATTATATTGGTGAGTTGTACGTGTCTGCCAATCCGGATTCTTGGAAGCCTCCAAATACAACTTTCTGCGCAACAATATTTATTTATTTATTAAAAAAGAGATTAGTCTAATGTAATCTATACTTTTGGGACATATACTGATACTTTATACAATTCATGCAAGAGAAAAATGTTTTAATTACATTTCGGGTGCTAAGGTTTTGTTAATTTACATGTTGGTCTCTAATTTAGTAAGTTTATAACATCTCGGTCCGTACATTTAACGCGAACGTAACATCTCAATCTTTTTATTTTAACTTAAAATAGTATATCAATCCCTATAAAAAAAAGATTAATATGTAATTTACTAAAATGTAAGGGACTGAATTATAACATAACTAAAAATTTTAATTTTTTTTTTAAAACAGCCGATTAAGTGGCTGGGGGGCATATGGACCCTTTATTAATATGGCGGCATAAAGACCGAGACAAAAAAAATTTTAATTTAGTAAATACTTAATTAATTAAGTTTAAATATTTTTATCAAACGAAATCCTAAGACATCGATCATTTGTTGCCGTTTTGAACCTCTCCTTTATTATTAGGGTGTGTTTGGCGTGCAGAAATGAAAATGAGAATGAGGGGCATGCCATATATGAAAGTGGATAAATCTTTCGTTAAAGGAATTTTAGATCGCCTTTTAGAGGATATAGTAATTCAAATTATTATATTCATGTACGCACCAAACATAGGAATTTTAATCCTATAAATCAGATGTCGATTCCCCCATTCCCATTCTCGTCCCCCAAACACAGGGTTTAATCCCGTGTAAAACAAACTTTATAATGTTCGCCAATTCAAAAGAAATGTCATGTTTTTAGGGAAAAAAATTCGATACGCATGTTTTCAATAATATGCAATATATTAGAGGTTTAATTTGATATGCATTTTTTTTTCACTACAGGCCATACTTGCAGTTTTAACATAACTATAATACATCATGATATTTTAGAGACTAAACTCGATACACATATCGTGAAACAGTTATATCATCATATTATATACAAGTCTTTGCCTCCATGAATTGGTGAATAATTAAGCAAACAAGGATAAATTGTTAAAAACTATCATGAAGTTTGTTGAGCTCTGTTAGATATATTGTATAGTTAAGTATATTTTGGGCCTCGTAGGTTTGGTATGTTAGCTGTTTATAAACTCTTTGTACAAGTTCATAATTAATACAAAAAAATATTTCTCATCATGGTATCAGAGCCACAAAATAAAAAACCCTAGCTTCCACCTTTGATTTTTTCGAGCCCTCCCCCCCCCCCCCCCCCTCGATCTCCTTCACCATGGCTGATGAAGGATCGAAGACCACAACCCCCCGCGCCGACCAGCAGACGTCGGCTCCGACGAACCCCCTGAACCCAAAGATCGGGACTGATGACCCTGATGCGGAGATTATTTATCGGCGAATTGACCCCTCTTCTCCGTATTATCTTGGCTCCATGGCTGATGAAGGAACCGACCAACAGCAATTTGGAGCCTTTGTTCTTAACTTTTGGCACAAAATCCACTACCCACCTTGGATTGGGCGTTTAAGGCAATGAATCAAGAGGAGCAACTGCAGACCCGGAACAGTTCTGTCAAATCTGACCGGGCGGATGTGATGCCTTTTGCTGTGAACGCCCCGCATACAGGTACTTCTGAGTATGAATCGAGATTCCTTCCTAATGTCACTTGCACTTACTGTAGTAGGATTGCATGAGGAATCTACCTGCTTTGGGAAGAATGGATATCCGGAATGGTGGGGAGAACGGCCTCAATTCCGTGGGAAGGCCAACCCTGATCGCGGCGCTGGCCATGGGAAAGGAGGCGGACCGGCAGCAGTTGCAGTGGCGCGACCTCGCGCTGCTGAGGCGCGTGCAGTGGCATGTCCAGCGACCAGTGAAGGTGCCGCGGTGGGTAGTGGTGATTCGGCACTTGTTTCGAGTATTCAGGGTGTGAGCTCTGAACAATTGCAACAATTGCTTTCTCGTTTGGGTAATACGAGCACAGATGATCGATTGAGTGTAGAGTCTCTGTCCAGTTTATGGCTTATAGGTACGCGTGCTTTGAATCATGTCACGGGTAACTTGTCTTTGTTGTCCAATTTACATGATATGCCTTCTTGCACTGTTGGCCTTCCTGATGGTAGTAAGGTTGTTTCGGTGAAAAGTGAAATGGTCAGATTGTCTAGTCACTTGACCTTGAACAATATTTATTATGTACCTCATTTGTTGTGCAACCTTATCTCTGTTTCGCATCTGGCTGATGATACTGACTGTGTGGTACACTGTGTTAAATCTGGCTGTGTTATTCAGGACCGACGTTCGAGGATGCTGATTGAAATCGGTGAAAGGCGGGGGGACTCTACTACTTCAGGGGTGGATTTGGTGTTTAGGCAAATCGAGTTGTTGATCAGTAGGATCCGGTTGTTTGGTATCAAAGATTGGGGCATCCCTCAGCTAAGATCGTGAAGAACCTACCCTTTGAGTTTATTTCTAGTGATCGTTTAACTGAGTCATGTGATGTGTGTTACCAGGCTAAACAGAGTCGTAACTTATTTTCATTCAGTGAAAAAAAGCATGTTTTCCTTTTGAATTAATCCACTGTGATTTGTGGGATCCCTATCATACTTTATCTTCGTGTGGTGCTCGTTTTTTTTTCACTATAGTTAATGATTTTACTCGAGGTGTTTGGATTTACTTGATGCGTGATAAAACTGAGGTGTTTGAGTTGTTTACCCGTTTTTTAGCTTTAGTAGAACGTTAATTTACTGCTAAAGTTAAAACGATGCGGAGTGATAATGGGACTGAGATCTTTTGTCTTAAGAATTTTTTGGCTGATCGGGGTATTATTTTTCAAACCTCTTGTGTGGGCACCCCCCAACAGAATGGTAGAGTTGAACGGAAAAATAGGCACATATTATATGTAGCTCGTGCTTTAAAATTTCAGACTAATCTTCCTGTGCAGTTTTGGGGTGAATGTATTTTAACTACTGGCTATCTGATAAATCGGACTCCCTCGAAATTGTTGAATTATAAGTCCCTGTATGAATGTCTGTTTGGTGTAAAACCTCTTCTGTCTGAGCTACGTGTTTTCAGTTCTTTGTGCTATGCCCATAACTTGAGAGCCAAATTTGATAAGTTTGCTAGTAGAAGTCGTTAGTGTATCTTTGTGGGATATCCGTTTGGAAAAAAGGGGTGGAAGTTGTATGATTTGGAGACCCGTGAATATTTTGTCTCCCGTGATGTTAAATTTGTTGAATCTGTGTTTTCTTTCTCCACTGCTTTGGTTGAAGAACATATTGTTGCACCGGACTTGGTTGACATTGTACAGGATGAGTTTGAGGAAGATGAGGACCTACTGGAGGTGCCTCCCCCTTTGGCTTCGCCTAGCACCACTGCGGCGCCACCAGCTGTGACGGGTCCAGCGGCGCCAGGGGGAGATCCCGTGGCTGTTCCGCAGCCCCCTATCTTTGCCAAGAGCAGCCAGCAGCAGCAGTCCATGGTGGATGGGGGTGAGGTGCGAGGTGAAGGGGATCCGGTTGTGCATTTGGGTAGAGGTATGCGTACTCGGGTTCCTTCTGTTCGTCTTCGAGATTTTGTGGTTAATACAGTTGTTGGTTTCAAGTCCACCCCCTCCCCCCGCTTCATCGAGTTCCGAGCATTCCTCCGGTTATGGTAATCTCTACCCTTTGTCTAACTATTTGGATAGTAGTTATTTTTCGGTGGACCATCGAACCTTTCTTGCAGCTGTTACTACAGGAGTTGAGCCTAAGTCTTTCAAGTATACCATGAAAGATGCAGGCTGGCGTGAGGCTATGCAGACTGAAATCCAAGCTCTGGAAAAGAATGGGACTTGGACATTGGAGAAATTACCAGCTGGCAAGAAAGCATTGGGGAGTAGGTGGATCTATAAGATCAAGTATCGTTCAGATGGACAGGTTGAGAGGCTCAAGGCACGGTTGGTTGTGTTTGGCAATCACCAAGTGGAAGGCATTGATTACTCTAATACGTTTGCACCAATGGCGAAGATGGTGACTGTCATGACTTTTCTAGTAGTTGCAGCGGCAAAGGATTGGGAACTACACCAGATGAATGTTCACAATGCCTTTCTGCATAGAGATCTGACGGAGGAGGTGTACATGCGGGTTCCTCTTGGTTTCGGCAAAGGGAGAGATGGCCAAGTGTGTAGACTTCGCAAATCGTTGTATGGGTTGAAGCAAGCCCCCAGATGTTGGTTTGCAAAGCTGACAGCAGCATTGCGGAGGTATGGGTTTTTTCAGTCTTATTCGGATTACTCATTGTTTACTTTTTCGAAGCAGGGGATTAGGATGAATGTTTTGGTGTATGTGGATGATTTGATTATTTCGGGGAACAATCCCAAGGAACTTGCAGAGTTCAAGAAATATTTTGAGTACCTGTTTTCACATGAAGGATCTGGAGAAGCTCAAATATTTTTTGGGCATATAGGTGGCGAGGAGTGCAGAGAGTATTTTCTTGTGTCAGCGAAAATACACTCTGGACATTATATCTGAGACAAGACTGCTGGGAGCGAAGTCCATGTCATTTCCGATGGAGCAGAATCCGAAACTTGCAGCTTCGAAGAGTCCGGACCTGGCCGATGGGGGAGAAGTATCGGCGGCTCGTGGGTAGGCTTATCTATCTGGCTTTCACTAAGCCAGACGTGTGTTTTTCTGTGCATATTTTGTCTCAGTTTTTGCAGGCACCAAAGTAGGATCTTTGGGCAACAACCTTGAGAGTAGTACGTTACTTGAAGGGGAGCCCGGGACAGGGTGTTCTGCTTCAGAGATACCGTAATCTGAAACTGACAGGGTGGTGTATTCAGATTGGGCTGCTTGTCCCAAAATATAGAGACCAGTTACTGGATGGATGGTATTTCTTGGTGTTTCACCTGTCTCTTGAAAGACTAGGAAACAGGCTACAGTTTCACTTTCCTCTGCAGAGGCAGAATATCGGGTTATGGCGAAAGTGACTTGCGAGTTGAAGTGGCTTAAGGGACTTCTCCAAAGTTTTGGGATTTGCACTGAGGGGCCAATGCAGGTATTTTGCGATCGTCAGTCAGCACTGCATTTGGCTCAGAACCCTGTTTTTCATGAACGGTCAAAACATATTGAAGTGGATTGTCATTTCTTGAGAGATGCCATAGTGGAGGGGACCATTGTAACATCACACGTTCCCACGAATTCTCAGTTGGCAGACATCTTTACCAAATCGTTAGGACGACAGCAGTTTGAGTTTCTGCTAGCCAAGTTGGGCATACACAATTTGCATGCGCCAACTTGAGGGGTGATGTTGGATATATTGTAAAGTTAAGTGTATTTTGGGCCTTGTAAGTTATTTTGGGCCTCGTAGATTTGGTATGTTAGCTGTATATAAACTCTTTGTACAAATTAATAATGAATACATAAAAATATTTCTCATCAAGCTCCAAATCTGTCACTACAAGCCTATAAGATAAAGGATATTGATCGCATTATACATTAATTCATTGGGCAGCCATTGTGCGGAACTGACGTGGAAAAAAGGTTAGGCCATCAATTAATGTTCGCCACTCACAAATTCACAGTCTTCAAAGCCCAACAGCAACTAAACATTTATTTCATTACGTGGATAGTGAGTATATTTTCATATTATTCATAATATATTTGGACATGTTGCACATTTGTTTATCGCAAAACATATATATATATATATATATATATTCATATGTAATATATTATATTTTAAATTTGTTTTTCAATTAGAAAATTGGTAATTTTGGTCTCTTTTATTTACACATGTTGCACATTTGGCCTATTGCATTTCATTGTTGTAAAAATAGTATCTTACGTTTGCACGTTGTTGCAGTTTTGCTTCATGTGACCTATTATGGATTATTATAAGCAGTCAAATTAGAGGTCAACGGTTTCTAAAATCTTTTAAAAAAAAAAAATTGGAGTTTTTCTGTGATTTCCTTATTATTCAATGGTTTGCGTAATAATTTATCTAAATGGGTAAAAATTATTACGCGGGTTCCTGAAGAATATAGAAATCACAAGAAAGCTTCATCTTTTTCCTTAAACGTAAGAGACTATTTTTGCAACAATAAAACGTAAAAAATCAAAAGTGCAACAAATTCAAATAAAACGACCAAAATTGTCAATTTTTCCTTTTCCAATTGTTTCTAAGTATTCTTCTACCTATTTTAATCTTCGACTCCCAAAATAAAATGGAAGAGAAAAAAAGAAAAGAAAAGATCGTCTACGTCTCAATTAATCAATTAATCATACCGTTGGGTTGGGTGGCTGCATTGTCTCAAACGGTCCCGTTCGCATATGATATGATTATAAGCTTTCCAAATTCTACCATTTTTTTTTCTGGTTTGTAAGGAACGAAGAAAT
Source organism: Leptodermis oblonga (assembly GCA_016801395.1). Taxonomy (NCBI): domain Eukaryota; kingdom Viridiplantae; phylum Streptophyta; class Magnoliopsida; order Gentianales; family Rubiaceae; genus Leptodermis; species Leptodermis oblonga. Next base: position 33,994,551 of record CM028757.1, on the reverse strand, counting down.
TTCCGTGATGAGATCCTATGTCTCCATTTCCTTCATAATGGAGATATAAAATCGCATGGCGAAATTTTCTAATTTCCGGGATGAGATCCTATGTCTCCATTGCTGTGGGTCTTCATAATGGAGACATAGGATCTCATGGCGAAATTTTCTAATGCCTCTTTCCAGTTTCCTGCCTAGTCACATTCCAAATGCTACGTACGTACTTTATTGGCTTATTGTTTAAAATTAAAATATTAATTGTAGACAAACAAATGTTACCTCCCTCCTCTCAAAAAATTGCACACAAAAACTTGTATCTAACAATCGTACCGTCCAACACAGAAATAAGAAATGAAAGTTTATAATGGTAGGAAAAAAGATCATACACAAAAGTTGGTATCTAACGATGGTACTGTCCAACACATAATCGGAAAAGGAGAGTTTTATAATGGTAGAGGAAAAAATTACACACAAAAACTTATATTGGACTAGTCTTATAATGGTAGGGAAAAAACTATATACAAAAACTTGTATTTGACAGTCATACTCTCCGACACATCACGTAAAAGGAGAGACTTTTATAATGGTAGGGGATTGAAGCACAAGTTAAAAACAAATTTAATGGTGGAAAGATTTCCTTTTGACTATTTCTCACAGATAGCAATTGCTCATTCAATTTATTTTTTATTTTTTTTGGAGAATTAAAATCTTTTACTAGAAACAGCTCGGACAGTGAGGAAGTTGAAAAATTCTAAGCTATGGTTTCGATTTTAGAGTTAGAACAGCCAATTCAGTTGTGATTCGAATCCAAATGTACCTAGCTAGCATATAAAGTGGTGCGTGATTTTCTAAAACATATTTGTTGATATAGAAAAAAAAATTATTTTTATATTTTTCACACAAATTAAGAAGTTCGTTTAATTGACAAAAAAATTCTTCATTATTGTTTCCTTTAGCAAAAAGGAAAATTCTAACCTTTCCCTTTTATTAATGTTTCCTTTAATAATACGAATGATGACTTGCAACACTAAACTCCCATTGTTATAATTTGCCCTTTAATGTTTTAAAAATAGACATTTAACTAATCAAAAAGGACTTTTCTTTCGAGGAGATCACATTACTCATTAATATATTGGTGCAATTTTGTAAGGGAAGATTGAAAAAGTGGTTACGAGAGTATCCACAATCCCGAGATTTTTGCACTATCAAATCGTATATTATTTCATGTTTTTTATATTTTTAAAAATAAAATCAGATCGGATCAAAGTTTAAACAATAACTTCAATACCATATAAATAATTATTCATACTTATATTTCTATTTCTAAATCACTTTTTTAAATATAATCTAAACCAAAATTTAAAATCAAACTATAGCCCACGACAATTCAAAACAGAGTTTAAACCACAATTTTCAAAATGTTCCAAACTAAAAAGTAAAAAACTAAAGTTATTAGAGAGGGAGTTTCTCGTACACCCATCTAATGGTTATATGTTATACATTAACACGATACTTTTCAGGAGAAACTATGTACGCTGACTGCCAGACTACCGTAAGACACGTCTGTTGAAAGTTTTTGAGAAGTTTACTAATAAAATGTGAGTGAGACAATCAAAATGGGTTGAGTATCGAATTTTCAAATATCGAAGGATAAAATACGAAATATCTCAAAATACAGGGGCTTATTTGTTATTAAACATGTCAAGATCGAGGAAATAGTCTATGCTAATTTGGCTTTACATCAACACGGTCACGCACGTCACATTTTCCTTCTTCTTTTTTCCTTTCCCTCCTTTCCCTTCTTTCTTCCCCTTCGTCCCAGATTTTCCCTGGACCACAATATATACTTGTTATATATTTTGGTTCACTCATCTGAATTTCTCTGGAAATTAATCCCTTTTGTTTTTTGTGTTTGATTTTGATTTTGATTCAGTTTGCTTTGTGTTTTTGATTGATTCATCGCCGGATGGAAGCCGATGAGCTGACGTCCGGTGCCAGCGGGCGTATAATTCCGCTGTTTAAGAACCTCCGCCGCTCGGTTTTCTCGTACGAAGCCGTTCGGAGATGTATCTTCTTGGTAAAATCCCTTTTCCTGTGGATGATTCTGCTTCTCCTCCCTCACCGCCACCTCGCTGGGTCTCCCCCGGCCTCTCCGGTGTCGGATTCCGCGTCTCAGGCGTTTCTGAAGAAGAAGAAGAAGATCAGGAAAGACGAGGAGGATACTCTTAGGCGCAGGGCCCTGGCGGAGGCCTTGCAAATGGTCGCTAGTGGAGACAGGGCTTCGGACGCGGCGGCGGGAACGGAGGAGGAGGCCGGAAATGGAAATGGGCGGTGCCTATGGAACACCTCGTTGTTCTATGGAGTTAGGCACAACGCATTGTTTTGCCGCTCGTGGCTTCCGGTTTTTGGTGAATTAAAGTATGATAGGGTCCTCTCTACTCCCTAGTTTTTCGCTTTTTTTTTTGTTTAATTTTTTTATTTTTGCACAATCACTGATCTGAGCTTCTTCTTTTTGTGAATTTCCCCCATATTTTTTGGGTATTATTTGAAGGAAGGTAGGGTCTTCATCTTGCTAAACGATAAATTGCAAGGGGTGGTCGGAAATTCGTTGAGAATTCTCCAAAGTTTGTTTTACAATATTTTATGTTTTAATTTGTGGGAAGCATGTGGTTCTTAGTGATTAGGGACTTGCTGGCATATTCTATTGCCTTTGTTGTATGGATAATTTAATATTGTTTAGTCAATATCACAACTAAGGAGAGTTGCCTTGTCAAGTAACGTAATTTGAAAATGGCTACCAATACTTTCGTTGATGTCAAATTATTGCAAACTGAAGATAAGAATGCTGTTTCTTTGTTCCATTTGGATTTAAACTAGAAGAAGGGATTAAGGGTTCTGGTGCAGCTAGTCTTAGAGTTTTGTTGTTTTCCTTCATCACATCAAGAACATGTTCTGATCTCAGTTCTATGCTTAAACTTCTTTTGCTCTTTTCCTAAAGTTAATATTCACAATTTTTTTTTTTTTTTTTTTTTCCAGAGGTATCCTGATCATCATCCATGGCCTAAATGAGCACAGGTACTACTAGTAACATGAATGATGCCATTTCCGTTGGGGGGTGGGGGTTTGAAGAGGGGCTTCTTATATCCTTCGTCCAGTACTGAATTTGTGGCTCAAATTTACTTCCGTTCTGTTACTCTTTAAGTAGATTGATATTCTTTGATTTAAATTGTAGGACTAATAGAATATTCATCATATTTTATGTACAGTGGGCGCTATGCTGAGTTTGCTAGACAACTCAACTCCTGCAACTTTGGGGTCTATGCAATGGACTGGATAGGTATCTGCTTTACCTCATCTCCTTAGTTTAATTCACTTATGATTTAGTTACCTAAGATGATGTTTGCATAGGTAAATTAAATCATTAATATCTTGTTGATAATTTCTGTTGGTTCTGCAGCTCTGGCATTTTTTGGTGCAGAAACATTTTTTTTTTTTATATTAATTCCAGAGTTTTAAGATGCCTGTATCCGTGGGAAAATAAATTTTGGCAGAAAACCTCACCCATTGATTACTCTGGAAGTTTGATTTTTGTTTTTGTAGCTGATTTTACCTGGAATAATGTGGCAAGTCTTTGGATTCTTGTGACAGTGCAAGTTGCACTCAATATTTCTTTTTTTTTTTTTGGGGGGGGAGGAGGGGGGGTGTGTGTGGCCAGGGGGAAGCAATTGTAACTGAGAGGTCCCAGTTCAAAACCTCCCAGTTACACAGGAAAAAAAGTTGTATTCAGTATGAACTGGGCAGTTTCTGGTGCATGTTTGCCATAGCATCCCAATTTTTTCACATTATGTTTGCAGGATGATGACCTGCTAACATTCACTGTCCTTAATTACTTTTTACCCTTTTATTTCTCTATTTCCTTTTTTCTTTGTCCTTTAAGTTTTTTGTGGAAGTGTGGTGTGAGGGGATGAATTAGCATAACATAACTCCTTTGGTAATAGATTTAGCCGTTGTTGACTGAAATCCCTTGTTCCTGTAATAGGTCACGGGGGAAGTGATGGTTTGCACGGTTATGTACCTTCCTTGGATCATGTTGTGGCAGACACTGTAAGTTTGTTTGATCTATTTCCTTCCACTACTTTTATCTACATTTTCTTGCATTTACCCAAATATTATGAGCTATTCACCTTATCAAGCTTATTGCTTTGCTACTGGAAACTCTTCTTTTATTTTATATGGTATCAACTATGAAGTGGCATAAGTACATTTGATCGATAGCCTTTTGACTGATTTTGTGTCTGGCTTCCTTATACTGGCATAATATGCCATCTTCAAATAATTATTGTGTATTTCAAGGTGTTGATTTGGTTCTGCTAAACAGGGAGCTTTCCTGGAAAAGATCAAAAGGGATCACCCTGGGGTTCCATGCTTCCTATTTGGCCATTCCACTGGAGGGGCTGTGGTTTTGAAGGTAAAGACTGTCTGATGGAATCAGACATGGGCTTGTATCTTCTTTTAGATTATTTACTACAGTCTGTTTAAAATTGGCCTTGGCTCTGTTATATGTAGGCAGCTTCACGTCCCCATATAGAGAAGATGGTTGAGGGGATCATACTGACTTCACCGGCTCTGCGTGTGAAGCCTGCTCATCCAATCGTCGGTGTAAGTTTTCTCCTACCACAAACTGAAGAGAAATGAATTTGGGAAGATAGGTTTTTGTGCTGGAGTGTTCAGTTTCCTGCCATATTATGTGTATGCCTGCCTTCTTATCTAATTCAATTATATCGACCTTTTTTATCCTTCTGCAGGCTGTAGCCCCATTGTTTTCACTGGTGGCTCCAAGGTACCAGTTCAAAGGCTCTCACAAAAGGGGCATTCCAGTTTCAAGAGACCCTGCGGCACTGCTAGCCAAGTACTCGGACCCATTAGTCTATACCGGTCCAATGAGGGTCCGAACTGGGCATGAGATTCTGCGCATCTCATCTTATTTGATGCGCAACTTCAAGTCTGTGACTGTCCCGTTTTTCGTCCTGCATGGAAGTGCTGACAGAGTGACCGATCCATTAGCTTCCCAAGATCTGTACAACGAGGCGGCTTCCGAGTTCAAGGACATAAAACTCTACGAGGGATTCTTGCACGACCTTCTATTCGAGCCCGAGCGCGAAGAAATCGCGCAGGACATTATCGATTGGATGGACAAGAAATTGAACCTGGGGAAGTTGGAACCTGTGAATAATTTCTGTTAGTGGAGTGGAAGGAAGATGATAGTTTCACTTGGATTTTGGCTCGGGGGAGAGGAGGGAAGGAAGTGACTCAAAATCCTTTCTTTAATCCGAGTTAGAAGTTAGTTTGCGCTTTTAAGTATTAATTATTTTTGTTTAAACACGTTTTTTACTTTTGATTGTAAGACTCGTGTACAGTTATTTTGTTTTGGTAGGGAACTTTTCCTATTTATCTGTGTGGAATTGTTTTTCAGTTACCACCAGTGCGTTTTCTTGTTGGTATGAAGGCCATAATTACCTACAGTTTATGGTCCTGATCTGCAGTTTTTTCTTTTTGTTTTCTGTCAATTCCATTAGAAGATTTCGCTTTGAAAAATATCTTTTGGTCTATTAAAAAAGTCTACTTTTAATTTTTTTACACTTCATATCTTTATTAATATAATTATGTGTGGTTCACAATTAGTTCGTACTTAAAAAGTAAGGATATAAATAGAACAAGTAATGTCAAATTAACTATTTTAAGTATTATACATTGATATTCATAAGAAGTTATACATTTGTCAAGATAAACTTTTTTAATTTAGTATATAAGTGTCGCGGGTAACTTATGAAGTATTGCTTAGCCTGACATTATTATTGATTGAGTTTATGAATTCGGCTCCCTAAAGGTTTTTTTTTTTTTTTTTTGAAACAATTCGGCTCCCTAAAGGTAATTATGAGAGCATTTGTAATTGGTAGACACTTGTAATTTTACCAATATTCAATAAAAGTAAATGTGATTCACCCTTTTAGATAAAATAAATGCTTTGAAATGAATGAAATAAGATTTAAAACAAAAATAAAATAGGATAAATTACGTTTACCTCCCTCGAGACTTGTGAAAACTACTAAAACCTCCATGTGGTTTCATGAAACTACCATCACTCCTGAAGCGGATAATAATATAACAATTATTTCCTTCTGACTTCGTAAAATTACATTTGCCCCTTTGTGAATCAAAATTGAACTCAAAAATAAAGGTGTTTTTGTAATTATGCAAAGCAGTATCCTGCCAGACCGTATAACAGTTCGACAAGTAATACTTTTGCGTTTAAAATATTAGATATACCATATTTTTTTTTAAAAAAATGGTGCATATCGAACAATTTGACATATTAAATACATATTTTTGCAAAAATTTGAATGTTAAGTATTGAGAATAATGTCCATGCCATAAAGTATCCAAGTTGTTAACAAGTAGATGGAGCACAGGGTATGAGGTCCTACCGCGCAAGGGGAAAAGTAGTAATGATGGGTGCACCTCCCATCCTTTTCAGTGGTTTGAATGAATTGATGATGCTCAGAAAACAATTCTCTAATAGAAAAGGATAGAGGAGAGGAAGAAGTCAATGGTCGTAATTGTGCCGGAATAATAGATATAGCAATTAATCATTACAATTTTTTCATAGTAAAGAATGCGATATGCTGTAACATCAATAATTACTCTGTATTTTATAAAAATATAGCCAATGTAAGTATGCCACACCATTTGATATGAAAAATGTGTGATGAGTAGTTGAGATGTGTATCATTACTCTAGCTAAATGCGTGGCCGACTTATCTATTCAATAAATAAATGAATATGAACGAAATTTTAGATTCGATTACTCAATAAACAATCACAGTTTAAGTGCTCTAAATCTCGATATCACCCTTACTGTTAGTGAAAAAATAAACACAAAACAAAAAAATTTATAAATAGTTTAGGGGGTATTTCTAATTTCCCGAACTACATGAACTTATTTGTAATTTGATGAAACCTCAGGGAGGTAAATGTAATTCGCCCTTTATTTTATTTCTTCACCATATGTACTGAAAATAGCGGGTGATACTGATAGTTAGAATCGCGTTGAAAAAGGAGAACGCTTCACTTCCAAAATATTACTCTTACACTCAAAATAAAACTACTCCCTCCATCTCATCTCAAAGAGTTTACTTTAATTTTTTTTTTTATCTCATTAAAAGAATTCGATTTGAATTTGTTTATATTATATAACCTTATTAATATAATAATGTGTGATTAAAAATTAACTCTTACTTATAAAGTAAAAATATAAGTAATAAATTATTTATTTTAACTGTTGTACCTCACAGGCCATAACAAACTGTACATTTTCAAATTGTACTTTTTGAGTGGGACAGATAAAGTATTATGCAAACAAAAATCTAAATAACCATTTTCATATGAAAGGAAAGTACTTTTACACATAATAATCATTCTTAGATTAAAGAAAATAGGAGCATCAGTGTTGCTTTGGAAAATAGTGTTAGAAGCTTACCTATATCAAAAGTATCATCACATTTCAAGATATAAGCTTCTCTTCTTTGTCATTCCATTTCAGAAATTTATTTATTTATTTTTCATAAATTTTACATAAAGAAACAACTTCAACTTTTATTAAATTTAAAATTCCCTCTAAATTTTCACTCACATAAACTAGAAAAATAACAATATTACACTTTTTATTCTCTTTCCTACACAAATCTCCAAAAGAAAGTCCCTCCAAAAAACATTTCATTTTCGAAAACAAAAATTTCTCAATTCAGTCACGAAGAGAACGCAACCTAAGATTTCATATGACAAATATCTATGTTACTTTTCAAAATAAAATTCTTCCTTCATAGTCACACTTTTGTATGGAAATAAATTTCTTTCACAGAAAACAACGTTTCCCTACATTATTAATATTGGTCCACTTTCACTTCTGCTCTATTTTATGGGTCTGTATGGACAAAAATTATCAAAAAAGTATTTTTGTGTTTTATAAATTAAATTATATGCTAGACAATATATATATATTAATAAAAAGTTTTTAAGAAATTATTTACAAAAATGATCTCCAAATATAATTGGTAAAGAATAGTTAACTACTCTTAATTTTCTTAAAAAGATATAGAATGATTGTTTAGAAGCTGAGATACTGTAGGGAGGAGAAAATGAAGTTGGCGAGTCTCTTGCAGAGTCCTGCACACTAAACATGTATAACTAGGGCTGTTCATGTTGATCCGCGAATCGGATCGAAACCGTCGATCCAATCCGATAACCGAACCAAAATTTCAGATCGGATAGGATTGGCCTCTGATCCGAAACTTTAAAAAATCCGATCCGATTGAATCCAAAAAAAAAAAAAGGGAAGAGGGAGAGAAAGCTTTTCAGTCGGATTCACTGAATACCGCCATTGGAAGGAACCCAGGTCATCTCATCTGTCAACAAATCAATCAACATCCGCACAAAATTATTTAAAAACAACAACCACCATCGTAAAAACAAACAAGAAAGCAAACTGATTGCTAGAAAGAGAAAACAAGCGGCGGAGGACCGCAAGAGATCCTAATTCAAACAAAAAACGAACGAATCATACCTTCAAAAATATAAGAGTGAATTACTTAAACTAGCACGAACATTTGCCTGAGTGTGATTTTTACCACAAACCTTTTGAAATTGATTTTTCTACCACAAACCTTCTGAAAACGTGACCCTTCGTACCATTCCGTCAGAGGGCTCCGTTAAACCCCTAACAGCGAGTTTTTAGCGAGGGCAAAATTGTCCACCCCTCATTTGGAAACGTGTAATCAACTGGAACAACTGACACTTTATAAATAATACTTTATTCTACACTATAAATTAAATGGGAGAGAGAAATTTGTCGGGGCAGTCAAGCAGAAAGCAAAACACAATGTCATCTTTGAGTGGAAGTAATTTTTCAGTCAACTGCGGCTGTGGTATTCCGGCAAATATTTTGACGTCGTGGACGGATGAAAATCCTGGTAGAAGGTTCGCTATCTATTATCGGGCCCGAAGAGAACTCGGGTAGAAGATACGGAAGAAGATATGCCGTGTGTGTGCAATCCGATTCATGCAGAGGTTGCGGGTTTTGGCGATGGGTGGATCCAGAAATGTGCCCTAGATCCAAACAGATTATCCCCGGATTATTGAGGTGACTCAACAAACTAGAACGTAAAAGTGAGTGTGATATGGAAAAGGTTGTCATGCTTGAAGATCTGATTGCTTGTTTGCGGGTAGAAAAGCTTAGTCGAGAAGATCTAATTAGTGATTTGCAGGCGCAAAACCAGAGCGTACACTCAGAGGTTCATAGGTTGAAGACACAGAGGAAGTCCATAATTAAGGCCTATATTTTGTTTCTGTTTCTAGGTGCTATATGTGTAGCTTTTTCCGAGTTCACTGTGGACAATGAAGGAAAAAGTTGGAACTGAATGGTTATTAACTTTGTTGTTTTTGTGCTGTATCTGGTACCATATTTTTAGCAATTGTGTAAGATGTGTAGAGAATGTTAAGTTAATGAACCAGTTTGTATCTTATTCTGAATTAATTGAAGGGAAATTTTCATAAATTGCATTCAGTAAAATGTAGTTAACCCATAAATTGTAAACACTAGAAAATGCCATTCAGCAATAAAGAAATCTTCCTGGAACAATTGGATGGCTAAGCAAAGCCACACAACTAGAACCATGTCCATGACAAGTGAAAGCCTACAGAAACCAATATCTGTTTTACATCATTAAACGCGCAAAAAGGCTATACAGAGCCACAGAGACAATATGGTCAATGATATACTAAAAAGCCTATTCAAGGCCACCAAAAGGAAGATTAGCCACAATTCCAGTTAAAAGCAAAAAAAAAAAAATTGATCATTGCCATCATCCAAATGCTTTTCATCAAACAAAAGTTATATTCTGCCATCAGTTTGGCCAAAATTTATACCCTTGCTTTGTTTCTGCTCACGGCCCAACGTCCTACTTTGTATGGAACTGGTTTGCCCAAATATTCTGCATTCACATTAAGCCGAATTTTGTCAGCTTCAGATAAATGTTTGTACCTTGTTGAAATGGCATTTCTTGTCCTTGAAGCCGGACCAGAACCAATATTTCGAGCATTACTGGTAGAAGCAACATGAATCTCCTCAATTTCAGGCTCCTCTTCAATAGGATGCATACTGGCAGATCTTCTGTTGCTTCTTGGCCTTACACCTCGGTCATTTTTCTACCATATAGTGTACAATTTGGTAAGAGAGAATAATTCTTAACTCATGTCCTTTGCATATTAATGACAAAAGCAATTAATTTTTCCCCTTCATATATTTCACTATAAAACTATAGGGAATAATTAGATATTTATCTCTGCTCTAGCATTATTATTGCCATAAGTATTGGAAAGCTCATCCATTTCTGGTTCATCAATAATACAATGCCTATTAGCAGATCTTCTTCTGCGTTTTGGTCTTCCACTTTGCTCAGTTTCCTGTACATATAGTAATGTAATGAGAAAGTAATTTGAAGTACTGAACATATTTAATACAAAACCGTAACAAAGAAATGATGGATCCACCTCTTCTCCGGGGAAAGGTTCACCCCCAGATCTGGTTCTACGTCGAGTTTTGCTCCTTGTCACATTATCCTAACATAAAAAATTAAGGTAACAGCACAAATATTCAATCCACTTAAATATGAAAGAGACAATTGTAATCAGGAATTTGTACCTTTGCGTTTGTGTTATCTTCTTTGGGCACTTCCTCACTCTGTAATTCCCTCAGCCCAGGAGTGATAGTATGCCTTGGGTCCAAATACCAGAACATTACAGTTTTCCTCTTCGAATAACCTAGTGATAATAATATTCTATTCAATTCTCCCAAACTAAACTTAGCTTTGTGATAATAGTCAAAATAGCGTACCCATCCACCAACATAGCCCTTATCTACCCCATCAGAAAGATGTCCACCATGATGCATTCTAATTGAAAAAAACCATGCATTGTCAATTGTCCCCACAAGGGTTCATTATCAAAAAATCCTTTACAATCATAAACAATTTCATGCAAATGCTATGCTAAATCCATTAAAAATGTAAAATTTATCAAATTTCAAGCTTCAAACAACCAAATAACTAAGAAAAATAAAAACATGGTAATACCGTAGGCCGCTTGAAAGTTGAGAACTTCATCCTCTTTTCTGAGGACCCATTGCGGTAATTGAGTTCTTCTTCTTGATGATGTTGGTGCCACACCTGTTCGCTCGAAAAGGATTTCTACCAATGACGATCGACCACGACTGTCACTTTGTGATGGAGAATTACTCCTTTGGTGGTTTCTTCCTCTCCGACGCTAATGAAGCGATTCTGAACGTTGGGGAAATTGTTGATCATCGTTCTTGACATCTTCAGAGAAGGTGACCGTCGACCCTTTCACTTTCTTCCAATATTTGGATTATCCGGCGATGTTGATCTCCGGCTGTTCTACTGCTTTCCGGTTCTACTCTCAGCCGATGATGGCCATCGACGAGCTGGTTGACTTCGAGTTCGCATTTCTGACTATTTCCAAAACCCTAAGGGAAGAATACTAAGGGTTTCGTTGTGTGTTGTGTTTCGAATGAGCAGAGAAGGTTGTACTTTGCCTTTGTGATTTTCGGCGCTCAAAGAATAGGAATACTTAACGTCTGCAATTGTTTTTTTTTTTTTTTCAAATAATGTGACCCAAATGACACAATTTCATAATAGTTGATTACACGTTTCCAAATGAGGGTGGACAATTTTGCCCTTGCCAAAAACTCTCCGTTAGGGATTTAACGAAGCCCTCTGACGAAATGGTACGTAGGGTCACGTTTTCGTAAGATTTGTGGTAGAAAAAGCAATTTCAAAAGGTTTGTGGTAAAAATCGCACTCAGGCAAATGTTCGTACTAGTTTAAGCAATTCACTCATTATAAATTTAATTCTATTATACAACAGTAGAGGAGAGAGGGCCTTTAGGAGTAGAGAGAATCTAGAAAGTACAGAAGGAGAAGAGATATTCAGAACGATTGTGATTTTGAGTTGTGGGTTTGAGTTGTAAGAGTGAAAGCGAGGGTGGGAGATAAACAGAAGAGGGGAAAGAAAGAGAAGGGTTGGACGCCCAAAACCTAAAAAAATATTTATAAAAATTTTAAAAAAAAAAAAATCGGATCGGACCCGAACCGATCCGATCCGATCCGAAATTTCGGATCACTAATCCGAACCGATCCGAATTCGTCCTGATCGGATCAGGTCGGGTCGAATTTCTGGATTTGAGCAGCCCTAAGTAGAACTGACAAAAGTATGAATCGAACCCCCAACCTTGGGTGACCCTCTATGCGTCACAAGCATTGGGGCATTGACTCATTCTTCATAAGTAGATTTAGGTCCTGTTTGGACAAGTATTTCAAAACATTTTTAGTGTTTTAAGAGTATAAAAAACTTTTAAATGGTGTTTGGACAAGAAATTGCAAAATGTTTTAAAAAAATAATTTTAAGTAAAATGTTTTTAAAGTACACCTTTTGAAGTACATTTTAAACATGTTTTATAAAATACTTAAAAAAAATTTAAAGTCATTTTAAGTTTAACTCGCGGGTCGGTCTATCCTGCCCCCAATCCGCCCCAAACCTCGGACCCACCCCGACCTCGCCTCGACCCCGGTGCCACCCTCTGCGACCTCGGCTCCGTCCCCGACCCGACATTGGCCTCACCCTTGTTCCGACCTCAACTTCGGCCTCGACCCTGACCCCGGCCCGGCAGCCCAACCCACGTTTCGACCTCTGCCCCACCTCGACCTCACCCAGGCCTCGACCCCACCCTCGTTCCGATCTCGCCCCTGACCCCGAACCCAAACCAGACCTGGGCCCCGGACCCGACCCTGACCCCGACCTCGACCCGATCCAACCCCAAACCGGACTCAACCCTGACCCTGACCCCTACCCCGACCCTGACCCTGATCCCGACCCCAACCCTGCCCCCTACCCTGGACCCGACCCTGAACCCGACCTCGACCCCGGACCAAACCACTCCCCTGCCCGAACCCGACCACGACCTCGGCCCTGACCCCGACCCCAACCCTGAACCCGGCCCAGTCCACGGACTCGACCCCGACCCTGGCCTCGACCCCCACGCCCACCCCCACCCTCACCCAGGCCCCGACCATGCCCTCGCCCCAGCCTTGTCCTCGGACCCGACCTTTCCCCTGCCCCAGCGCGACTCCGTCCCGAACCTCGACCCCTGTCCACCCACTAGAAAAAAAATTGTTTATATACTGTAAATATAATTTTTATATAATTTTTCGCATCAAATATAATCAAAATTTTTTTTTTCAAATAGTTGTCCAAACATCTTTTAAACTATTTTTAACTCAAATTTTTTTTGTAAAATACTTGTCCAAATACATATTTCATTAAAAAAACTTCAAAAACATATTTTATAAAATGTTTTTGAAAAACACTTTTATAAAAATGTTTTTGAAGTACTTGTCCAAACGGAGCCTTAATGTTTAAAAGTTTTCAAACATTTAATTTTTTTTTTCTTAAGAACCATTTTATAATCACAACTTATATATATCATGATTAATATTTGACTATTCATCTTCATTTAATTGCTTATTTATTAGAGACGTGCACGCTTCACTTTTACAATTCTCTCTCAATAAAAGAAAATGATGGACAAGTCTAGCTAACGTATCCAGCTATTGGAATTTTCTTTGTCTTTTTCTTCTTCTGTTTTTTTTCTTCAGTGATCAATACGAAATTTTAATAGACTAATTAAAAGCACCTATAATATTTTTTAAATGAAAAATGGCACTCCTTATGTCACTAACCAAACACAAAAAATTGGGGTGCAAATTAAAATTCGCCTAACAGCTACGACGAATAGAGAGTGACCTTGCTAAGGTTGGGGTCCAATTTCTGTGAATTCTGTTATAATAATATACCGTACAAATATATATATATATATATATATATTTTTGAGAATAGTCAAGTCTATATAAAATAAGAAGTTCCTAATTGATACGATAATATACATATATCATAAATGAGAGTGAAATTATGTGCCATCAACATCTATAGAACTTTTCACAATTCCACATGGATCACCTTGAGTATTTCCATAACGTGTTGGACCTGAATTTCTTGTTGATACTTCTTTCGTTTTATTAAAAAAGTCTAACTTGTAGTATTAGAATAGAACGAATAACAGGTTTCCAAAGTCACTCAAAAGTTTTTGCATCTACGGATCGACGTGCGAATGAACATTCAAAATACACATGCCCATTATTCTGTATTTAATACGTGTCACGATATTATAAGTATTGTCATTTAATATTAATACATAATAGGGGCTGTCATTTTTTGGGTGCCATCAATGAGCCAATCACCTCTAATATTATCTGTAATATAGAGATTAACCTATCCAGACAGTGCCATACACCTCTTTTGATTGTGGATTAATGGCTGTATTCCACTATTAGACGCATGAGCGGTGCCAAAGGGTGGGATGGTTCCTGTTTGACCATTTAATGGTCTTATATGCGATACTTTAACAACTAAATTTGATACATTTGTTTTCTTTCAATTCGGTTGATATTTATTGTTTTAACATACTCGTGAAAATAGTACTCGCTAAACTCAATACACCAACACTTAAAAATAGTACGCGAAACTTCAACACATAAATTCAATACTGCGATATTTATTGTATTAATAAACACCTGATACTTTAGAGGCTAACTAAATTCAATACTTCAACTCTTAAAACGGTACATGATAGTCTTAACATGTAAATTCAATACATAACAGATACGTGATGCTTCAAAAGCTAAATTCAATACGTGCATCGATGGACCGTCACACACGTCGTATACAAGTTTTTGCATTAAAAAGTAATCGCATTTTTTTTCCCGCACTTTACAAATTTTTTCTCTATCTTTTAGGGGTTTAGTTTAACTCATAAAAATAGTTATTTAACAAAAAAGGACACATACATTATTCTATTTTTATAAGGAAAATGTTTATTGCACCCATTATGTGCACACTTTTGTGCACATAAAGTTCTTTAAATGGACCCTAATTATTTTTATACCAAATTTGCCCTTTAGTGGAAATTCACATAAGATTGCCATATAAGATTGTGACTTTAATACTTACCAATGATGAAATTAGTGAGAGTGATTTCAGTTTCCATATAATATATTTATTGTATGCTAAACTAAAATTTTTCAATTTTTTGTATTTTATAGTGTAATACTTCATATATGAATAGGTGATATAGTATGTTAGTTTGTTTATGTTTTTTTTATAGGACTGATTATTTATTACTAGATATTTTGTCATGAAATATTTATTAATAATCTAATTGTAATTAATTATAATAGTTTATTGTGACTGCGATTAATAATTTTATAATATTGACTATTTAACTCTAATTTCTTTAGAAGTATATATAATTTAATATATTTTTTATATAAATTATGAATATTTATTTGTGAAATCATGTCCGTTCAAATTAAGATAAGTTTTGAAAATAAAAATAATTAAATTTGACTCTGTTCTTTTTCATTCTTATTTCAAGAAAATCATTACGTTTTCTTCTAAAACCTTATACAAAGAAGCAATCTCAATTTCTACTCAATTTAAAATTCAAATTTTAAAATTTCCTCAAAAATTTTACTCACATAAATTCAAAAAAATAACACAATCATTACACTTTTTTTTTTTTTATCTCTCTCCTACACAATTTCTCAAAAGAAAATTTCCTCCAAAAAAATTTCTCTCCAAAAATAAAAAATTCCCAAATTAAAACACAAAGAGAACAAAGCTAGTTCTGATACCTCAATAAAAAAAATTTTATTTTCTGAATTATTATAATTTTGTAAAATATTTTTGTTGGGTTCTATTGAAATTTTTAACACTAATTATCGATATACAGGGATTTTGCTTTCTTTCATTTTTTCATCTTTTTTTCTTTTGGCAAGTTCCTGCATATCACTAATTAGTTAAAAAAATTCATTGTACATATCTCCTCGATTAGCATTTTATTAGGCGGTGATTTCCAATTAAATGATAGAAAGCACTAAAATTTGAAACCACTCTTAAAGCCTAATAAAATGCTAATAGAAGACATTTGTTAAGCATATTTAACATAAGCAAACAATTTCAACATTCCAATTAGAATTTATAAGTGCATTTAATTTTTGGCAAAAAATAGTATTTTATGAATATAATTTGAATTTGTGTAATTTTGATAAATATCTTTATAAATAAAGTTATTTAAAATTTTAAAAAAAAACTCATGACATACAATAAATTATCTCACTGCATACAAATATCAATGCTTTTGGGATGTAAATCATTCTCTCACCATACATGAGCATTCATTATTCATATCATTATCTTTTAGTTTAACTTCTGGTATGTGACAATCCTACATGAATTTTCACTAAGGGTATGTTAGGGACTAAAAATGGAAGGACTCAAAAAATGTACTTTATGTGTACACTCAATAGGTGCAAATAACATTATTTTTATAAAGTGTTGGGTCATGTTTGGTATCACAACTCAAAGCATAATTTGAATTTTATTTTGATTTTATAATATTAAAATTATATTAAAAATATAAAAATATTAAAAAATTTATTAAAAATAATAAAAAAACTATTATAAAATTAAAATAAAACTCAAACCATAGTCTGAGTTGTGATACCAAACAGGGTCCAAGAACACTTGTCGTACTTTGAGACAAGTGTTAAAGAGTGTCAGAGGGAATCTACAAGTGGCAGTCACAATCTTTCACATGCTCTCCAAATACTTACTTTGTTGCCGTAAGAATACTACACTTCTGTTTGGTTGGTAATTTGGTACTTTCACATGTCAAGACATGCGGGTTTTCCCAGTACTAGATTATCAAAACCACTAGAGATTTTCATCAACCAACCAACCAACCAACCAACGAACCAACCAACCATCACAAATGTACATACATATATATCTCCAAAAAGTTATTTAAAAGACATACAATTTTCTTAAGCTTTTAACCATCTAATGTATTACTGTTTCAATAATGCAATGTAGACTTTTTGTAATAAACGAAAGGAGTATAATTTTTACATTTAAAAATATCCCTTAAAATGTGTTATCAAGCAGATCCTTAGGCAATTGTTATTGTGAGCACTAGTATTAGGTTCAAAGTAATATTTCATTGATTTTCTAATATTATCCCTATTAATCCTTTCACATCTAAATTGTTAAGTTTTAGTTTTATCTCATGTGTTTATCATTTTAACTCCTATATATTTTATTCTAATTCTTGTCAATGAGATCAGCAATGGATTTTATAATCCAACATGGTAAAACTCCCATTGATCAAATAGCTTCAGTAGCTAGGGATAGATCACACCAGACTTTGAATACTAACATTAGCTCTGGCAATAACAAATCTCACGAGTCTCGTTAGTAAATTACTAATTGATAAATTAACGATGACAAACTTTAAATACATCCCAGAATCAATACCCGTCAATCCATATACAACTCGGACAGAAACTCCTATAGCTACAAGCCCACAACACTATGGATAATTCCATTAGTTTTCAATCAAATCAGATTACACTTGAAAAAATAAAGATTAATTAGGTTGATTGAGGTTTAGCCAAAGCTCTCTCCATCTTCTCCGCCATGCCTTGGAGAGCAAAGTTAACGTAAGCCGAGAAACCATCATAAGTCATCAACCCCTGAAAAGGATCAGCCACGAATGACCATTGGATCTGACAACCTATTTGATCATCATCGCCGCCGATTGCCGGCAGAACCTTGATGGTCGTCACGCACGACTTTATTCCCAAATTATTCTCCAATATTTCATAGCTCAGAGACCGCACGCCGGAATCAACCGCCACCAACTTCTCGTGGCACCACAGCAGCCCGCCGAGTGATCCTCCGTCGTCGTCGGAAGAAGGCGGCGCCGGAGTGGAGGAGCAGTAACGGACGAGGCCCGGCTGGCCATTGACGCCCTCGACGCGGCGGCAGGTGTCGATGGTGGGAAGCCATTTGTGGTAGCAACAAAAGTCGTCCAGAAACAGAGGCCATACTTGCTCTGCTTTCACCCCGTTGAGCTTTGTGGTGGCTTTGCCTTCCCATTTTTCCATGATTAATAGCTCTTGCTCTGCCGCCATCAGAGCTGGGGAAGAAGAATCAGAGAATCTATGGGAACAGAGATTAATTAAAGTAGAGAAGGAAGGAAATTACAAAGACCCTTTGAGATGATGAAGACATATAAATGCTCTGTTTATATACAGAGAGTGAAGCATCTATTGCACCAACCACGCGGCCATTCACGGGGAGGGGAATAATTAATTTTGGTTGACCAACACTGAAAATTTTAATGTCATTAATTTCAAATTAAATGCAGATTCTTATGTGAGCTCAGTTATATAGATCATATATAATTGTACACTTGTACGGTCAAGATATTTTTACACTTTTCACTAGAAAAGTCAAATTATGAGAATGTGCAACTTATAATGTGTTACAAGGTACAATGCTTAAAATAAATTATTAATATTTTTACTTTTCAATTTTAAGTTAACCGTAAACCAACTATAATTATATTAATAAGGGTATAAAAATAAATAAATTAAAATTTAACTTTTTTAATAGACTAAAAAATATTTTAAAATTTAACATAAAACGTAGAAGAATATTTTTTTTCATTGAAATCTACCATTAATGATGTGACATGGGGTAGACAGTGTCATTTCCCTTTCATATGGTTTTGGATATTTATACACTGATGAAACCCTAATAAAACTCTCATATTTCATTGATTAATACAAAAGCACGTTTTCTAGTTTATACACGTTACACATTAAGTAAGTTAGGAAACGTATTTTAAAACGATGCACATTTTGATAGCAGTGCTACTCTAAATATTATCACACAACAGATTTTCTGTATCCATATATTCTATAACTTAAGGTGTGATTTCTTAGAAATGCCGTGGTAAATTAATGTAATTTTGAAGTAAAGTACACTTAATCATCAATTCAAAACCATGTTCAATTTGAAATTGAAGGATTGAAAATGGTCAAATCATTAAAATAAGCTTGTGTAAAAAATATAATTAAATATACATCAATTTACTTGATCATTATTATATTTAAAGTATCAAATTTCTATGGAGCAAGTCAAAAGTAAACTTTTGTTTTTAAATGGGCAATAATTTGAAAAATATTCAATTCACGGGGGATTGAGTGGTTTCACTATTTTGTTTGTTTTATTTGAGCATTTGGCCGGTCGGTTAATAATTAATTAAGCTAAAGATTATTCTTAGTACTAAACTAATCATATTGTGCAGTGTCAAAGCCAATGGGCATCACCATTGGACGCTAAAATAGTATCCGTTTGTGAGTAACGGCTGGGGATTGGCTTTTTAGCTGCCATTCCCCACCCGTTGCCAAATTCCGCAACTATACTAGCTGCAGAATATGGTTTGGTGACAGCGAAAGCTAGAGCTATTTCCTTGGATATATTATTCTATTTTATTTTATTTTTTTACTTTTTACATTTTTAAAACATGATTTTTTTAAGTTTTTGTAGTTATGTAAATAGATTAATTCATTTATGTTAAATTAAATAATTATAATTGTTAAATTTTTATATAATATTATTTTCAAAATTAAATTAATTTTATAATAAAAATTATAAATGTTAATATATATATTAACATTTATAATATATATATATATAAGAGTGAATTGCCAAAAATGTCACTATACTTTTTCAGAATTTCTTGTTTGGTCACTAAATTTTTTTTTTCCTCAAGAATGTCACCATACTCTCAAAAATTGGCCAGAAATGTCATTTTGGGTTATGTTTAACGGAGCTTTAACGGAATGGCCATTTTTCAAGAGTATTTTTGTCCATGAACTATTCATCATCTTCTTCAAACTCCTTCACCTTCTTCCTCCCTCATCCGCCGCCCGTTACCGCCTCCCAGCCACCACCCCCATCGCCCCTCAACCCCAAAACAACCACCAAACCTACAAGGCTTGCATTCACCTTCCTCCTCCCTCCTCCTCTCTGTCGTTCGACTCATTCACCTTCGTGGGCACCCACGAGTATTTGGCTTGAATTTTTTGAGAGCCCAAGATCTTTTTTTTCCTTTTTTTTTTTGAAACATTGAGAGCCAAGGATCTGTTCATCATAGTACTACATAGAATTGGCTTTTGGAGCCATCAACGGGTTTATGTCTTAATTGATTTTGTTTAGTTGTTTAAGTTCATCGATTTCTGGGTTTGGTGTACTCTTGATTTGAAGGATTAGTTTGATTCATTGTTTTCTTTTATGGTGGCATTTTTTGTTCATATGAATAGTTCTTTTGGTTCATTGTATGTTAATTTATTTATTGCTGGTTTCGGTGGACTGTTGATCTGAAGAGTTGTTTTGGTTCATTGTTTTCTTTTTCGGCGGTTGTCTTGGAGGAAGTAGGAAGGAGGGAGGCGGAGGGGGAAGTTTTGAAGGGAAGTGGAGGAGGGAGATGAACAGTTAGGGAAGAAGGAAAATAAATAAATAAATAAAAGTAAAAAGATAGAAATACCCTTGAAACATTGTACATGACAAGCATGTGATGCCCATTCCGTCAAACATAACCCAAAATGACATTTTTGGCCAATTTTTGAAAGTATGGTGACATTCCTGGGGGAAGAAAGTTTAGTAACCAAAAGAGAAATTCTAAAAAAGCATATTGACATTTTTGACAGTTCACTCTATATATAATTAGACAACAAAGTTATTAATAGATAAAAAAACTAAAACATTAATATTAAATTTAAGCAAAAATAAAATAATTAAAATTGACAATATTATAATAAAAATATGGGAGCATTATACATTCATTGGAAATGACAAGAACAAAATACATTCATACTACAACATATTAGGGTTACATTATTATAAAAAAATGAACAATAAACATAAGAATAGTTAATACCAAACAACATACAATAATAAGCCGAAAACATTTTAATATTGCGGTAAATCGCTTTTAAGTACGCCGATATATATTTATATATATATGTATATTTTAGGGTAAAAAGTAGTGTATTAAAATTTAACAACGCTGAAAATCGTCTAGCCACAATTGAAAAACAAACTGAGGGGTTGTAGCCGACAAAGATCCGCGATATTGTTGAAATAATCGCCATATGCATCATTTTAATTTATTTAGTATTATTAACAATAAACATTTTAAAACATTTATATAATTACATAAATACTATTAAAGTATTAAATACTCTTTCTGTTCTATTATAAAATTTTACTTTGTTGTATTGTTTAGTACAATAAAGAAATTTTTTTATAAATGAAATGGAAGGAGTAATATTTATAAATAGCTTTGACTTTCACCAGTGATATTTGAGAGAGGTAATTTAAATTGAGCACCCAGCATTGGAGACTGAGCAGTGCTTTGACTACGGAGGACGGACAAAATTAATTGAAAACTCCTTTGGAGTTTGGATGCACTAAAATTTAAGGATTTTTATTCTTTTCTCTTTTCTTTCTTTGGCGAGCGACCACACTTTTTAATACCTTGAGATTTGTGCTCATTATTCTATATTTATTGTGTACCTCAATAATAATGTGCTTAACTTAGTTGGAATCCTTCGAATAGTTATCATATGACCACAGTGAATCGAATAAGAATAGCATGGAATCACTTGGATAGAATAGAAGCATGTTGGATGATGCTTAAATTAGAGGTTTTCGTTGATCGAATCAAAATTTTCTTGCTATTTCCTTAAGATTTTCATTAATTAAGGCGTGCGTTAGTCAAGCGTTTGACCGAATAGTGAACTTTACTAACAATTATATCCACTTTGAAAAATATTATTAAAAGTTTATACTCGTTGGCTTCAAGAAAAATAAAATAAAATTATACTCGTAGAGGATGATGTTCTAACAGCAAGTTTTAGATCGTCTTAGTATAACATGAAACGTCCTCTATGATATAAATGTCACGAAAGAAGTTTACAATATGACCATGTGTAAACTATATTTTAAATCTAATAATTTTTTTATTGTTATTATTGTGATAGTTCGTTTAAGGTACTATTTAGTCATTGGATATCCTATTATTAACGGATTGTATAAGCCAAATCAAACGACTGAATGGTTGTTTTAACTGGACTACGACGAATGAAATTAGTGACACAAACAAAAAAGGAATTTATGTGCCACTACTTTTGGGTAGCGGTTGCTTTCGTGGCTACATTTTAAGTGCAATATGTCACTGATTGTGATTCCTTCTTATCAACCAAGAAAACAACATCGACCGATCCCGTCCCTATCAAAATGGCAGCACCGCCGCACTGAGACGACTCAACGGTGACCAAGAGTTCGGCGCGTACAACCCATCGTCGGCCGTTGACTTTCCTTCCTATCTCATTAATGAAATCAATTTTAAAATTGTATTTTGTAAATTATAAATAATTGGACTATTGAACTCTTTTAGTGTTACGGAAAAAGTAATAAATTCGAGTTTTTGGAGATTCATTTATTGGTACTAATTATCAATTTCTAATAATACATGCAATTATTAACAAAATCAAATAATCACATAACAACCGATTTTATCCTTTATTACTGAAAATGATATTATCAATTTCATATATTCCACACATAAAAATTTCAAACTTTAAATTCGTTTTAAATTATGGAGGTTGGAGTAGTGTATAATGGGGGAACCTTGTAACCTTGGGGTCAAGGACTTGAACTTTTGGGATGCAATGATAAAAAAAAGTTAATTTTATACATGTTACTCGTTAGCCTTTACACTTGAGTAAGGTAATGATATTTCAATTTTTAATAGTCATTATTTATGTATGAACTATAAACTACTAAATTACATAAAAGTTAACAAACTTAATTAATAAGAAGTAAATGAATGAATAAATAAGTTTTTTAACGGGTGATGATTGGGATGGTAGTAGTAAGAGAGCCCCGTGATGGACCATAGATTGGATGAGGCCCAATCCAAGTACTTAGGGACCGATCCACTCATCTGACCTGACCCATATCCCAGCCCCGGAGAAGAAACCCTAGCGCCTCTCGGGGGCCTCAACCTCGGCCCATACTCTGCCCTGACAGGGGCCTTATGACTTAGCAAGGAAAGAAGTAGAGAATACCTCCTCGGACTCGACTTCCCCCAAGATATGACATGCATCAATAGCCCTCCAGCCCACCCCAATTTATATAATTTTTTTAGTATAACTATAATATATATGGTTAGTCAACTTCAGCCCACCTATTTTCTTAATTAAACTATTAACTACTCTGTATTAAGCTTAAAGTAACTAAGGTTAACATAAGACACTATCAATCCTTCTAAATTGTAAGTGTATCATGGGTCCACTTACATAAAACCAAAAAAATATATATATATATATATTAAACTTATAAAAAAATTGAGCGCAACACCATCCACTCGCTTTTCAGAACTACTTAGCGTAATAGGATTGGAGACAAGTGGATGAATGATAGTTAATTGTATACATTGAGAATGATATATTTTCAAATTTCAACAATTGAAATGAGCATATCTTGCAACATTTTCAATGGATGCAGACGCGTAGAATACAATTGTCACCTCTTAACTAATTGTACAAGCAAAATTACAACTAATTTTGTTATCAAGTGTCAACGAATAGTATTATTTTAAATATTTATGCATTTTATAGTTGCGAGCTTACAATTTTAGTTGGTAAATATGTTTATTTAAATACTTTATTTTTTGTTACCCTAACCCACTCCAAAAAAAATTTTCAGATCCACCACTGGATGGAAGATTTACCTTCCATATTACCGGAATGCATGGAGAATCAAGGAAGTATATCCTTTCCTTGCCAAGCAAGGCTCTCGATATATATATATATATATATATATATATATATATATATATATAGCGATATCCACTTAGTCAAGTACACAATATTTTTTTACAATCATAATCACAACACTACTCTAAACTGCTTAGCCGGAGGCCCCATCCGCCCATTTGGTCGGCGAATCGGCATTCATCACCAAGCAACCACCGAAATTAAGGGTTTAAATATCATGGATTACAAGAGTTTAATATGTTAAAAATGTATAAGTTATTAGATAAAACATTAATATGGTAAAACTAAAATTGGTTACTAGAAAAACACTTAAAATGAATTAACGATAATTCAGAATGAAAACTAAACGTTACCTTTTAAGGGACTGTTTGGTTTGTCAACTAGAAAAGGAATAAGAATGTATATAATATTTGAATGAAATTTGAGTTTGAAGTCGAATTCAATGAGAGAGTCAAGTTTGATGAAACCTATAACTTCACGAACGATTCACATAAATTGTTTCCAAACACCATCAAATAGCGCATCATATCCTTCATCCAATCATCCCCTTATTATACCTACGACTCAAAATTATTTTTGGCGGTTGCCGATGGAATAGAAGGGACCTATAACAAATTAAAATAGCAACAAAACTCCCATTAAAATTTAAGAGGAAAAAGAAAAGAAGACAATTCTTTTCAATATGGAGGGTGAATATTTCCAAGAACCTCTTTTTCATGCACACAAAGGAGATCAGATTTTCTGTCTTTTGATGTCTACTCTCTAATAATGGAATGCGTCACTCACATATCACATCGTAAGGCACACTTCCCTATTATAAGAGGGTAGACATGAAAGACAGAAGATTTAATGCGCACCCGAAGGAACCCAAGCAAGAGTTCCCGGAAGCGCTACGAGCGATAAAATGAGCTGAAACTTGAAATCTGAATAACTAATCAGCAAAGATCATCATTGCAGCAGGGAATTGAATCCTCCATTTTCTGAGCCATCCTCAACAGCCACACTTGATACTGTTTAACCAAATCTTCAAATTCTAAGCCTTCCACAGCATCAACAGAAAATGACCATTCAAGAACACATCCCCCTTGATCACTAACCGCTAAATTCGAAACCTTAATGGTTGAAAAGTAGGAATTGAACCCAATATTGCTGTCAACGATCTCGTAGCTCAGAGATCTTCGATCTGGATCAACGGCTATTATCTTCTCCTTTGACCATTTCACCATTGATGGCTTCTCCTCTTTGTCGGGATTAATGGGGGAAGACACTTCAAAGCCTTCGCAGTGGCGGATCGAGCCCACCTCCCCGTTGTTTCCTTTGACGCCGTAGCAAGTTGGGAGGTTCGGAAAATATTTCTGGAGGCCGAAGAAATCTTTGAGAAGGGGCCATATTTTGTCGGCACTTGCGTTTTCTTGCCTTGCTGAGACCGTGGCTTCCCACCTGGCCTTTTTCAAAATTTCTTGCTCCATTCAGGAATTGATCACTCCGCAAAACAGATTTAATGATCGGTGAAGCAGGCTGCTAATTAAGGTCGAGAGTTTTGGAGAGTTATTTATATTAGTTTTAAAACAAAGTTAGGAGGTCAAATCTTCTGGGTCGGCACATGTACCCGCGTGCATGTGAGAGGACACATGTAC
Organism: Leptodermis oblonga; assembly: GCA_016801395.1. Classification (NCBI taxonomy): domain Eukaryota; kingdom Viridiplantae; phylum Streptophyta; class Magnoliopsida; order Gentianales; family Rubiaceae; genus Leptodermis; species Leptodermis oblonga. Next base: position 33,968,996 of record CM028757.1, on the reverse strand, counting down.
GCTCTCAACATAAAGTTAGTGGCCGTCAACTTTTGTTTTAGCTGGCGGCCGCGAGAATGGGATGGTAAGGGTTTCGATTAGGTGGCATTTGGTTTGAGTTAATGAAAAAATATATATGTTTGATAGTATCATAGTGAGATGGAAAGTAATGAAAATAAAATTGATTACTTTTTTCTTTTAACATAACGAATTGAAATAAATTAGTGGCACTAGAAGTTGACACAACAATTGAGAAACAAAGTCTGAAGTCATGTTCTATTTACATGTAGAGGAATCGAGCCTTATTTGGCTAATATATATTTTGAGCCCTATTTTACCTGAAAATTTTCTAGCTATGCTATGTGTAGCAACCTCATGCATATATATATATATATCATTAAGTTTGTATACAACCCGCTAGTATCACTATTGCCGCATCACTAACAAGCGAGCATGCGACCCAAGCTCGTATGAACTTGACTAATTTCCAATTATATAGATTATAAATATGATTGCAAATTTCTCATATTCAAACTCATAAATCGAACATTAATTTTTTTTCTCTCTACAATTTTACTCGCACATTCCCAAAACTCAAAGCACATGCCACCTTAATTAATTAATTAATTTTTTTTCTCTCTACAATTTTACTCGCACATTCCCAAAACTCAAAGCACATGCCACCTTAATTAATTAATTAATTTGGTTGACCAATTTGTATGTTAAAATTTGGGTAGAATTACATTTATCACTTGGTGTTTGGGAATTATAAGAAAATCAACTCGATTATCTTACTAATATTCCCTTAACTATAAAGATTATTTAGAAGAAAAAAAATACTAAAACATAGTACAATTTACATGTCTTACATAATCAATTTTGTAGTTTTCATATCCCACAGTTCACTTTGTAGTTTTTATGCCCCACTAATTTTATTTTATAGTATGAAAAATTTAGGAAGTATACAATATAATTATTAAAATGACCAGGTAAGTTTTATAATTATATCGTGAATGTAGGCCCGGTCCAAAAGAAGGTAAATCTGGGCAACAGTCCAGGGCCCAATTACTTCAGGGCCCAATATTATATAAAATCTATTTTTTTCAACAGTCTAGGGCCCAATTGCTTCAGGGTCCAATATTATATAAACTCTATTTTTTTATTCTATTTATTAATTCTATGCCCAATTATATATATGTGTAATGAGGGCTCATTAGGATTAGGCTGATAATGAAAAAAAAAAGAAAAATTCACATTGAGGATGCCCACTTTTGGGTATTCTTTTCTGAAAGCAAAAAATTAAATTAAAATAAAATAAAATCCAATTCAATTGCTTTAGTTTAAAGTATGTTTAGAACTTTTTTTTTAATTTTAAAATTTGCCCAGAGGTCTCGTATGTTTGAGAACTGGCATTGGATGAATGTAATCCGCTCTAAAAATTTAGTGTGGTGTCTTAAATAGATCAAGTTCAAATCTTCTATCCAGAATTTTTCTATCCAAATCAGTCCATTAATGGAACGAGTAGTTTTTAGGACAAGTACACCTCGATAGTTCTTTCCTAGTATTTTCTCCAAAAAATGTTTTAGTTTAATCTCTTAATTTTAGTAACTACTTCTGAATGATTCCAAAATTTGAATTCAAACAATATTTGAGCTGTTTGTAGCTAGCAAGTAACTATAGGTCAAGTTAAGAGACAAACAAAGTTGTTTAATTTTTTTTCTTTTCAATTGCTACTCTTACTAATGCATGTGAATCGCACTTGCTCGTTAGTAATACCTCAGATATTATCGAAATTTAAGTATGTATGTGACTCTTTAAGGATTATTTTCTAATTAGGGACCAAAAATTATAATTTTTTAAGTTTAAAAATAAACCAATTAATTGATTAAAAAAAAAAGTGGATGGGTTCCTATCCAATTAAACAAGCCAATTAGTACTTTCAAGATAACTTTATTCTGTACAACTACATATACCAGCGTTGAACTCAAGCTAATTAACAAGTGGATGCGTTACAAGCACGAACATAGAATATTAGTAGGGTCTTGTTCTTTAGGGTATGTTCTTTTTTATTGTTTTGAAAGCGATTTTGAAAACATATTTTTGAAAATAGTTTTATAATATAAAAAATATGTTGAAAATATAAAAATGTATAATTGAATAGTAAAAAGTTGTATTTAAAATGATGAAAAATAATTATAATATATTAAAATTAGTGATGAAACCAAAACTAAAACAAAAAAAAAAAAGGAATATATGGGATTCCAAACAAAGCAGAAACTTACAATACTATAATCCGCAAATTAAACTACAGCACACTATTAAGTTTAACACTATTTTCTTTCGGGTACAAGTAATTGCTGCAAGTAGGCAGTCATTCCCAATTCAGTCTTTCTCTTCTTGAGTGGCCCTCAATTGCTGTTCTATTAGAAACCTTATCCGGCTTTGTATGAAGTACGTCAATAGTAATTAGACGAATTCAAATACATTTCATTAAAAAAACCTTAGGTTAATATTAGTTAATGAATTAATCACTTTCATGATCGATTCATCACGAGGGAATCCTCCATCTTCTCAGCCATTAACTTCAGCCAAACTTGATACGCCTGAACCAAACCTTCAAATCCAAAACCCTCCACCGGATCAACTGAAAACGAACATTCAAGAACACATCCCCCGCCGCCGCCACTCACCGCCGGAGGCGGTGAAACTTTGATGGTCGCGGCGTACGAATTGAACCCGATGTTGCCGTCGATGATCTCGTAGCTCAGACATCTCCGATTCGAATCGACGGCGACCAGCTTCTCCTTCGCCCATTTATCACGATCGGTTCCTCCGCAATAACGGATCGAACCCACCTCGCCGTTGACACCTTCGATGCCGTAGGAAACGGGGAGGTTGGGAAGATATTTGTGGACGCCGAAGAAATCTTTGAGCAGCGGCCATATTTGGTCGGCGTTTGCTTTCCGGAGCCTTGCGGAGACAGTCGATTCCCACTTGGGCTTCTTCTTCAAAATCGCTTGCGCCATTAAGGAGGCAGCTACGTACGATATTAGACTCTAGTACTTTGATATAGGGTTCTTTATGCATGTTTGTCTTAACATTTAAAAGTTATAATGAAATCCAAATAATAGCGGAACTAGAGAAAAATCTCGATATGTCCAACATATGAATAATTTTTAGTTTTTACAGTTAAATATATACATAATTTTTTTCTTTTTGAAAAATAAATATGTAAGGCTAATAAAAGTGGGGGAGGGAATTAGAGAGGTCTGGACTCTGAGATCGACCACCCCACACCCTGGTTCTTCCCCTGAATACAAATAATTTATAGCCCACGAGGTTTAACAAAAATAGAAACGAAGTAACACGGTGAAACTTTGAATTATTAGTTAAGAGGTCCTGTAGAGTCAAATTCACCGCATGATATCCCTCTCAATATAAGAATAAACGATACTCACAAACAATCCCAAATTGTTACAACAATAATATCTATATATATATATATATATAATCTGTCATAAATAAAGGGGTTGGGAAAAAAGAAGCTGAGAGAATTAAAGTAGAAATTAATAGAAAACAAAAAATTTTGTAATTGAACCCGAACATTTGAATGACCCCTGTATCTAAGCATTGTTAATTCTTAGATGGATTTCAAATTAAACATCATAAGCAGATTACTTTTATTTTGTATCTTACAAGTTACAACGTGACTTTATTCTGTATCATGCGTTGAATTGAAGCGAAGTACACATGTTGCCACACAGAAAATAGTTTCTGGATAAGCAACATCCATCAACAAAGCTCAGTATGATACGACGTTGTTTTAGTTTAGCTTTTATTCTTTATGGTTTATATTATATTTTATAATAATTTTGTTTTTTTAAAAATTTTAACTTCAATTTAATATCATTATCATATTTTCAAATTTATTTTTTCAAAATACATTTTCAAAATGTGATAGATACAAGCCTTAAGGATTTAAGTTAAGTCAATTTTATATTTTATCTGTTTTTCTAGAAGAGTCTGTTTTGTAATACGGTATTACAAAGTAGACCATTATAATAGAACGAATGAAGTAGTATTGTTTCTATCATTTTAAAGTTAGTTTTAAAAACGAGACAACGTTCAAAATCTACGGCAAAATAACTTCAACAAGAAAAAGAAAAAAGTAAAATTTCGATATGTTAAATATCATATGCATAAGCCATTGCCCTGAAAATTGAAAAATATGAATTATTGAAAGCTAATGAATTTCCTTTGCCATTCGCAAAACGGCATCCTCCATTCTCTGTGCCATTAGTTGCAGCCCCACTTCATATTTTGTAGCCAATTCTTCAAAGTTCAAGCCTTCCACCGGATCCACCGAAAACCGCCATTGAAGAACACACCCACCAGATCCAATATCTCCACTTTCCGGATCCACCAAAATCCTTATGGTCGAAACGTACGAACTGAACCCAATATTATTCTCCATCATTTCATAGCTGAGCGACCTTTGATTCTGATCAATGGCTATTAATTTCTCCCTGGACCAGCTGACCGGAGGAGGAGGATTGCAATTCCCACCATCTCCGCCGCCGTTTCCTCTGCTTTCTCGGGCGGGAATTTTAGAGCCTTCACAGTGGCGGATCGAGCCGATCTCGCCGTTGTTTCCTTCGACGCCGTAGGAAGTGCGGAGACTTGGGAAATACTTGTGAATCCCAAAGAAATCTTGGACCAAAGGCCAAATTAGGGTTGCGCTTGCGTTTTCCAGCCTTGCTGTGACGGTGGCTTCCCATTTGGCGGCGGCGGCGATGGGCGGCTTCAAATCCCGTCGCTCCATTGTGGATTTGAGAGAAAAAGGATTGATGAAATGGGCGAAGATTAAGGGCCTGTATGGCAGCTCATATTTTGGACTCCTTTTGGTGGGCCCAATGTGTAAAATGTGTTTGGCAAACATTTTCTCCCAACTCATTTTAAAAGGTGTTTGCAAATGTTGTATGGTTACTATTGGTGAGAGTTGGCCCAAAAAAAAAAACTCCACATCCACGAGACTCACCTTCAGCCTTCTCCATTTACGCCCAAATTGAGAAAGCACTAGGCAGCAGAAAACCCTACCCGTTCCCTCGCCCAACTCCTCGTCGTCGCTTCTGGTGCCATTCCTTCGGAGCTGCTATCAACACCTGGTCCCTTCTTCCTCCTATTATAGTTGAGTTCCTACTTTATCATTCTTCGATAACGGCGATAAACTCGCGGGCGAAGGGGTCACCGTGTAACCGGCGGTTGCGAACCTCAAAAGCGGCATCTTCATTGCAGGCCCGATTCTTAGTTTGGACTTGCTGTGATGTTTCTGGATTTAGTACTCCCTTTTTCTGGATAATTACATGTTTGTTTCTGGACTGGAAATTATCTGAATGTGCTGGAATTTTGGTAATTTTTGCTTTGCTCCTTCTGTTTTGGAGTGGACTGGAGTTGCTGGAATTCTGTTTTGGAGTTGCTGGAATTCTGTTTTGTATTGTTTGAAGACATTAGTTGCTGGAAAAATTTGAAGATTCACAATGCTATACAATATCTTGAAATATATCTTAAAACACATTTTAAAATATATTTTAAGATGAGCTTCCAAACAATATCTCAAAATAAATTTTAAAATACCTTTCAAAACATCTTTCAAAAGGTGATACCATACGGGACCTAAAAATCAATGCGCACTGATGGAGCAACTGAAATTAAAAATGTGGTTGAGCCTGAAGATTCTTTTCCTTTTTGGTGTTCGAAGCCGGCCAGATGGATATGCAATTCACTTCCCACGTTGTGCAATCGAGAAGTTATTGGCTGCATCTAACCAATGCGTTGTGTTTTGAGTTCACAGATTAAAGTTTGATAACTTTGTGACAATTTGCCGAGAGTGGTACTTTGTGAATGGATTTGTACTTATGATAACTCTCGTTTGTCACTCATCACATATTCACATGTGATATTGTTTATCAAAGTTTGATAGTATTATTTGTGATTCATGATATACATGGTACATGATTGATATTCGTAAATATCACATGTGATATTTTTAAGTTTGACTGTATTATTTGTGAATCAAAATCTGATAATCGAAAAAAACATGTACAGTAAAGAAGAAAAAAGACTGCATGTGTGTTGCTGGCATACACAAATCCGTCTCACATGAGACATGTTTTTCACATCACCCTAATCGCATGAGTATGTATGAGACATATGAATCCATCTCAAATCACCCCAGAAACAATAATATTGAATTGATTAAATAGCTTACATGTGAATTTTTAAATCTTATTTTTCACTATTTGAAAAAAAAATAATAATCATTTTGTCATTATTTGATAAATATGTTTATTTATTGCTAAAATATTTAAAATTTTACAGTAAATTTATAACTAAATACAAAAATATTAATTTTATGATAAAACGTCATATATATTTAATAAAAATTTTGTGAAAAATATAAAAAGGGTATAAAATATATATCTTAAAAAGTAAGTTTTTAATTTTAAAAAAATGAATTTTAAAAATTAACTAGTTAAATTTGATTTGATCACATTATGATAGCAAAAATAAAATATATGGTTGGCTTTTTTTTTTTAAAATTAAATATATTTATGTATAGTTAAATCAATATTAATAAAATAAAATTGATAGTTTTGGAATATAATATAAATTACTAAATAAATTTGCTACATGAAGCATTAAATAATAAGTAATAAGTTTTCACTGAATGATTCTTTTCATTTTCAAAAAGACAAAAAAAACATAATTAACTTTTATCGGTTAGATTTTTTAATGGAAGTAAATCATACTTAATGAATTAAGCGTCTAAACTTTTGTTATCAAATACAGGCATTATTATTTTAATCAAATAATTTAAAGCATTAATACGTCTTTAAATACTTTATCATTTTTGCTTCTGAGACATAAATAATTTATAGATTTTAATACTCTCCAACTGAGGCCCATTACCGGTAAGTGAAAAATGGCAGAATTTTTGGAGGGAAAGTTAAACTTGCAAAATATTTTGAATTTACCGCTCTTTTCACCTCTTCCTTCCCTCGCCATTTTAATTTTTAACCCCCAAAATTACCGTCATCCACTTCTAGAATATTTCCCAACCCATGTGACCCCACCGGACCAAAATCAACGGCCACGATGCGTCATCGCTTATCCTCAATGGCCTTGCCTCAACTTAGCATACTCTGTCTACTCTCTCTTGAGCCCACAACCATCGGACCAATCACAACGCCCCACGTCGGCCAAAACTCGCAGCCCTTTGACGAATTACTTCAACTAGAATAAGCTTAATTAACTTTTGCCCCTCGTATTTTCAGAATACTCCCACTTTTGTCTATTGAATTATCAAAATAGATTCTTGACCGTTGATCAAAAAGGGTAAACGTGTCTAATGACATATGTATATATATTATTTTATATTGTGATATCAAAACTAGTATTAAAGAATATGAGAAAAAGATAGTAGCATAATCAAAATTTGCTTTCAATTAAACAAGGGTAAATTAAAAATATTTATCGAGGTTTGACAAAAAAATAAAAACAAAATCAGATGGTTAAGAAATATCAAAAAATTGTGAGCCGACAAATGAACCTCTATTAATGAAAGGGCGAAAATTCCCTCAAAGTTCATATAAAAAGGTCTCTTGCTGAAGGACATTTTGGGTGTTTCATAAAATTAAGGATAGAGAGAATTTTGACACTTTGTAACTGTGTAATTTATTTTGATGTTTACTCACATATGAGAGAATATTTCTAAAATTATACGTTAAATAAAATAAAATAAAATTTTGAGTAGATTGCTTTTTCTCACAATAATTATCGTTAGCTTTGAAGAATATAAAATGAATGACACAAAATGTCACCAGCCACTCCCACGGTCCCACCCCCCCACCCCCCTCCCACACACCAGCACCCGGCCGTATTAAAAATTCTTCACGATTTTTCTCAATACTTCTCCGGTAGTAAAAAAGAATTTCCTCTTCTTTTTTTATTTTTATTTCTTTTATATTCTTTTTCGTCCGAGCAAAAATATATTCGGAATTATTTTTCACTTCACGTCAGATCTCGCCCAATTTTGAAACCCTAGTTTCTCAATTTTTTGCCGATCAAGACGATTCAATCGTCGAAACGACGAGGTTTCGTGCAGGTTCAGTCTGCCCTTGCCGATTCGAAGAAGAGAAAAGAGGGGAGAAGCTGAAGAAAACGTAATTGATGAAGGTTGGATTAGGTAATTTGAGCAAGAAGCAGAATTGATGGACGGTCGCTATGCCTCAACTGCGTAGCGGAGTCAGAAGAGGCCGCCGTAGAACCACCGTCAACAAGCCGGAACCTCCCGCACCGGAGCAGAAGAACAAGAGCGTCAGGAACAATAATAAGAGAGCTGCCGCCCCGGCAAAGCTAGCCGTAAGGAATACTCGGCAGAGACGTACTGGAGGAAGGAATAATAATCGGAATAACAAGAAGAAAGAGGAAGCGGAGGAGCAGCCTGAGGGAGTGCGAGTGTTTTTGGTGGGTGATGAAGGGGGTGAGAATGCTGTGAAGGAGACAGCACCGTTTGGTGAGCGAGAAGTAGCAGAGGAGAAAAGAGAGCCGGTTAATTTGAACTTACAGGAGGAGGTTGGGGAAAAGGAAATAATGGATGAATACGATAGCGGAGGCCGCAGTGGCGATAAGGGTGTGGGAGCTGAGGACGAAGGCAGCACGGCTCCCCTTCCAGAAAAGGTAAATTCTTTGGGCTGTGCAAACTTCGGTATGTTCCGTTTTGGTTGTGTTTTAGTATTATTTTTGCCTCGATGATTGTTGAGGGCCGTTCCCTCAAGATGGTGGGAGGAAGTTCAAACCTTTATTAGTTAATTTGCTTTACACCATCTGTTCTGAAACAAAAAGAAGAAAAGTCTGTGGGTTGATTTTTTCATTTCTTAGGGATGGTTGTGTGATTATCAATAATTGGATTTGGGGATGCTATTTATCGTTTTTGTTTGTAAAGTTTAATTATTTTGGGCAATGCTGAAAGGTGATCTGTTCTTAGACGATTGATAACATATTTGCTGAGGTTTAATCACTTGTTGCTTAAGTGCCATAAATGTGGGCATGAGCCGTAGGTTATGTGGGATCAATCTTAAGCACGTATTTTGCTTCACATTATCATTAAGTTATTCAAAGCCTTTCTGAAGGGAAGAGGGATGTGGATAGTGTTTTTGTTTGTCTTTTATTATTTTCACTAGGTATAAAGTTGAGGTGAAAATCAGAACAAACATGAAACAGCTGTCCATACAAGCCGTTTTTGACCTGCTTCAGGATGAAATTTTCTTTGTGGTATAGTGCGATACTAGTTGTGATGTAGCTTAATATAATGCACCTTCATTTAGGTTGACCTATTGCGTTGAAGTTCTTGTAAGAGGTTTATTAACCAATCGAACAGATGTGGAAGCAATTTAACATTGGTTGTCAAATGTGGCCATTGTGTCGCTCCGAGTATTTCAAGTATTGGTATTTTGGTTGTTTGGCTTTTATAGGTCCAGGTCACTGGTTCACCAGCATATAGAATTGACAAGAAACTAGGGAAAGGAGGATTTGGACAGGTATATGTTGGTCGACGCATTAATCCACCAAATCCAAATGAGAGGACTGGGCCGGGAGCTGTTGAGGTATTGTATTTACTAAACTTTGATTTCTTATTGCATGAATATTAGATGGTTGTATGCTTGCTTGATATCTTGGGAGTCGGATCTCTAATTTTAGGTAGCCTTGAAATTCGAGCATAGAAGCAGCAAAGGCTGCAATTACGGACCACCTTATGAATGGCAAGTCTACAAGTGAGTAGCCTCTGCGTATCCTTATGGAGTAATTTAATATTTCTTTATGATATTGAAGTTCTATATTTGACAAAATACTTTGATCTTCTGTACTTTAGTGCACTTGGTGGAAGTCATGGCATACCGCGTGTGCATTACAAGGGACGACAAAATGATTATTATATCATGGTATGTTGTTCCCGAGTGTGTTTATCGTTGCAGTTTTACTTTTCTTGCTTTCAAATTTTAACACCGAGTTTCTTTTTGCCAGGTTATGGATATGCTTGGTCCAAGTTTATGGGATGTTTGGAATAACAATTCTCACACGTTAGTATATACTTTTTGACATCTGTTTTGTAAAATTTGTGTTCCTTGTATATTTATACTGTGATTGTCTGGTTGTAAGTCCTTTTCTTTACTTTCCCATTTGCAGGATGTCTATTGAGATGGTTGCTTGTATTGCTATTGAAGCCATCTCCATACTAGAGAAGTTGCACTCCAGAGGGTAAATTCCCTTGTAGTCTTTTTAATTTTGGAGCATGCTTGAAGTAGATTGATTGATGTGTTTAGTTTGTATCCCCTTATCATTTTGAGTATTCTCAGGTTCCAGGTAAAAGATAGGTCTCTTAGGTGACATTTTAGAGGTTTTTAATTTCCTTGTTTAGCTTCTTCCTCTTGTCTCCCAGCCTTCATCCAGCATTTTGGTGTTTGGATTTGAAAAGCTGTTGTATGGTATTAGACTTGGTGATATAAAATTCTTAGAATGGTATTTAATAATGTGGAGTGGAATTTGTTTTGCTGATGCCTGCATGTTTGTAAGTAAATTGTTTCAATTGGTCCTTTCAAGTGACTGGATGATAATCAAAATGCTTGTTTGATAGTGTGTTTTATATGAAGTATGAATTAAGTATTCTGATTTACATCAGCCAGAATTTTTGTGACACCATTTCAACTTAGTATAGCTATTCGCTATTTTTAACCTTTGAAATTTTGCAGATATGTACATGGAGATGTCAAGCCGGAAAATTTTCTGCTTGGTCCACCAAGCACCCCTGATGAGAAGAAATTGTTTCTAGTTGATCTTGGACTTGGTAAACATCTTATTTATTTGTCAACAGTATATTATGGCACCGCACGTAGTGGCATAAGTCTCACATTATTATTTTAACAATTGGATGTCCTTCTGCATTTCAGCTACACGATGGCGAGATAGTTCAACTGGCCTTCATGTTGACTACGATCAACGACCAGATGTTTTCAGGTATTAAATTGTGAAGCGTCTCACATATTTTACTCGTTATCCTTGAGTCTGCACCTTGCAATCGCCACACTGAAAACTGTAATTTTGCAGGGGAACAGTGCGTTATGCAAGTGTTCATGCCCATCTTGGAAGAACTGGGAGTCGCAGGGATGATCTCGAATCACTTGCTTATACTCTTATATTTCTTCTTCGGGGTAGGCTGCCTTGGCAAGGATACCAGGTTGGTTGTTGCTTTAACTTATTTTAGAATTAAAATTAGGTACCCTGTCCGCATGTAATGCTTATATAATGGTATTATAGGGCGAGAACAAAGGCTTCCTTGTCTGCAAAAAGAAGATGGCCACATCTCCAGATACCCTTTGTTGTTTCTGTCCTTCACCTTTCCGGCAATTTGTGGAGTATGTGGTGAACTTGAAGTTTGATGAAGAGCCTAACTATGCTAAGTATATATCATTGTTTGATGGTATAGTAGGCCCAAATCCAGATATCAGGCCAATTAACACTGATGGTGCTCAGAAGGTATTCTTTTTTCTTTTTCTTTTTTTGTAAATATTATTGCTGGTAAGAAATAGCTTGAGAGTTCACATCTTTTGATGGAGAATGTTCCCAACATTTCTTTGTTTTATGAAGCTTACATACCAAGTGGGACATAAGAGAGGGCGTTTGACAATAGAAGATGATGATGATGAACAGCCAAAGAAGAAAGCTCGAATGGGAATGCCTGCAACCCAGTGGATTAGTGTTTACAATGCCCGCCGCCCTATGAAGCAACGGTATGTGATTTCAGATGTCATTCTCTCAGGGTTCAATCTTGACTGGTGAAGTTAAAATAATGTGCTTTTTTTGTGTTTCTTTGTAGGTATCATTATAATGTTGCAGATTTGAGGCTTTCTCAACATATTGAGAAAGGAAATGAAGATGGTCTATTTATTAGCTGTGTGGCCTCCTGCTCAAACCTATGGGCTTTGATAATGGATGCAGGCACTGGATTCACCGCTCAAGCTTATGAGATGTCACCTTATTTTCTTCACAAGGTTTCTTGCTGTCCTCATCAGCATGGAACTGTCTAATAATAATTTCTGTTTGACTTGTGGTTATGGGTTGCAGTTATGGGGTGTCAATCATCAGAATAAAGCTAATTTTGCGCCTCTTTTTTTTTAGGAGTGGATTATGGAACAATGGGAGAAGAATTATTACATTAGCGCAATAGCTGGGGCAAACAACGGTAGCTCGTTGGTTGTTATGTCAAAGGGTTAGTGCAGCTTTTCCTTGAACTCAATATAGCGCCCCAATCTATGTAGCAATTGCCTTACCTCTGAGTGTTTCTTTAAACGCAGGTACTCAGTATCTACAGCAGTCTTATAAAGTGAGTGAATCATTCCCTTTCAAGTGGATAAATAAGAAATGGAGGGAGGGCTTCTATGTTACCGGAATGGCAACAGCAGGAACCAGATGGGCGATTGTCATGTCCCGCGGTGCTGGGTTCTCTGATCAGGTTTGTACAAATGTTGAATGTTGGTCCTTCTCATAAGCTCTTCTTTTCGAAGTCATAAGTAATACATCATCTTAATTGTGCTTTAATTCCTTCTAGGTTGTGGAACTAGACTTTTTGTACCCAAGCGAAGGTATTCATAGGAGATGGGATTCTGGGTATCGCATTACGTCTACTGCTGCTACATGGGATCAGGCTGCTTTTGTGCTTAGTGTTCCTAGAAGAAAGCCAAGTGATGAGACACAGGAGACACTTCGGACCTCTGCTTTTCCAAGCACACACGTGAAGGTTAACCTAGGACTTATGTTTATCCTCTTTTGTTGCATCCCCTGAATACCCACCTTTTTATTTTCTCATATGTTTATTCTCTGCAGGAAAAATGGGCGAAAAACCTTTACATCGCATCTGTCTGTTACGGGCGAACTGTTTCCTGAAGCGTCACAACATCGTGATAGAATATCGTTAGAGGTGATGTGGTTATTTACTCCAGCCTAAGAGATAGATGTTACGAGGTGTTCCTTAATATCCAGGTGATTCGTCATGCGTGAATTTAACGTTGCTCGGGAGTCCAGACAGGAGGGAGGAGGAACTAGACTTTAGGTCGATCATAATGATGATGATGATTTGGGCATTTAACATCTCCGACATTGGGATAGTTTAGGTGGTGGTGGTGGCGGCGAAGGTTTGTATAGTAGTGTCTGAAGAAGGATAATCATCGGTTGCAGTCTTCTTACCATATGCGTTATTTGTGGCTACATATGTTATTATTAGTTAGATTGCCTTTTGGCTATAATCTGAAAATGATGATTGTGAGAATGATCCGGAAGTCGTTATTTATATACAAAAACCTCGTTCTGGATCCTAATCCTATTGCTCTGCTCCATTTTATCTGAAAGACTATCGCTCGCCTAATGAAATAACTATTTTCTTTTGGGCGTGGCGAACCAGAAAAAAATGACAGTGAAAATTATTTTTTTAAAAAGATACCAAATTCACAACCAAAAAAATGATAAAAAGTATGAATTGGTTTTTTTGGTTTTAATCGATTACTCTATCTCATTTAAAGAGTTTATTTGTAACTCGAATTGTAAATGTTTTATTATGTCTCATATAATTCAGGTGTTCTTGAAAGTACAACAATCGATAATTGTAACTAGAACATAATTTGATAGGTGCAAAAATACATTGTTCTTAAAACACCACAAATGTAAGTACTAGGTATAGAGTTAAGACATATTAGCGTTTAAAACGAACATGAACATTCATGAACAAACTCGATATTGACTCGATAATAAGCAAACTGGAACAAGATTTTAAGATTCGATTATGAATGAAACATTCATAAACATGCTCGGTTAAATGAGTTATATAATATGATATAATATCATAAATATATAATATGAAACTATTTATAATCAAAGGGCTTGTTTCTTTACATGTTTTAGAAATTAGTTTGCATTTGTTTTGGGTTTCAAAACCCCAATACAGAAACCCAAAACAAAGCCAATATCTTGTTTTGCAAAAAAGTTTTCAGACCTTATTTTTTGAAATAGTTTTTTTTGAATATGAACCCATCTTTCCTCCAAAACCAACAAAACCAACGCCGGCCTGCGGCGGCCACCACCTCCGGACATCGGACTCCGGCCAGAGTTGGTTGTCAACGATAGTGCCGGAATATAGGCGGTGGCCAGAGATGGGCGGAGGTAGTTGCTGGTGATGGTGGGCAGATGTGGATGGTGGTCGAGAAGTGGTGGTGGCCATCGGCGGCGGTGCCCGGAGGTGGTTGCCGGCGATAGTGGCTGGAGGTGGTGGCAGTCATCGACACGATGGCCGAAGGTGGTGGCCGGAGATAGACGGTGGCGGTGGGCCATGGTGGTCGGAGGTGGTTGAAACATGTCCATTGTTTGAAAACCTTGTTTCTTTGTATGTTTTTAAAATAATTTTTGAAAATCTTTTTTCTTTGTATGTTTCTAAAAACATGTCATTTAAAACATTAAAGCAAAAGTTTGGTGCCTTCTAGTGGATTATTATTTCCCCTTTTCCTCCTTGTAGGATTCATCATTGAATATATCATTCCTTGTCAATAGGGGGAATGGACATGCTCATTACCATGTTTTTAAAAACATATTTTTGGAATTTTAAATATTAAACTAATTTCTCACTATTCACATTTAAAAATCATTTCCACAACAAACTCATCAAAAGTTAAAACGAACTAGCCCTGCCCTAAAATTTCCACTACTCATGTCAAAATGCTAGCTCAATGTGTAAGCGGTTTTCTTTCTACAACCCTTAAAGCAAAAAATCTAACAACCATTCAGAAACACTTTTATCACAAATATCAAAAGGAATAAAGCAGAGGCATACCAGTTCAGTCCAAAAACTTGCTTTCTTTAGGGTAACAAAGTCCCCATTGATTTACATTGTCTTCGACAACTAAGCTAAGGAAGCGACGGCTTCCATAGGAAGGTCAGCATCTGTTGGACTCAAAGAGCTAGACATTTTCTTTTTTTCATAAGCCTTAATCTATAAAGTTAACAGAGGTGTATGCGCTAAGAAAGACCTTGTCTATGTATCATACGATCCCACTTGTGCAGCCTACATAATATACAAGAAGCTCGACAAAACTGGAAGAAGAGGATACCTACGAGCAGTCTTAGGCATCTCTTTACAGACTTCATAGTATCACATCGCATCAGTTTTCTGTTTCATTGTTTCCCGAGACCCCTAATATGCTTGGTCGGAAACACAATCTCTTCAAAAGGACTTTTTCCTGCAACAAGAAAAATAAATTACAGCAGAGGTGGGCTGGGAAAAATAACGTGTACATAAACTCGATGCAAAGGTAACCCCAAAACTATTACATTGACTATTTCAAAATGTGTGAAAGGCAGTACTACCTCGATGTTATCATGAGTGTATCGGATTGTGAAAATACATCTACAACCTCTCAGGTCATGTACCCTTCTCTGAATCTCTGTGATTTCAGCTTCAAAATATCTGGCTATATCTTTCCGCTCCTGATGGAAATTAAAAATAAGAATAACATGTAAGTCAGTCTTTACGTCTGCTGGACTGGAGAGAAGCAAAATTTTATTTCTCCCAACTCTACCCCCCTCTTTCCTTAAACACAGACATCCTATGAACTAATTTCGCCTAAAGATTCGCTCGCAAGGTAATGGAGTTCAAACACTATAATCTTGCTCTTAATTTACCTAGGAGCATGAAAAAAATGATCTTGCTAACATTTTCTCTCTATACCCTGGCTCTAGCAAGTAGCACCAACACAAAGAAGAACGAAGATACCTGGAAACATAGTGCCGTTTCTCCAACTTTCACTTTCTGACATTCAAAGTTTTCCAAGGTAATAGACCGTACACGTACGTATTTCGTTACATTCACCCATTCATCCTCATCTGGCCCAAACCCAACGAATCTAACAAGAACTTCCTGCATAATTTAAAGCAGTCAAACTTGGAAGAATATCCAACCTTGTATAGATCTTCAACTTTCGCTTTGGTCATGGAAACCATACTCAATATTAGCTTCATAACTATACAATCAACTTATTGCCTTATGGCTGAAGAGCTAACACCATAATTGGATATATGCCGACACCAAACAAAGAATACAAATTGCAAAGTCAACCAATAAATATTACTGACAAAAATATTAAACATGTAGTACAAATATACACTTAACTATCAAGGTTATAAAGGCATTTGAACAAATTTAGGACTTACTGCATCTCCTGAATCGGGAAATCTGTGCGACAGAAACAAATCAATGTCATACCTACAAAGGAGCAAAGGTAAGCAAGTTTGAGATACAATTGCAACTCTTGCTTCCAACTTTATCACATGCACAAAAAAAATAACATTTCACAAGGCAGTTATAGCAGTTTCCTTTCTTAATAACTGTTAAAGGGAGGAATCAGTTCCAAAATTAGAGTTTGAACGATCACCAATATGTATACAGAATAGTGTTGAAAATCTCTCTCCTAATAGCATTTTCAGGTAACTTCATTAAATAATGTGAGGAACATTGAAGGTTTACTTTATGCATAGGCAGTCACTAATGGTGAAAATTTATAGCCCTTCAGATAGTCTACTCAACTGTGTAAATACCAATCAGAGTTGATTAATAAACTGCTGCCAGTATATTATTAAATAATTCATAACAAAATGCTTCATTATTTACCACCTTATGTATAATAGAAAATAAAAAGGCAATCACAGTAAGTTCTAATACCACAAGGCAGTTATAGCAGTTTCCTTTCTTATTAACTGTTAAAGGGAGGAATCAGTTCCAAAATTACAGTTTGAACTATCACCAATATGTATACAGAATAGTGTTGAAAATCCCTTTCCTAATAGCATTTTCAGGTAACTTCATTAAATAATGTGAGGAACATTGAAGGTTTACTTTATGCATAAGCAGTCACTAATGGTGAAAATTTATAGCCCTTCAGATTAGTCTACTCAACTGTGTAAATACCAATCAGAGTTGATTAATAAACTGCTGCCAGTATATTATTAAATAGTTCATAACAAAATGTTTCATTATTTACCATCTTATGTATAATAGAAAATACAAAGGCAATCACAGTAAGTTCTAATATCACAAGGCAGTTATAGCATTTTCCTTTCTTAATAACTGTTAAAGGGAGGAATCAGTTCCAAAATCAGAGTTTGAACAATCACCAATATGTATACAGAATAGTGTTGAAAATCTCTCTCCTCATAGCATTTTCAGGTAACTTCATTAAATAATTGTGAGGAACATTGAAGGTTTACTTTATGCATAAGCAGTCACTAATGGTGAAAATTTATAGCCCTTCAGATAGTCTACTCAACTGTGTAAATACCAATCAGAGTTGATTAATAAACTGATGCCAGTATATTATTAAATACTTCATAACAAAATGCTTAGAAAATACAAAGGCAGGGAGAAGGGTGGGAGAGGGAAAAGAAGGGGGGGGGGGGGGGGGGGGGGTGTTGCGTATCATTTACTTCCTCATCCAAATTACCATGCTCCATCTGTTGATGATTTTGCCTCAAATTCCAGCTTTGGCCGATCCAGAACTTTTTCACCTGCTGAAACAACACAGTGAAAATGCAATATTTGCTTTCAAAATCACTTCAGTTATGCGATCATAACTTTATCAAATCATTTTTCTCAAAATGTTAAACAGTTATTTAACAGGTTTACGAAAAACAATACCACTCAGGAAAACATAAAAACATAAAGACGCAGCAGTCTATATAGTCTGACATTACAAAATGGACAAATGGAAACAAAAAAATGCTTCCTGGATGAAGTAACAATTTCCTGGAGAACATTAAGAGAAAGAAAAGAATAAAGTAAAATACACCAGTTACATACATTCGTTGTGTAAGTGCAGAACATGCTAGTCTATAAATACCTTTTGGTATCTTGGGATCCTCACCGGTCTTCATCAAATTGCAGGCCTCTGAAACAGGAGGTGATTTTTTGGCAGCTTCAGGTGGAGCATCTTTTGGAAGGTCAAGTTGCTGCTTATCTTGAAACCAATTCTGGACCTAACAAATGGTCAACCATAAAAGAATGATTCAAATAAAAGTTAAATTTGAATGATCACTTGGCAACTTGCTAACTCGGAAGAAAATGGGAAGGGGTACCTCAGTCCACTTCACTATTGGTTTTCCGGCACGACCTTTAGAACGACTGCAATTTTAGAATGTAAAAGGAGTTACCATTCACATGTTATTTGTATCCACTTGATCATCACTACATAAATACCGACAAGGGGAAAAAAGAGTTGTTGCGTACTTAAAAACTCTTGCCAGATTCTTACTGAACTCTGCATCAAAAGATTGCTCCCCTCCATCTTTAAGCAACTGCTCCATTTTCTCAATCTAATAATTCGAAATCAAAGAAAATGCATGTCACAAATATTGCTTGAGTAGATTCCGAAAATGCACTTTAAATTGATAATTCAACGATCATTCTCCAAGCTTTTCAAGCCAGGGTGGAAATTATTAATAGCGAAATAGAATAAGTAATACAACACATTCAAGAGCAAACTTATCCATAGTTGATTTTGCAATGTCAAAATCCCGATGACCTTTCAGTGAAGAGCAAAATTTAACTCAAATGTGGAATTGGGAAAGAAATTAAATCAAACAAATAATTGTTTTTCTACCATTACTTATAGGAGAAGTGTTCACCTCATGCTTTTGCTATCCCTAACATTTGATTACTTTTTTTTAACAATTAATCACAAGCAGCCTTCAGACTGAAACAATAAACAAAGTAACTAAAGCAATAAAACACCTATCATTCAAAAACACACAACGCATCAACTCAAGCCCTATAAACACAAACCGTATATAGTGAGAAAAGGATAAAAACGAAAAAGAAACCAATTAGACTGAGATATATACAGAGAAAACACAAATGGCAAGCAATTTCTGTAGCATCATCGTAACCTCTGTTTCCAATTTTCTCTAAGAACCTTAAAGCCATCACACATGAAACTCGGAAGAATCTATAAAATTCAATGATCATACGGAATCGTTCATCCACGCACATAGATTATCTAAAAATAAATAAATAAAAAAGCAATCATTTTCCAACACCTCCCAACAAAATCCCAGGGGAAAAAAATGGAATAAAGAGGAAAAAACCTCAGCTTTTGTGAACCCGGAAAAGAATGGTCTTTGCCGAGGACGAAGATCCATGGCGGAATTCCAGTGAGCAACTCGGAGAAGAGACTTTTGTGCCACAGATTTTCGCTTTGGCCAAAACCCTAGCCAAGTTCTTCAGGAATTGAAGCGCAGGGAGGGACTTTACAATTTTTTCAGGTTCCGTACGCGTACTAGAAATGAACACGAGTTTATATTTGGCGCAGTTTTTTTTAAAAACGACGGCATTTGACCATTTAAAGTTAACGTCAACAAGAGTATCACCTTTGGATTAAAAAAATAAAAATAAAAACATATGCTACACTTGAAGATAGTACCATTGACCACCGGCTGACTATCCGATCAAGATATTTCAAAAACTAAATTAGTTACCCGTATTTTTATCAATATGTTATACATCATATGTTAAATTCAATATGTAATACATTAGCAGCTAAACTCAATACATCAACATCTAAACATCAATATATTAAAAATTAAAATCAATACGCATATTTTATAAATATCCACACAATACCTTTGAGACTAGACTTAATACTGGAAACGCCATACCATCATATACAAGTTTTTGCAAATGTAGTTTGCCTAAAGATTTACATGCATGCTAATAATCTTAATTTTTGTGGGCAAAAGTGGTTATGTATTAAGATGGGGTGGTGGGAAGTAACTACGAAGTACATTCGGGAGCCTCCTCCCATAAAGGGCAGCCTATCGTGTTGGAGTTGTAATAGGCAGCCAGATTATGGGCTATTTGGTTATGGGTTCGTCTGACTTGCGCGTAGGGGGAAGTGGGACATGAGGCGGTAATGACTCTAACCTCGGAGCGGTCAGCTTCCTAGTTGTTGATATTTTGTTTGATCACTTTGGCATTGCCTGCCATGCTAGCGGGGGATGTTCCGTGATGGCCGACAAGGGAGAGGGTATTGCGTGCGACCATTGCCTCCGCCATCGAGGCTGCTATGATGCTTGGTAATTGCTTGACGAAGCCGAAGAGCCATCATGTCGAATTAGAGAGGCAGCATCTGCGGCGTAGCTCAAACCAATGTGGGCATCGACAGTCGTGTCGGAGTATAGCATAGACCTCAGTGGCAAGGAGGCTCCTCGACCCGGCTAGCCGTCGAGTTGGGCTTGTTGGTAGGACTCAAGCTAGCTGCGGGCCTAGAGGGAGAGGCATGGTAGATCTTGGGGGATTGGTCATCATGGATCCACTTGTTCTGGGTCCACCAATATGGTAGATGACACCAATGTGCTTAAGTTCGCCTCGACTGAGTGAGAGTAGGAGGCCATAGAGCTAGAGATGGGCTAGGGGTTGTTTGTAGGCTTGATGGCTGGGAGAAAGGGCTTGTGGGGCCAACCCTGAAGGTCGTAAGGGCACAAGAAGAATAAGCGGGAGAGCAGGGCGTCAATGTCGCAAAGGGGGCAGGCGGACGCAGCTAGGATGTGCCGTTGTAGCAAGTTGATCGCGGAAGGGAAGATGTCTTTGCATACCCATAAGAGGAAGTGGTGGATCTTGGGTGGAACGTTGAGTTGCCTGAGCTATTTCCACATTGGCGAGTGGCCTTGGCTGTTGGAGGCGGCGCGCCGTGCGGAGTTGAGTGAAGCACGGTAGCCTAATTTTAACGGTATAATTTTAATTTTCACTATACATATTAGTTAACGAAAATTTCACCATAATTTTCATCGTTTTGATATTATTATTCCATCCACCTCTCCTCTTTGGGCTAAAGAAAATAAAGAAGGCCCTATACTGAATGGGGGGTGATTGGGAAGGAGAGATACTGTTTTGGGGAGATTGCCACTATACATGAGAGTTGTCGGTATTCGATTTTTAAATCTTCCAAGGTGTACCTTATGGATTGCTTAGAAATGGGTAAACATGGTAAGTTTGGCAATGTTTGTGGAGATGTACACCTACACCATATGCATGCATGGTTGGGAAAAGAATATGTAATTTTAACAGACAAGAATGTCTTTGTCCTAAAGCAAAGCTACCATTAATTCCATATTATATATTATAAGTTCTATTCTCATGATCAATAATTTTACTCCTTAATTTACAGAAACATTGAACTCGTGGATGAAAGAGATGAACAAACAAAGCAAGGGGTACGTCCATTCATGATTTCTTTTTGCCATGCTTAAATTGACAAATAATTTTCTAAATAATTGAATTATTTTGTTATTGGATAATGCTTATACAATTACGTATGCAATGACGTTAGGTTCATTTTTCAACGAAAATGTAATTTTTAATGGTAAGTTTATTATCAACCAAAATAAATAAATAAATAAATAAACTTACCATGGTTATCATTTTAGTTTACAAATTTTCTTGCTCACTTGTTTCTTTGTTTCCGTTAAATTCTCACAATTTAGACGTTTTATTGGTTCATCCCTCTCGAAAAAGTTTTTCTCACGCAGTATAATCAAATCGTTGCTAGTCGTATTTCTAACTCCTTAAATAATGAAAATTATGCTTTTGTTTAAAAAATATATATAAAATAATTAAGAGAATCAATAAATAGAATAGATAGCATGCTTAATTATATATATATATATATATAATATATAATTATGAAATATGAGTTTCTTAGGGATTTGTTAATTTATATAGGGAAGTGAATATTGGAATAAAGGCCAAAAAAAAAAATGGAAATACATTAATAATAAAAGATTTCTCAAAAGTTAGAAAAGGAAAGCTTCAACATCTTCCAAAATTCTTCAAAATCTCATTCGTGGCGACTTCCCAAGTTCCAGGACTGGTTTTCAGTTTTCACATTCATTCTCGCCTGAGAACGTGGGAATCTCCGACTTTCTCTCTCCATTAACGCGGAGAACATATACCGTTCCATTTGCCCACACGTCCCTCTCACCATGTTACTCTCATTCAAAGCACGCACACCCCTTTTTCTGGTAATTAATCTAATCCATTTGTCTGACAATATTGTTCACATTTACTCAGAGAAGGAATTTTTTTCAATTTTCTAAGGGAAGCCCCCTACTACAACTATAATTTAACCTTTTTACGTTGAAACGTGGGATTTTGACAACAAAAATCTCAACTCTGTACTTTTCTGCCTCTTATTAGAGGTGGGCTCATTGAGTTTTTGAAGATTATTGAAGCATTGTTTTATTTTCTTGTGGGCTTGTTGCTATTGTGTTTTTTATTTCTTTGGTTTAGTTTCTGTTTTTGGCAGAGGAAAGGATTTGGGTTTTTGAGAAGGGGAGAGCGAGAGATAAGTATAGCAATGGAGAGTACATTGAAGGATATCAGAAATGGCGATACTGTTCTTGATTTGATTGACAAAGGTGTAGCTGGTGGGGTTGAGGATATTTATGGAGAGGATAGAGCCACAGAGGATCAACTTGTTACTCCTTGGAGTTTAACTGTTGCTAGGTGAATTCAGAATTCTCTTGTTGTAAAATTTGGAACTGCATTGTTCTAATCATTTGATAAACAGAACAAATTTCTGTGTGAAAAATCTGACTCATTCACAGGATTTATTGGTTTAATGCTTTATTGCTTTATCTATACTGCAACAAGTGATCAGGTTCCTTGTGAGTTTTTGCTGATTAAACTCTAAATGCACTTGCTGCTTTGAATTACTAACAAATCTGCTTTATATTGTTTATCATTGTATTCAAATTCCTGTTTAAAAAGGGCTGTGTAGTGTCTCTCTAAGATTTAAGATTTAAGATTCAAGATTCCAACTTTCTGTGGCCATGGTTTAATTGTTTAGCCTCTCTATGTTGATGCAGTGGCAATGCTTTGTTGCGTGACCCGCACTACAACAAGGGTCTTGCTTTCACTGAGGCAGAAAGAGATGCCCATTACTTGCGTGGTCTTCTGCCTCCTGCTGTTTTCTCTCAGGAGCTCCAGGTTGCCTCAATAACCTTGTTCAAAACAGTTACCGTCTCCATACAATTTGTTTACTTTAAATGGACAGTTAATTGGTATCCTTACTTTATTGCTTGATTTAGGAGAAGAGAATGATGCACAATCTTCGCAATTATACGGTGCCTCTGCAAAGATACATGGCCATGATGGATCTCCAGGTATATGTCCCTCATTGCAATGTATAATTGGTAAAATCAGATACTAGTATACCTTAGTTCATCCAAAACATTCAGCCACATATCTACATGAACTGCTCTGACTAGACATCGACCTAGTGAAATGAGAGCCGACAATAGCTACTCAATTTGATAATGCTTCATTTTCATTTTCATTCAACAGCAAGAATAAACTATTTTAATCTGTGAGTTTGTATGACACATTATTTGAGTTGCTCAGTAATTTGTTGGTGGAAAACTATCAGAGACCTTAGATGCATATGTGCGTTGGCTCTGTATGAACTGAATACGAAGGTTTGAAGCATCTAGTCCAAATCTTATTCAAAATCTACTAATATTTCTATAAGATTTTCTAATTTCAAGTGCATAAAATCCCAATCATTTGACTTGCCAATTGTTAATTAAAATGGCAGATGGCATCAGTTGTTATCTTTCCGGTTCTCTTAATTAAAAAATATGAAAGTACTGTGTAATTACCCTATTGGGTTTAGAGAAGTTGTCTGTTTGGATTTGATCAAAGAACTCTAAGATTAGTTAGGAAAAAAAAAATTTATAGTTTTGGGTAGTTACTTTCTACGTAATGTAATATTTGGACGACTACTAGGAAGGATTATGTTCTCATCAGCCTATTGGAGTTAATAAGTTGTAGTAGTATAGGAAGAATTGCCAATTTGTGATGACCATACAGTTGGTTATGATTGGCATGGCTAACCTTTGACTGAACAGCTGGTGATGGATATTCATTAAAAGTTCTCAAAGTTTTATTTTGTGGCTGTCTTCCTGATTTTGGTTCGGATTACTTAGTATTGTGTGGTTTGGATGTGGAGGATCTGTTTGTAAATTGTTTCCCAAATTTGCAGGAACGAAATGAGAGGCTATTCTATAAGCTTCTAATTGATAACGTTGAAGAACTCTTACCTGTAGTATATACTCCAACAGTTGGTGAGGCTTGTCAGAAATATGGGAGCATCTTCAGACGTTCACAGGGTCTTTACATTAGCTTAAAAGAAAAGTACTGTCTGCTTCCTTTCATTTTTCTATTTTTATTTTTCCTTTGCACTCAAAGTGAGGTGAATGGTTTTATAAGTTTTTTTTTTCAACACAAGTAACTAGGATGGTACTGATTTTTAGGGGGAAAATTCGTGAGGTGCTGAAAAATTGGCCAGAGAGGAGTATTCAAGTTATTGTTGTGACTGATGGTGAGCGAATATTAGGGCTTGGGGATCTTGGATGCCAGGTAAAGTTTTCCTGGTCTTTTGCATTGTCAAGCAAGCCATAGATATGGCATGGAATTTAAAATAAAATACCTCTCACTTTGTATGTTCACCCAACTGTTCCAATGTGCCACAAATAACTTTTGTACATGTTTGACCAAAATATTACTTATTTCAGGGAATGGGGATTCCGGTTGGGAAGCTTTCTCTATACACTGCCCTTGGTGGAGTTCGCCCTTCAGTTGTGAGTATTGTTGTTCCCAGTGTGAAGTTCTTTATCTCCTTCCCTTTTTTTTTGTTTTTGGTTGGATTTTCACAGTGTTATGGTTGATTAACAGTTCAACAAATTGTTAAGTGAAACTGTCAAGGTTTATGCTAACAAATAAGAAATTCTTACTAATGCTTTTATTAGTTGTACATACATGTAAATTGAGTTAAAAATTGTTAATGCATTGCAATTTCAGAAGTCTCTTGCTGTAAAATTTTAATTATGTCTACCATTGCAATAAATATGAGATAATCTGGCAATCCCCCATGCTTGAGGTCGGCCAAAAACACAAATTTGACTAACCTTCTTTGATGGATCATCAGTATATAGTCATGCTCTTATAAGCAAGAGTCTGAAACTCTTTGTATTATGCAGTGCCTACCTATTACAATTGATGTTGGCACAAACAATCAGAAGTTACTAGATGATGAGTTTTACATTGGACTACGGCAGAAGAGGGCAACTGGGCAGGTTTACTGATTTCTTGTTAACCTTTTGGTATTAATTGAAGAGCTTAAAATATTTGTCTCTGTCAAACTTTGTCTCTGTTAGCTTTAGATGCTTTCCATTTTTGTTTACAGGAATACGAGGAGCTTTTGGATGAATTCATGACTGCAGTCAAGCAGAACTATGGGGAGAAAATCCTTGTACAGGTAAACTGAGGCTAGCATCATGTTTTTTAAAGAAACCATCATCCTTCTATATTTTACTCTATCGGTATATGATATCAAAGTTCGTGCTCTTCCTTCCAAGTTTTTCCTGAGAAGTTGGTATAATTGTCCAGTTTGAAGATTTTGCAAATCATAATGCATTTACGCTGCTCGCAAAATATGGAACAACTCACCTTGTATTTAACGATGATATACAGGTAAGTTATGTGGACAGTTATTCCGGTGAAAAATTTTATACTTGCTTTTGGGGTTTCTTAGCTGCCTCTTTTGTACAGGGTACTGCATCTGTAGTTTTAGCTGGACTTGTTGCTGCTCAAAAAGTACTGGGAGGAACTCTAGCTGACCATACTTTCTTATTCTTGGGTGCTGGAGAGGTAACACTCAGATGTGTTTTACTTTGTTTACTCATGTTGGCACTACTTATTGTGCATTCACTTCATACAGGGAGGCCCGTGATATTTGCATAATATTTCATATTTTAACTTTACCCTTCCACACTCTCTTGAGATTATCACGTAACATAATGCTAGATTGGCATATCTTGGCCCGTTCAAGACATGAATGGAACTCTTAGCAAACAACAAACTTGTTTTTATCTTCATTTTGATAATGCAAGCAGAAAAAGCAGTGGTAATGGGGAACAAATGCCTGAAATTTTTTAGATATATAGGATTAATGTTCTAGGTAGCGTCAGAAGACAGTTTTTGTCCCCTCAGAATCGGCCCTTTTGTTGCTAACTGGCATCATGATGATCAGTGCATTTACATTGTTGCTGCTCACTGTTTTTGAATTTTGTGTTCTGGTTTGTGAAGGCTGGAACTGGAATAGCAGAGCTCATAGCCCTTTATATATCAAATAAGGTAGTCATTAACCACGAGTTCCAATTCTGATTGCTTGCACTAAATTGAATGTATTTGATAAAGGGTTCCGCTTTGGCAGACAGGAACTCCCGTGGAAGAGGCTCGCAAGAAGATTTGGTTGGTTGACTCAAAGGTATCGCGGTTATGATCCTGGCTTGTCAAATGTTACTCTTGTAGTTCCATCTCAGGAGCTACATAAATTTCGGGTTTTTCAGTCTAGACTTCACTTTTTCTTTACTTGGACGGCAGGGACTGATTGTTAGTTCTCGCAAGGATTCCCTTCAGCACTTCAAACAGCCTTGGGCTCATGAACATGAACCAATTAAGGAGCTTGTAGATGCTGTCAAGGTGTGTAATTTGGCTTTGTGTAAACTTTAGTGTCTATAGCTAAAGTATATGATATGCATTCGATCTTAAATTATCTTTCATCTCCATTTCCCAGGATTTAAAACCAACAGTTCTGATAGGAACTTCAGGTGTAGGAAAAACATTTACAAAGGATGTTGTGGAGGCCATGGCATCCCACAATGAGGTTCTTTATCTCTCTCTCTCATAAAGCGATAGACCTACGAGTTATCGTATTCTCTTGAGGTTATGAAGCTTACGACATTACATGTTTTTCCAGAGACCTTTCATTCTCGCATTATCAAACCCAACTTCACAAGCAGAGTGTACTGCTGAAGAGGCATATACATGGACTGAGGTATGTAAATTTTTGCTTTTTCCTATTAAATCTTGCCTCGGGCGCAGTATTTGAAATGTTCTGGCGCTATTTCGCGTCTTCAGGGACGAGCAATCTATTGCAGTGGAAGCCCATTTGATCCAGTCGAATACAATGGAAAAGTTTTTTCACCAGGCCAGGTGAGTGCTCGCGCCACAAAAGATGATCATTTCACATTGAAAACATTTTGAAACCTTTTTCTGATGCTCTTAAGTTTCTGCAGGCGAACAATGCATACATTTTCCCAGGTTTAGGATTAGGCCTGATTATGTCCGGGACGATTCGCGTGCACGATGACATGCTGTTGGCAGCTTGTAAGTATCCAAATACTCAAAATTCATACTTGAACTTGTGATTAGGGTTCTCATTTTTGCTGCATTAGGAACTTTCAGGCATAGGAGTGAGTAGAAAAATAAATCTAGGCACTAAAGGTTGAATTCATACCGTGTTTCCACCTCATAAAAAGACCATAAACAAAATTTCAGGCATCTCTGCAGTTTTTACAGAGCTAAAATCACTGATAAAAGAGAACCATAAACCACAGCCAGACTTGGGATCACATTGTAGTTTTAAACCTAGTTTAAGGATTTAGATGAATGTTTCGCTACTGATATCTGGCGTCGGCTTGTCCGCTTTGTGCAACAACAGCGGAAGCTTTGGCATCTCAAGTCACGGACGAAAACTATGAGAAGGGACTCATCTATCCACCCTTCACTTGCATCCGAAAAATATCAGCACACATTGCAGCTAATGTAGCAGCAAAGGCATATGAACTAGGTGAGTGAGTCCCTTGAAAGCTTGGATTTCCCTGTTTCATTGGTTGAACTAACACTTGCATCATCATCATCTTGTTAATGGTTTTTCAGGTCTAGCTACACGCCTGCCTCGCCCGAAAGATCTTGTGAAGTATGCCGAGAGCTGTATGTATACGCCAGTCTATCGCCATTTCCGCTGATCTGTGGCGTCCTCCTACTCTTGTTCGAGATGTTGATGGTGAAGAATCCCCACTCAGGGCTTGTTCTTGAACGCTTGATGGCTCTGCATTTGACCAATTCTTTGGAGATTTGAACAGATTGATGTATAATTTTCATTTTTAACTTGAGAAAAATAGTGTTTTCTGTTATTTCAATTTAAGACAACTACTCAATTGATTCAATTATTTCAAGCAATTTGTCTATAGTCGATAAAATGTGATATTGATGCATCATTTGGAGATTAATATATCAATGCTCAAACAGTTGTGACATATGACGGGTCACTCAAAGTTTGGAGACTCAATTTCTCTCTTCTAGTTTTTACCATATTTTAATTTTTGCCATATTTATGCGTTGACTAGCGCCTCAACTTCTTTCTCTCTCCCAGCCCCTAAACTCATTTAATAAACAAGATAATGTAGTTGATGATTAAGAAATAAATAAATTTCAAGATGCATTGTTTTACTTCTTTTGCATCTTGAAAAATGAAATTTGTACTGATTTAGTAGATTTAAGATGGCAATTGGTATATGAAATGAAATGATCAAACATAATACCTGTACTTTAGTTTTTCAATTAAATGTCACTCAGATAACATCTTGTGATTTAACAATAGTACAAAAAGAACATATGCAAGAAGTGGCATCATCAATCTCACTCCCCTCCGCGCCCCTTGTCCTAATTATTGTAATAGTATAGGCGCTCAACAAAAAATAAATGTCACTCTCGATGCCCCTTTAGAAGTTCCAAAGTTTTAAGGTACTCTTTTCTTGGTAAGGAAGCACTATAGACCTGTTTGGTAACATGACTTAAATCATGGTTTAAAATCTATTTTAATTTTATAATAGTTTTTCATCATTCCCAATAAGCATTTTTAAATTTTCAATAAATTTTTTAACATTTTCAACACACCCTTTTTACATTCCTAATATAATTTTAATATTATAAAATCAAAAGTGATTTCAAATCATGATTTAAGTCATGTTACCAAACAGGCCCTATATTTTTGATACTGAAATAGGATTAATGTTCAGAACTTCACAATTTTATCCTCAACTATGTTAAAGTGAGAGAGAATAAACCTTTAAAAACTTGTAAATATTATCTTACATAATGATCTCTACACTCAAATCGATCACACATGGGATCCCTCCCGATCTTGCCTCCTGCCAATTCACCAGTGCAACTGCTAACGAATCGATTGGTCAACAAGGTTTCTTTTTCGATTACCATTAGAAAGAAAAAAAAAAAAAAAAAAAATGAAGGCAAGGCTTCTTCAACAAAGCTTACATTAACAAGACAGTTTGGATGTTAAAATGCAGTTTACATACAAAGATTGGACACACACTATATTATTTTAGGTGAGAAAGGTGCAAGCAAACCAGGAGGTCATTTCAGCACGTATCATCAGCAACTTGGGAGCTCCTAATGCCCCAAAAAGACTTGGGCTTCAACTTCTTCCTCGTGGCTGTGAAAAGCCATCCCATTTGGGACCCGCAAGTGTCGCATTCGGCGATAGACCAAGCATACCTGCAGATCATCATCTTGTCAAAACAAAAATTGCATTTCAACCGTGATTTCTGCAATACCGAAATACCATAACCTACACATCAAATTATATATTACTGCTCAAGTATATCCATTTTTTCAATGCACATCTCCCTTTCGCCACCTTCGCAGATAGAAAATGACAGCTTTCTATTGTCCTATAGTCTACAATGCGATGCTCAACTCAGATGCACAAGCTCTCACGTTGTGCATCATACTGAGAAATTTGAGGAAAAATTATATCTCCCAAAATATGCTGTAATTTCAAGGACATAAAAAGTCGAAAGATTCTCACCCAGGAAACCAGCTGTGCTCCTTAGCTGGAGTTCCTAAAACGGCTATCCCAGTTGCTTTATAAAGGGTCATTACTTCATGCACATAACCATGGGGGTTCACATAAGCCCCAAGCGGACCTTCACTTGACATCACCAGCATATCACTTCGTCTTGCAATCAGCTTCTACAAGTTGCACACACACAGAATGAATACACTAGATTTTCAGTCAAAACCTAAAACTTGCTCCTGAAAACTACACTTGAGAAAACCTTAACTTTTCTCACACATTACCTCACAAGTTCTACATCGTATGCGATCAAAACCCTCTAGCAACTCAATTTCCCGTCGCAATCTATAGGAAATCCCATCTATCTCAAGAAGCTCCTGCCTCCTTGATTCAGATACAGGAATCTTACTGGCAATATGAAATGAAAGAAGATCTGGCTTCATCACAAACCCATCCATATTAGGTGCTCTAACAATATGTTTCCACCTATCTGCAACAGATATTAACTCAGTTATTTTGGATACATAGCAGCATTCACAAATAATATTAATAATTCTGTGTCAAGTTTTATGATGACATGGGCAATAAAACAGAAGTAATACATAAACTATTTCAAACTTTCTAATGTAGAAACTGGCATCCTAAGGAAAGCAATAGATACCGGCAATGACATGGTGAAGAAAGAATATAAAGTCATCCGTGTTAACAAGAATTGAAATCTCAACCAAAAATGATAATAAAAATGAATGTAACATTGTAGATATTCCAGTTGATGAAAGGAGCAAAAGCAACAAAAAGTTCAAATTTTCCCAAGAAAGCAACAAGCTAAATCAACAACATCCAATCTGCTGCTAGATTTATTTTTGTGAAAATCCCCAACTAGAATATTCAAAAACTGTCCGTGAAGATATATTGCAAGTTTCACACGTAACATATCTAGGTGATTCCACTTCTCTCTGAATATCTAAATTTTTTTTCTGGCAAATTTCAATTTTAACAGTGAAGGACAAAATTAAAACAGATAAGGTTCAGTAACTAAGAAAGGCAGTACCACAAACCTGCTGCCTTCTGGGCGAGGGAATAGGAATCATACATGTGGTAAACCCAATTAGGCCAGAAGGCTCTTGGAGCTTCGCGCATCTGGCTTAATGCATGCTTATCTTGTTTCATCTGTTTAAAAAAATGGCCACCAGAAAGAGCATTTTTACCCTCTTCTCTTTTTTCAGCATACTCTAGATTCAATGGACTCATAAGGTTGCCCGAACGAGAGTTTCCTTGTTGCATTTCTGCCCCTGAACCAAGCTTCTCATCCTCACTGCTAACAGACTCATAAATTGTATCAAAAGATGAAAAGAGCGCAGAATGGTGCAACCTCTTCTCATGTAGAGAAAGTTCACTCTCGAAACTATCTTCTGACACTGCATCAGATTCATTGTCATCACAATCTCCTGACCGTCTAGCTCCAGGACTATCCAAAGGTTGTGCTCGAAAAACATTAGTTCGAAAGCTCCTGAATGGTGACAGCCTTCCAACAGCTTCTCGTGGTGTCCTCAATGGTGAATCTTCTTCGATGATTTGAACCTCCCCACATGTCTATTTGCAAAACAAAAAAAAAAAAAAGACAGAGTCAGAATTTCAACCAATCCATCAGATCCGAATTATTTTCATCCAATGCCATTGTACTTACAGCTCCATCTCCATCAATCCAGCGCCGTTTTAGACGAAAACGCTGTTGACCACGTGTAACAACATTCACTGAACCATCTTCCAGCCTTCGGTATCGCCGAATCTGAACACATGCAACTAAGCTTAGGGGAAAAAACAAGACACCTCTGATTCATAGTAGCTGAAAAACTTCCAGAAGAAAATCTTTTTAAAAAAACAACCTACAGAAGTAAAATATTTGCTACTCTTTCCTTCTATTCAAACTTAGACGAATTCCTCAGTCTACATGAGTATTCTAAGTCAAGAAAGAGAAAATGGCCATGCTTGTCTCAATAAAAAGGTGAGTACAACCAACAATGACATTTATCTTCTGAAAGCCAATGAATTTACATTTGTTTTGGCTTCACATAATCATTACTGCTAAAAATGGTGAATGCTATTTTGAGTTCTTTTTGTTTAGAAGGTTATAATCAATGATCCACCATTTGAAACATTCAAGATAGAGCAACAAAGAAGTACCATATGTAAAATGATTTTGAACTGTAACCCTAGAAAGGGGTAAATCTAGTCATAATCTTTTAATCATACTGCAAATACTACGTATTACTATAATATAATCCAATCTATGCACTGAAATTCTTTCTCAGAAACTAATGTGAAGCTAAAAAGAAAACAGGTGAAGCTAAAAAGAAAACAGGTTTCTGGTCCAGCATAGTACTTGTACATGGAAGATAAGATCAATTATATGAAAGCAACCTAACTAATCCCTCCATCTCAATAGTTATTTATTGGCTTTTAAGTAACACATCAGAAATAAGTTATCATTTTTTCTACTAATACCCTTACATTTTATGTATAGATTAACATTATCAAATTAGTAAGAGTATGAAAGGTAAAAGAAAATAGGCACATAACTCTTCTATTGAGACAATAATTTCAAAAACACGACACTTCTATTGGGCTGGAGGAGAGTATTATAGTACTCTTAGATCCTTCAACATATTTAATCAAATGTATAAGACTCAAAGAGACTACTATAGTAATTTTTTATATGGGGTCGGCTATATAAATCATATCACGCCATCAAGTATTCAGTCAAAAAACTTGTTGTCATTTAGGTTTAAGTATAACATGTCTTCTTTCATAGTTTCTTTCCAACTCTTTTTGGGTCTTCACCCTGCATTTAATTTGGGTTCATTCTTTATATTCTAAATGCCGTACCGAGTCATCTAAAGCACGTGCAGAAAACCACCTTACACATGTTTCTCCATTTTCTCATCTATTGGGCTACCTCTGCTTTCTTTTTGATGTATTCATTACTTGTTTTAATTTCTCTAATGCACTTCTTTCCAAACCACCATAAGAGATGGTTTCAATTGATAAACTAAAAAATCGCAACAATTGAAACTAAATATTGAGGCCAACCCTGGGGCAAATTTTTGTGAAATATTAAACTTAAATAAAAAGAGATTTTCACCCAAGATGTACTAATGAAACATAATGGATGAGTACAACACTAATGAATATTGACTACACTAATAAAATTAATCTATTTTGACAAGAAAAGCAGAATACTAGCTTCCATGGAAATACGTTGTTAATAAAATAACAATGGATAGCATCTACCATATGCACTCTACATATAGGAGTTCCACTACCTACCTCAGCGGTGCAGCCAACACTTGCAAATCGTACTCTTCCGTCGGAAGGATCCCTATAAAGACGGACCTGAAAAGCATTACCAAAATCAAGTTCCATACGAAGGGAAAAAAAGCATCTGAAACACAAGTAAAACTGAAAACACCATGAATACTCAACATACCACACCTATGGTATATTGAAAGTCAACTTGAGTCAGTGCCCTTTCAACTGCAGCAATAAAATGATCATGGATAACTCTTAGAGGAAGAACAGCCTCTGGAAACAAAACAACCCCTGATAAAAATAAGGGTATCAGTAGAAATTTAAGGTGGTAAAACTAAAGGGCATAAATTATACTTGAACTGAAATATACTTTAACTAAAACTAAGGCGCATAAGTGTTGAATATGCATAAAGTGGTTAAGCATTACACAGAACTCAATTTACTTGAAAAACCTTAATGTCAAATAACAGAAAAACATAATGGCATAATCACAAACAGTCACAAGGGTACCAGCCAAGGACAATTAGTGACAGCAATTTACCTACCATATAACGAAGATCACCTCTTGGTCCTTTATAATGGACGTCAAGGCAAAAGTCACAAGTTCATAGAGGAAATGAATGTGGAAATGTACCTTCAAGATACAGCATTGGAAGTTTTAATGATTTGCCACCATCCAAAAAAGCGAGCCTATTATGGGTGTCTTCAACATCTGATCATGAAAATAAATTACTGAATCTCAATAAGATTTAACTAAAAGCACCATGATAAAATCTAATAACAAGACTTACCACCCAGGTACGAATGTAAAGCAGCCAAGGACGTGTCATAAGTAAATTCACCAGAGGCAGAAGCTCCTCCAGAATTACGAAAACTGAATCACGATGAAAAGCCAATACAAATCATTGTCAGAACTCACAGAACAAACAAAAGTAGGTCCAATCACACAACAAACAAACATCCCATGACCAAGCACATTTCTTCATCCACCTAAAAAATTTACTAATATCCAGAGGAATTCAAAGGAATGACATTATTATTAAATTTCTCCTACATGCATCAAAGCAAATTTCTACAGTTTCGACATACTACCTTATAGCTGGACCGAGGCCATGCCCTTATCCATATCATGGAAATATGTCATAAAGACATAGAAAGTGTAAAGCCACTTCAAGCAAACAAATACCAACAAAACCTACACCTATTTTGTCTCCAGATTAAGTCTTCCCACAAATTTCTGACAGTTCATTCAGAAATATACACCTATGACGCTTGATTCCATGGTACTCTTGCATTCCAAATTAAAATCAAACACACACAAGTTCATGAACAAACACCTAAATTACTAAATACAAGCCACTTAAGCCAGTTTATGCACCAATACAACGAAAAGTTCTAATTGAAACGCCTTTGAAAGCCTAAACTATACAGAAAGCATAAATAATAACAAAATGTTCGCCAACAATTAAACAGGATAAAATTACTGTAATAAATATATATATATATATTCTCAAGTTCTCAACCTCAAATTCTAACTCCAAGTACAAGTTCAAGCTAATAATTACATAACGCAATTTATAGTAAATCACCAAAAAACGAAGGAAAATCCGAAAATAAACTATGAAAAATTCTCGAGCACCTACTTGCGGTGGTAGCCGTGGTCCGAAGAATAATCATCGTCGTCTTCGTCGTCGCCGTCGACTTCTTCAACCTGCAATTCCTCCGAGTCAAGCTGTCGTATCTGTTCGATTTGGTACCTTTCTCTCTCTAGAAGCCTCCTTTGTTCATCCATTTGAACTACTTTCTAGCTGTGTTTAACCCTTCAAATCGATGATTTTCAGTCTCTCAGCCGAAGAACTTCCGCGAGCGAGAGTGAGTGTGGGAGAGGTTTAGAGTCGCGTCTTGGTGAGGTTTAAAGGACCCGCCATAAAATTGGGATCTGGGGAAACGAATTTGCGCGAAGCTGTATCAGATGTGAAAATAAATAATAATTAAATAAAACTTAATTGCAAAAAAGCCACTCCAAATGTTTACTCTATTCTAAATTGCCATTAAACTTTTAACTTTTTGTAATCCATCCCAAACTACTAATTTATTGTAATATTATCGCGCCTATTACTATAATGTGTGTAAATCTCAAATGTTAGTTTGAACAGATAAGATGCTTTGAAATTTGAATTCAATATTATTTTAAGAGTGTGATAAACGAAAATAAAACTTTTTTAATTATAGATACCAAAGTGAAATAATAGTTCAAGTTCATAACTAGTTAACACATTTACCAAAGAGAAAGAAAGATAATAGTCCAAGGACTCCAAGTTATATCACATGACACTAAACTATTGTTCATGCCCACTTTTGGTTACTAGACTTCTTTTTCACCTACTTTTGGGCATTGAACTAATGAAATTGGTCTTTAAAAGTCATTCAATTATTGAAAACCATTAAGCATGTCACATGCTTGTTATTCTTGAGAGGCAAATTCATCCGCACCAATGTGTTTGTTGTTTTTTTCTTTTACTCAGTTTTGCCGAGTAAATCCATAGAAAATTAGGGCAGCCACGATGCATTCAAATTCTGTACTCATTGAACAAAAGCAAAATATTGAGTAAAAAAAAAAAAAAAGTTCATTGGGCACAAATTCGAGTCATGGATTTTGAAGAGCGATAATGGAACTATAATCTACAAATGTGGGTCTCATAGTTGAGCGAAAGACTTCATGAAACGGAATGATTATTAGCGGCCACTTTTATTAGTTCAGCCGAAAGTGAGCAAAAAAAAGTTTAGTGATTAAAAGTGGACACAAATAATAGTTTAGTGGCGTATGATATAACTTGCCCATATATAGACAAAGGGGGAGAATTGTGAGGAAGGGTGAACCCTGAAGGCGCTAAGGTTTATTTGTCTGAGTTTCGTTCAGCTTCTGAAACAAAGCCTCCCTCCAATTTCAACCCAACAGAATGGGACGCCCGTTTCTCTCTCAATTCCTCACTTTATCCAACTCTTCGCCTCTCTTCACTGCTTCAATGTACTATTTTCTTCAGTTTCTCCGACGTAGTTTTCGTTTTTTCCTTTTTTTTGTTTTGTTTTTGGGAGTTATTTTATTGTTCTGTTAGTGTTGAGGATGCGTTTCCTTGCTTTGATAATGATGATGAAACTTCGTTTGAATGTATAGCAGCGCATGTAGAAGGAACCCAGGTGAGTTCTTGAAGAGCACAACTGGGATGTTTCCTCATCTTGGTAGAAAGATTCGGTCCTTTTGCACTGTCGCGGTCTCTGAGCCTGCCTTGTCAGAAAAGCCTTCCAGTTCTGTCAAGTAATTAATGACATTGTCATTTGTTAGTGATTATTTTTGGCTTATAATGTTGAGGTGGTCAGGAGCGTTTCAATGATGAGAGGCTTACTGTTTTTTGATGGTTTTACTTGTGCAATCGCTGAGATTTTCTAGTATCGTACATTGTTTGATGAACTAAAGAATTGGATATTCGACGCATTTTGTTACAATTCGACTCTTTGATGGTTGATTTGGATGCATAGTTTTGACTTTTAATGGAGCTGAAGAACATGGGGGTGAACTTGGGGTTTTTAAATATTTGATTTGGTATAAGACCTCTAAATGCATAGTTTTGATCCCAGAAGTGGAATTTTGTCTTTTTGTATTCTTTGAAGTTTGCTTATTCTTTATAAATGTGAAAGCATAGGGGGGAGTATCCAAGTTGAAATAGATGTTTTAACATTTTAAAGGGCACACACAAGTAGGAAATTGTGTAATATGAAATTTGAAGTATTTACGTTTCACTTAAAGAAAATTTCTGGGTTCTTAAGTTCGAATTCGTTTCTTCTTTCACCTTTTTTCTTAAAACAGGAAGAGGGTTGTCTCAGGTGTTCAGCCCACTGGATCCATACACCTTGGAAATTATCTTGGTGCCATTAAAAACTGGGTTGATTTACAAGTAAGGTTTAATTTTCATATTGTGCTCTACCATGTTTGATGAACTCTTATTTCTTGAAATTATATTGTTTTTTGAATATGGCTTGTCATTGCACAGAAAGCTAGCCACTTACTGACGTGGTATGGTTTTGCGGATTTCCTGAGGATTAGCCACACAAACTTGCTCTTGAGAATAGGCTGAATAACCTATGGTTAATCAATTTCTGTTGATGTTCTATCTGAACACCAGTCAATATTATGGAGTTGCATAGCTTAAAAACAGAATGAGTTAATACATTGTTTAGTTAGTTTTCTTCTTAGAAATTTATCTGTGTTGTTTCCACTCTTTAGGTTGTTTCCAGCTCTGAAGTACTATGATTTTAAACTACACAATTGCATGAGACTTGGGTAACATGGCTACCTTGTCCATTCTGTCAAATAATTGGTTTAATTGGCTTTCTATGTGGTTTGTTGATATCTTTGTAGTTTTTAAAAGGGTTGTCTCGTTTGAGTGTTTGATATTGTACTAGACTATTCCTTTTAACTAATCGGTCATTTGATTTGACTGGGTATTTTTGTGTGTTTGTAAGGGTTTATTTATTAATGTTGTTTTCTTTTTGCAGAATACATATGATACTCTCTTCTTCATTGTCGACCTCCATGCGGTATGTTCCAATTTGTTATTAAGATAATTTAGTAGTGAACGATTGATTGACATGCAGGATTATTCTCATTTGGATCTGTTTTATCTATATACTTTTATTTCTGAATTTATGACTGGTTTTTGTTAATTTCTTACCTTGCAAAACTTTTAACAGCCTGGTAAGTAAAGATTATGTAATTTTAAATGAATAACTCACTCTAGCAACAGGATGTTTAGCTGTCTCACAACCGTGGGGAGAAAACAGTTAATGAGTCTGAGATATATTGTGGGAGATGATGGTTATAGAGAAGTACAGTGATGAAGTCTGTTGATAGGAGTAGCAGCTATTTTGCTTTAGGCATTAGTGGCCTTTGTTGCATTGAGTGACGACTTCATATGGGCATATTGTAGCAAGACATTTGCAATTTCTCAGGATAAATTAGCTTCACCTGCTAGATATTAGCTGTAATCATTAATAATTAGACCTTTATGCATTCCTCCCTTTTAATGGTTTTGAATGGGAATCCTTCATTTTGACGGGATCAGCCTCCAATGCTTAATATTACTTTCAAAAAAAAAAAAAAAAAAAAAAAGGTAAAAGGCTTAGCAGGCGACTTTTATGCACTTATATGCCTTCACTACAGCTTCAATCTTGTTGGTCGTCAAATTTTGTTTTCTTAGGAAAGAAATTTGATATGAATAAGAGTGAAAGCAAAATATTAATGACCAGAATTATCTGGTAATATTTGCCCCTGCAGGTCAAAAAAAAAGAAAAAGAAATAAAGTAATAAAAAATCTGATTATGTAGGGAATTTTGAAGGGAGTTGGAGTGCGAGAAACTTATGTTTGTACGATGGGATTGTATCTGCTACTACTGTTTGTGGATGTGGAGCAATTATTTGCACTTGGGGGTATAGTGGGTCTCAACCAGTAGCAATGCCTACTAAGGGAGAGCAAATATATCTCATGATATTGCTGGTGGACTACTGATAAATATTTTCTCTTTTTTTCTTTTGGTGGGGGGTGTGGGGATGATGGGGAGTTAGAACAAGGAACTTTTCTGTGACATCTAATGATCTAGAACTTCTTATTCCTAGATCACTTTGCCTTATGATACACAACAACTATCAAAAGCGACAAAAGAAACAGCAGCAATTTATTTGGCATGTGGAATCGATGCCTCCAAGGTTTGGTGCCCTGATTATTTGTTGATATATTGTTTAGAGAAGTTGAATAACTTTCACAAGATCACACCTGAAAGGACAAGCCTGTATTTTTGGTTTCCATGCCTAGGCATCAGTTTTTGTGCAATCTCATGTTCGTGCTCATGTGGAATTAATGTGGTTGCTGAGTTCTGCAACTCCCATAGGTTGGCTCAACAGAATGATCCAATTTAAGGAGAAATCACTGAAGGAGGTATGGATTCACTTTAAAGATCCATGTATGTCTTTTCCACACTCCAATCTTCTATAATGTGCATAAATGGATGGCTAAAGTACATTTTGAAACAAATTAAACAGTGCAGAGATTAAGTAACGTTTTGTAACTATGT
Source organism: Leptodermis oblonga (assembly GCA_016801395.1). Taxonomy (NCBI): domain Eukaryota; kingdom Viridiplantae; phylum Streptophyta; class Magnoliopsida; order Gentianales; family Rubiaceae; genus Leptodermis; species Leptodermis oblonga. The sequence goes on along the minus strand of CM028757.1, from coordinate 33,929,718 downwards.
GAAAGAAAACAAGTGGAGGACTTGGTTTTTGAATGTGTTAATTTAAAATGATTCTGTGTAAATGTTTTCCAGGACCTTGTTTTTGGTTAAATATATTTATTATGGTGGGTTAAAGATTTCTTAATCAGAGCTGCAGATTTCTCATTGAATTTTTTTTTTTTTTTCCCTGGGCTGCAATCCTCAGGTTTTGAACCCATTCCTACCTGCATTCTTCTTATTGATTTTTTTACCTTCTCAGTTTTCTTGCTTGAGTTTTTCTGCACAAAATTTCTTGCAGCATGATCAAATACTGCAAAGTTGCAATTGCTTATGACTTGTCTGAGTTTTGTCATTGTCCGTGGCATTAAAGATTTTTTGGCATTTGGGTTCTTATTTTTATGCTTATAAGAAAATCTAGGCCGACTTTGAAGAAAAGTTTATTATATATTACTTAATGAGCAATATTGCGCTTGCCAATTTGTCAGATGACTGTCTCTTAAACAGTTCGGTTATTTTTTTCTTCTTTCTGCAGGGAGATGAAAATGTTGGAGTTGCTTTGCTGACTTATCCTGTGCTGATGGCTTCTGATATTTTACTTTATCAGGTTTTCCTGCATGACATTCATATGGTAGAATGTAGGTAGAAATAATGTCTTTGTAGTGATCAATGTGGATACAAAATTGGACTTTAACCTTGAATTTCAGAAGAAACGTAAACTTATGCACAGTTTCTTTATCTTATTACGTTGACTATTGTAATTGCGTTTTGTCTTTTATGATGTCATGATACAAATCCACATTGACGATAATTACCTGAGTATGCATGATTCTGATAAATTGCAGCATCTCTCTGCAGTCTGATTATGTCCCAGTTGGGGATGATCAGAAGCAACATCTGGAGTTAACTAGAGACCTTGCTGAACGTGTTAACTATCTATACGGTGGAAGGAAGTGGAAGAAGTTGGGAGGGTAAGGAACAGATTAGTTAATGTTTGGAGGCAACCACACTTTCTGGTCTAGTTAGAAATTGGAAGCTGGTTTGACTTCATTCTTCATTTTCAGTGTTAGGTTTAATTACTGCTTCTAATTCTGGTTTCAGGCGAGGTGGTGCAATTTTTAAGGTGGATGCTGTTCTTTGTTGTCTGGTTGAGAGTTGTATTCATTGTGTTTGTTGTTGCCTAAAGTCTTAACCAGAGTGCTCCATACGAATTTTAGGTTCCTGAACCCCTTATTCCACCTGCTGGAGCTCGCGTGATGTCCCTAACAGATGGTCTTTCTAAGGTATTAAGTTTCTCCATATGTTAACCTTTCTTTTCTTCCATATTTTTAGCAGATGATGAAATTTAAAGGGCATTATTCATATTCAAGTCCTTATTTCTTGCTTTTTCTGAGTTTAGCCTTAACACCTATAAGAGAGTGTTTTACAAAGAAGCATAACCACTAGTCAGGCTGAACCATAACCTAACCTCCAACAATCGAACCTCATGGTACCCACCCTATGTGTTGGACCTGAAATGACACATCACAATCCGTGAGCAGTTCATAACTACATGACACATAGTTCTAATCTCATGGCTTTAATTTGAACAGAATTGAAGGTGTATTTAATGTTTCCTTAGGGGGCTGTAATCTTGACTAGGTGATAGTTTGAGCAGTTGTTTACCTTTAATCTATCTGCACCAATGCATATATTAATTGGTGCTAACCTAGTGGTTAGTTCTATCACTTCTCCATAGCACTTGGTATTTCATAGGAGAAAACAGAGTTCAACCACGTCCTCTATTCTAAATTTTAGATTGCCCGGTTTTATTCTGCTTGAGTGATTCCATTATATTTCATTTCTGTGTTGCTCTCCAAATATATTTTTTTTGGCTGTCATGAATAATTTTGGTGCTATGGTCTGGCATTGTTTACAGATGTCGAAGTCAGCGCCTTCTGATCAGTCTCGGATCAATTTGCTTGATCCAAAAGATGTGAGTTAAATACTTTGTAGGTGTAGTCCCCCTATGTTTATATTAGATTTCTTCAAAGTCAAACTCTTCGTTTTTAATGTTACATTTGGATGGATACTGGATGACATGTGTAAAGCTATAAGCTACTACTTCGTTATACTCATGATGCCATGAAAGAGAGAGAGTTATATTCTTGTTGAGTTGATATGGTGCTGAATAAAAGCTTGTGATTTGTTTTCCACTAGCAGACATATTTGGCACATGTATGGAGTTGTTAACTGATGAAGTTTATCGGTCATGAGTAATGAAACCTTTCTTAGCAATTAAGCATAGCATTGATGTTTCATGGACATGAGGAGTAGCGTGTATCCAGTTCTGAATTCAGTTTGGATTGAGCAAAATATCTGCCTGTACTAAAGTGCAAGAGCAGGGTTGTTGAAGTCTTAAAATAACTGCATCATAGGGAAAAATCATGTTAAGGAGCAAGTATCAAGATATTTGCACTATTTTTGTGCTGATTTAATCCAAAGAAAGATATTTTTACTTGTGATTGTGTACTATGGAGTACTTTTCTTGGATTGATATATTTTACATTTTCAGGTCATTGCAAACAAAATTAAACGTTGCAAGACTGACTCGTTTCCAGGGTTGGTACTCATTGCCTCATATATCTTATCAGTAATAACATCTCTCTGTTGCTTGGAATTGTTCCCTGAGAATTTTTGGCAGTTTGATGCTTTCCTAGCAAGCTTTATATTCTCTGTTTTTAAAATTTTTAATATTGTTTCTCTCTGCTGTATTATACAGATTGGAATTTGATAATCCTCAGAGACCTGAATGTAACAATCTTCTCTCAGTTTATCAGATTGTCACAGGGAAGACAAAACAGGTAAAATTTGTCTCTGTTACATACTTTGTGGTTACGTGTACCATATACAGCCCTTAATTTATGGTCTTTATATTGGTTTCTTGTATTATGTTTGATTTATATGATAACCTCTCTACATGAATATTGGCAGCATCATTGTACATGGATTATTTTATCAAGGAAATCCTTTTTCGTGATCCTCTGTTATCATGCGTAGGAAGATTCTTGTGGGCTAGCACATTCATCATGCCAGTTTTATGAAATCGGTTCATAACCTAAGATGAGGCCGAGCTTTGCTCTTCAACCCATTAATCTCTTTTGGTCCAGGCTGGCTTGACAGGACCCAGTTTATATTGCTATAGACTGGAGCTATATGATACTATTCTGTGTTTCTCTGACAATAGCACTTCTCAACTGCTTTACAGGCTCTTGTTTTGGAACCTCTCTATCTCGGGTCCACTGGAGAACTTAGAAACTAAAACCTTTACTCAGTTTATGACTTAGGGAGATTTATTATTTGTTATCCTTGGTACTTTTTTATTTGGACCAGAGATCATTGATATATGAGTTTTTAGTAAATTATATCGTAATTGTATCATTAAGTGTTATGCTTTGCTCATAAGCTAGATCAAACTAGGGACTTAAAAATTGCTGATACCATTTAATCACTTTCTCAAGGTTTGTTGTGGAATGTAAGTGGAATTATATCTCATATTCCTCCTTAAGTTCTGATATTGCACTATTGTTTGAACTACTCTTGCTTCATGTGTCACACTATATTGAAAATATTTTGAAACCCATGCAACGTGCATATATGCATGTAAACGCACAAAGGTACTGGTATAGCAATTTATGTGCTTCTTTCTTCAGGAAGTTGCAGAAGAATGCCAAAGTATGAACTGGGGAAAGTTCAAGCCTGTCCTGACAGATGCTCTGATTGATCATTTACACCCTATCCAGGTCTGTTCTGAGTACTCTATCAACAGACTTGTGATGAACCTAAGCCTATGAGTTGTCTACTATGCTAATCACGTAACATGGATCATTCAATTTTTGCCGAGTAGTCTCTTGCTCCTCAGCATATAGTCATTGATCTGCATGCCATTTGCAGCTGCCTCACTAATTGTGGTTTAAAACTGTTCAGGTTCGATATGGGGAAATTATGTCTGATGGTAGTTACCTAGATACTGTTTTGGCTGAAGGTGCTACAAAAGCAGCAGATATAGCAGATAATACTCTAAAAAATGTTTACCAGGCAATGGGATTCTTGCGGTGATGGGCATAACTGATGCTGCTCCAGGAACACGGTAAACAGGTCTGTTGATAATGACCTTAAAGCTCAATTACTGTACATTCTGATTCCATATTTTCCAGCATGTCTTTTTACTTAGCTGATGAGCCCATTTTTTATGAGGAAATAAGTAATTTAACGAAAAGGCATGCATCATTTTTGGTTCTTTTATTTACCCGTCTATTTTAATTAGTGCATCAGTATTTACTTAGACGTGTGAAGAAGTGCGTTTACTTCTCGCATGTGCGGTACATAGAGTCTGAAGTGCCTTTGTGTTGCCGTAAATCTAAGTACATTCCACCCGTGCAACTGCAAGCTCAAAGCTTATTTCTGTAGATGACTAGACTTGGGGATTTTAATACTTAGGAGTCATTCCTCTTGGTAAGGCAGAAAACTGGCATAGGATGTCCGACTGATATTTCTAAAAAGAAAATTAGGTCAGAAGCTCATTACTTCTCAGTGAAGCCTTTAAAATTGCAAGTTATGATATATTGCCTACTACTGCGAGATACTAGGGTCAATTAGTGCAGCTGCCCCATAGGCTATTCCGTAATCCAGATGTGTAAAAAGAAGGCAGTTTCTTTGAGAATTTGCTTTGCTCTTTATACAGAGTTGTGATTTGATGACAAATTATCACCAAGAGCATGCTAAGGCATTCCTCGCATGGATTTATTATCTAACAGCTTAGAAAATTGAGAGGCGAACTAAATTATAGAGGGCGAAGCATGCATATCGATGATAGCATAAGAGAGAAGAATCTAAAGCTTGTTCTTATCATTAATAAGAAATTCTTTTTTGATTGAGTGGACAGGAATTCTTTTACACAGTTCACTTGGTAATTGCCACATCCTCCCTGGGTTCCTTATCAACATAGGAGATAATGATTGAGAGAAAGAACATCCATCTGTTCCACTAGAAGGAAGAGGAAAACATCTAATCATAATTCTGATACTGTTTCGTGTACCCGCCCACAGCTTTGGAATCTCTTAAAAAGTGCTGGTGTGAGACCACATCTATATACCATGAAAGGATGACAGGAGAGGTCAATGGTCCTCTGAAAGCTATACTTTGCCCTCTCTCAGCTTCAGTGTCCTTTGATTGGGTGGCAAAGCAATAGAGGATGAAATTCTCAGTCATTTCTTTTGCTTTGTGTGTAATGCCAAAGCTGCTAATGTGTTTTGACAGCACACAGGACTGTTGTCAGCTAGTAAAAAGGATATGTTCTCTTTCACTCATCATTTAGATTTTTTCCTTCTCCTCATTGTCAATGCACGGTCATTCGCTTTTTTAACGAGCCTGTCTGCTTTCTAATTCCTTTGATTATTGCACAAATTCATTTGAATCAGAAAGAATATAAGTTTCTGTATGAAATTTGTTCATTTTGTGAGGTACTCTGCAGGACCAATACATTTTTCTTAAAGAGGTTCAAAGCAAGATTCTTCATCCTCTCAGTGTTGTAACGCTATTGGTCTCTTGAATTGCAACAAGCGCTGCGCTTCCTGCTGAAAGTGACTTGGCGACGAATCTTGCTAAGCTTCGAGGTTAACATAACAATGCCGGATTAGTTTTATACACAATGCAGAACATATGAACATCAGGTGTAGGCTCATTAGTTTTGTTGGTCAAGTTTTTACAAGATTGATGTTCATAGATCAGTTTGATTCTTTCTTGATGGATTGTAATCCTGCAACTTGTGTCCATTGATCATGGGTTCTCACGTTAATCTGAAGAAATCTGAAAGATGAACGAACTTGGGATGAAGAACAGCTACTGCAGAGAGAAAGTAGAAGATTCTGGAAAATATTTTCTATTGATTAATTAACTGAGAAGCACTACAAATTGTTTATATACATCAAAGCAGCGTATGAGCTAAGCTATCTTGAGATAAAATTAGTCCTACTAGTCTGTGAGGTAATTCTATCAAAGACAAGCTAAGAAAACATGAATGGCAAGCCACTAGTCTGTACACTTTAGCTTAACTCATCCACTAGTAACTAACTTTGTACACGTCACCAAACTTAAGCTAATTGACATAGCTAATTGATAAGTTTGACATCCCCTCCTCAAGGTGAGATTCTGTGAGAATCAAAGAATCTCAACTTGGACAAGATGGAAGAAAAAGCAGCAGAAGGAAGAGCTTTAGTGAAGATGTCTGCAAGCTGGTTTTTGGAGGAAACATGACTGAGAGAAATGAAACCAGCCTTGTATTGATCACGCACAAGATGGCAATCAATATCTAGGTGCTTCGTGCGTTCATGAAAAACTGGGTTCTCAGTGATATGAATCGCAGCCTGATTGTCACACCATAGTGGAATAGGAAGAGGAACTGGAATATGGAAGTCTGACAGGATGTAGGAAATCCATTTGAGTTCACAGACAGTTCCAGCGAGGCTACGATACTCAGCTTCAGCAGAAGAGCGTGAGACTGTGGTTTGCTTCTTGGTTTTCCAAGAAATGAGTGCAGATCCGAGAAAAATACAGAAACCAGTCACTGATCGTCTGGTGATCTTACAAGAACCCCAATCAGCATCTGCATATGCTAGGAGTTGAGCTGAATTGGAGCGAGGGTAAAATAGGCCATGAGAGGGACAACCCTTCAAGTATCGAGCCACATGTAAGGCATGGTGCCAGTGAGATTCATGAGGTGTCTGCACAAACTGACTGAGCTGTTGAACAGCATAAGTCAAGTCAGGTCTTGTGAAGCTGAGATACAGCAATCGGCCAATGAGTCTCCTATAAGGGCCTGGATCAGTGAGAAGAGGAGATTCTTCATTGGCATCAAAAAAACATCCTACAGGCAAGGGAGTAGCAGTAGATTTAGCTTCATCTAAGCCAAGATCATGAACTATGTCAAGTGCATACTTCCTCTGATTGAGAGCTAGGCCAGTAGAAGATCGAATGATCTCAATGCCAAGAAAATAGCGAGCAGGGCCAAGATCTTTAATGGTAAAACGATCATGCAAGTACTTTTTGACATCAGAGATAGCTGAAGATGTATTTCCTACAATAAGGACATCATCAACATAGACCAATAATGCCAAGAAACCAGTAGAATGCTGTCGAATAAACAAACAGTGATCATGTTTGGACTGTAGGAAACCATACATAAGCAAAGTTTTGGTAAACTCCTGATTCCACTGCCTTGAGGCCTGTTTCAAGCCATATAAGGACTTGTTCAGCTTGCATACCTGTCCTGGTTTAGCCCCAGAATACCCCTCAGGAAGCTTCATATAAACATCTTCATCTAGAAAGCCATGTAAGAATGCATTATTAACATCTAATTGATGTAAATGCCAAGAATTAGATGCTGCAAGGCTCAACAGAATTCTAACAGTGACATTTTTAGCCACAGGAGAGAAGCTATCATGATAGTCCACTCCCTCAATTTGATTGTATCCTTTGGCGACCAACCTAGCTTTATACCTTTCCACTAAACCATCTGCATTACATTTGACTTTAAACACCCATCTGCAACCAATGGCTTTCTTACCAGGAGGCAAAGGCATCAAAGTCCAAGTATTGTTAGCCTCCAAAGCATCCAGCTCAGTTTTCATAGCTTTCTGCCAATCCGAGTCTAAGCAAGCCTGTCTATAGGATTGTGGCTCCTGAACAGTTGAGAGGTTAGCAAGAAAAGACATATATGCAGCAGAGAATGGGCTTTGAGTTTGAGCAGAATTAGTGACAAAGTCATGTAACCAAGAGGGCTTGGTGATGTGTCTGGAGCTTTGTCTAAGTACTGGAGGCTGAGGAGGAGTTGATGAAGGCACATGATGTGAGGAAAGAGTATCTGAAGAGGGAGACACGCTAATATCATGTTGAGACCTTGACTCAGTAGGGAAAGATGGAGATGGAGAAGGATCAGGTTGATGAAAGCTGTCAGGAGAATGAGACTGAGGGGAATGATCCAAAAAATCTTTAGTAGGAGACTGTGAGGAGGTATCAGTGGTAATGGGAACATAGATATCAGAATCTGGAGCTGAAACTGGTAAAGAGGTGGTAGATGGAGGTGTAGGATGAGAAAGAGGGAAATCATTCAGTTGCTTAGATTGGTAAGGGAATATGTGTTCATGGAAGAGAATGTCTCTGGAAACAGTAAGCCTTTTATTATGAAGGTCATACACTTTGTATGCCTTGTGATCAGGGGGATAACCTACAAATACAGCAGGAAATGCTCTTACAGCAAACTTATCCTTATGGGGTGAATTATTTGTAATGAAGCACAAACAGCCAAAAACTCTAAGATGATGGATTGTGGGGGGTTTTTGGAAGAGAAGCTCATAAGGTGTTTTCCATTGAAGCATAGGAGTAGGTATCCTATTGATTAAGTAAGCAGCAGTAAGTATGGATTCCCCCCAAAAATGTCTAGGTAAAGAGGATTGGAACATAAGCGCCCTGGCAATTTGGAGTATGTGTTTGTGCTTTCTCTCCACAACTCCATTTTGCTGGGGTGTATATGGACAAGATTTTTGGTGAATAATACCCTTTTTCAACAAAAGATCAGAACAGGTTGAATTAAGAAACTCAGAACCATTGTCAGTTCTAATGTTCTTTACTGAAAATTGGAATTGAGTCTGGATCATAGAGAAGAACCTTTCTAAGGTGGTAGAGGTCTGTGTTTTGGATCTTAAGAGGAAAGTCCAGGTACATCTAGTATAATCTTCGACTATAGTTAGAAAGAATCTTGCTCCAGTGTGTGTAGGTGTTTTATAGGGTCCCCACATGTCAACATGGATGAGTTGAAATGGAGACATGGTTCTGTCTACCTTGATTGGGAAAGATAATCGATGCTGCTTAGCTAAGGGGCAGATAGTGCAGGATTCATGTGGTTTAGGAGACATTTGAGATGGCAATAAATGCTGCATGACATTCACAGATGTATGTCCCAAACGTTGATGCCATGTATGAAAGGAAGAATGACTCATTTTATTCATTGAAGAAATAGCTGAATTACAGACAAAAAAATTATTGTCTGGAGTACAAGTGATTAAAAGTTGTCTATACACTTGAGAGTACCTTTGAATTACATCAGCTTTAAAAGAACTAGAATTAAGAAGATATAATCCCTTGAACTCCTTTGCAACTCCTAGGACCTGTTTACTCACTAGGTCCTGAAGTACACAAAAAGTAGGATAGAAGTCAAAATGAATATTAGACAATTTTGACAGCTTGTGAACAGATATGAGATTGAATTGAAATGCAGGAACATGCAGACACCCCGTTAGAGTGATATTTTTACTTAGCTGAGCTGTTCCTATGCATTTAACTAATTTGATAGACTTATCGGGAAGGGATACAGGAGTAAGGTGTTTGACTAGGATAGGTTTGTGAAGATTGACTGAGCTACTGCACATATGATTTGTTGCTCCACTATCAACTATCCAAGTATCACAAGATAATAAACAAGCATGATTAGAAGAGGATTTGAGAGTGCTACCTGCAAAATCAGTGAGGTAGGAATAGTTCACCAGATCTCCAGTTCCAGATTTTGCCTCAGATTTTCCTTTCAGCATTTTGCTTATCTCCATCTGAACAAGATTAGCTACCATATGTTGCAGATTTCCATCCTCAGTTTCTAACTCCAGTGGTGTTTCAGCTTGTGCATTAGCTAAATTGACTTGAACCTTTCCTTTGCCTTTGTGCACCAAATCCTTTTTTCCTTTCCACCAGTCAGGGTAGCCATTAATCTTGAAGCAATTCTCCTTAAGATGCCCATCCATATGACAGAAATCACATTTTTGATTCAACTTCTTACCACTATCCTCCTTTTTCTTTTGAAATCCTTTTCCTGCAGCAAGTTTACTCTCATTTCCATAGCTCACATGCAATGCACTACTATCAGTAAGGCCTTGATACACACTATGAACATCTCGTTGAGTTTCCACTCGAATCACCATGGCATACGCCTTGCTAACATTTGGAAGTGGATCCATTAGCAAAATTTGGTTTCGGATGGCATCATATTCTTCATTTAATCCCATGAGGAACTGCATCAAGCTGTCTCCAAGCATATGATCCACTGTTGATTGGTAAAATCCACAGTGACAGCACTTACATTGTTGCATTGGCCTTAAACAAGCAATTTCATCCCAAAGCCTCTTAAGGCGGTTATAGTAATTAGCCACAGAGTATTTTCCTTGAGTAAGGGAGCTCATGTCTCTCTTGAGTTGGTATAGCAGAGGACCATTACAGGTTCCATACCTCTCAGAGAGTTCCTCCCACAGAGCCTTAGCATCTTTTGCAAATAAAAATCCGTGTGAAATCTCTTTGGACAAGGAGTTTAGTATCCAAGAGATGACAGTAGAGTTCGCCTTCTTCCACTTCTTATACGAAGAAGAATCCACAGCAGGCTCGATGACTTCACCAGTAACGAAGCACAATTTGTCTCGAGCCTCTAGAGCTATGATCATTGATCGGCTCCATGCAACATAATTCTTCTCCGTCAGAAGCTCAGTGACCAATATCAGACCAGAATGATCGGAACTGTGAAGGTACAGAGGATCCTCAAAATAGATTTGAGAATCAGTCGTGTTTGAGAATTTCCAGAAACATTGCTTGAATTCGCCATCGTCAATTCAGATTTTTGCAGCAGAGATGATCGGATAATTCAGCGGAAGCAATTGATTGTGTGTTTCAGCAATCCTGTCGCTCTGATACCATGAAGAAATCTGAAAGATGAACGAACTTGGGATGAAGAACAGCTACTGCAGAGAGAAAGTAGAAGATTCTGGAAAATATTTTCTATTGATTAATTAACTGAGAAGCACTACAAATTGTTTATATACATCAAAGCAGCGTATGAGCTAAGCTATCTTGAGATAAAATTAGTCCTACTAGTCTGTGAGGTAATTCTATCAAAGACAAGCTAAGAAAACATGAATGGCAAGCCACTAGTCTGTACACTTTAGCTTAACTCATCCACTAGTAACTAACTTTGTACACGTCACCAAACTTAAGCTAATTGACATAGCTAATTGATAAGTTTGACATAATCGATCGATCGTTGGCTCTTCTAGTCAATGCTCCACTCTGCAATGCCAGCCACTTAGTTTTGTAGATTCCTTTCACTGGGATCGGTTTTTTTTTTTTTTAATCAACTATTTCTATTACACGAGATTTCTAGAGAATGGATTGTTATATATGTTAGTTTTGTAGATTCCTTTCACTGGGATCGGTTTTTTTGTTTTTTTTTTTAATCAACTATTTCTATTACACAAGATTTCTAGAGAATGGGTTGTTATATATGTTAGTTTTGTAGATTCTTTTCACTGGGATCGGTTTTTTTTTTTTTAATCAACTATTTCTATTACACGAGATTTCTAGAGAATGGGTTGTTTTATATGTGAATATCTACGAGACGTCCCATGATTTGACTGGAATCATTTTGGAAGAGTGAAAGATGGAAGATATATCAACACAGCAGTTAGGGATTGACACAGCGCCTGTTTGATTGGAATTGTTTGATAGGGAAGAGTTGAGGTTACGTTTCGAGTGTGGCTGCACGGGGGAAGTGCGCGAATGATTCTGTCTGGCTCGTGGTCTGCAGCCTAGGAAAAGGGTTGACAATTATCTATAAATTTTTCGGTGAAATACAGCTTGCAACGTGATTCTTATATCGTGAATATTCTTTTCCTCTGTTTTAAAAATATCTAATTATTCTCCTAAGGTTTAGAATTATAGGGCATGTTCTTTTTCATCGTTTTGAAAACGATTTTGAAAACAAATTTTGAAAAATAGTTTTATAATGTAAAAAGTGTATTGAAAATGTAAAAAATAGATGATGAATAGTAAAAAGTTGTATTGGAAATGATGAAATATGATTAAAATATATTAAATTTACTGTTGAAACCAAAATCGTTTTCAAAACAGAACAAAAAGAACAGGCCCATAGTGTCTAACTGTATAAAACTATTTAAATTAAAAGAAAACACCAAAAAAAAAAGGGGGTATGTTAATTGCATGATAGTTTTTACTAAACACAAAACACTTTTAAAATTTTAAGTGATGAAAAGATAATAATATCATTATCCATTTCTATCATAAATATTTCCTAATATAATCGCTTGGTTTAGGCGATTTTTGCGGAAACAATCGCCTTCCTAGTAGAATCGCTTGGCCTAGGCGATTTAAGAGGAAGGCGATTGTTTCTGCAAAAATGGCCTAGAGCAGGCGATTTTTCATGGAAGATTCGTCAAAAGACGGCGAATGTTCCGGGTAAAATCGCTTTGCCCAAGCGATTTAACCCACAGTTAGCCGGAAAACCTTTTTTCCGGCGAACTAATACATAAATTACCTTAAAATTTGCAAAAAAACAGCCGCAAAATGCAAGAAAGACCCAAAAAAAAATTCCTAAACACATTACCCATACGATTTATAACACCCGTAACATTGCAATTTCAGTTTTATTCCAAAAATTAAAAAAAGGACTAAGTGGCGCTTCAAATCGAGGATGGAGATAGAGATGCGCGGCTGGAATGGAATGGAATCGGCGATGGAGCCGATGGAGACTAATCCGGCGTGGAGATGGAATGGAATCGGCGATGGCGCCGATGGAGTCCCAATCCGGCGTGTGGCGTGGAGATGGAATGGAAAGGAACTGGCGAATGGAATGGAATCGACGGATGGAGATGGAGTTTTTTCCTTCTGCAGTAAATTCCTAATTTTACTGCAGAAGGAAGTAGAAAATGGAAAGGGCAAAACAATAATTTCAAGTGTTTATTTTTTAAAAAGTGTCATGTGTTTAGTAAAAAGTGTCCTCCAATTTATAGTTCCCTAAAAAAAAGGAATAAAGGAAAAAAGAGAGTGTATTTCACGCTTCCCTTTCCACCCTATGCATTGTGTCTATTGAGATAAGGCTCATGAGACATCTTCCAACTCATTCTCTTCTCCTTCTCATCTCCGTAACTTAGAAACCTGTATATGGTCACTGGCCATCGCAACAGTTATGCACCCAATTTTTGAAAGCACAACTTATGTATTTTTTTTTTTTTTAACAAAAGAATATGTGATACTTTTCCTTTAAATAAAAAGTGACAATTTTATGATAAAAGATAGCGTGTGTATAATTTTGCATCAATCAAAAGTATCCAATCTCACTTTTATTTTTTATAAAAGAACGTATTGGGTATATATTATAATATAGTAAATTTAATTGTTAATGTATTGATTGTAAGGGGAGAAGTAATGCTTATAAAATAAAAAGTGTTGATGGTAAGGATAGAAATATTGTCCACCTAAAAAAGGAGCGCCCATAAAAAAAGTTAGAAAATGTATCATTTTTAAGGGTAGAAGCTACCCGTTTCAAAAAGTAGCGACTGTAATAGGGTTGTTTTTTATGATGTTTTAAAACCCGATTTTGAAAACATATTTTTGGAAAATAGTTTTATAATATAAAAAAGTGTATTGAAAATGTAAAAATGTATAGTTGAATAGTAAAAACTTGTATTGAAAATGATGAAAATAATTATAATATATTAAATTTACTGTTGAAATCGAAAACAAAACCAAAACAAAAACAAAAACAAAAACATAAATAACAGAGAGCCATAGTAAAAAAAGTATTGCATGGCTCTAGGAAAAAGAAATCCATTCTAAGGGTGGAGGGAGTGATAAACCCAGAAAAGCGGGTTTATCACGCCACATCAGCGCCACATCAAAAGTAAAAACCCACCCACTTTTATAAACCTACCTCCAGCAACAATAAACCCAGAAAAGCAACTTCATCACGGGTCCCACTAATAAACAATTTTATACACATTCATTTATACATATTTAATTATAATTTATCAACTATATTCAATTATAAATTTATTTTAATTTGTTAAAATATTTAATTTCGTAAATTACATAATTCAATAAACCATAAGAAAAAAATTATATAATTAGTAAAATATTATATAAAGGACGTTACATTAAATAAATAAAAAAATTATGAAAGAAATACATTATTGAATGAAAAATTGTATGATTTTGATGAAGAGTAGAGAAATATTAGAGTTGATAGGTATTTATAGAAAAACAAATAGTAAAAAAAAATTTAAAATAAATAAATTAAAAAAATTCAATGAAAGATAAAACAAAAATAAAGGAAAAATACAATAAATTGAATTAAAAAATAAAATAAAATAAAGAAGCTAGCGTTGGTGGCAGAAGGAAACACCAAAAAAAAAAAACAAAAAAAAAAAAGAAATAAAGAAAGGTTGGTGGCAGACAAATGTCTGCCACCAACAGTTCCTCCCACTCGCGTGGGAGGAACTCGCCATGGGAGTGCAGCGTGAGCTGCACTCCCCTGGCGGGTGGGACCCACTATTGTACATAAACCCAGCTTCTGAAAACAGAAGCTGGGTTTATAACTTGGCATTTTGGAATGGTAAACCCACCAAAGTGGTGGGTTTTTGTGGGTTTAAACTCAGCAAAAACTCACCACTCCCTCCACCCTAAGGGTAAAAGTGGTGTATAAAAATGTATGGTAGGTTTTTCGGAAAACAGAAAATGTTGCACCCATGTGAGTATAGTTGAGTCTCTTGTTGGACGATACCAATGAATGTATATCGCATCACTAATGATGAAAGTACAGCTAAATTTGCTCTATACTTAAGGATCGTCAAATCCCCTCAAAAAAATATCCATTTTCTTATTTCTTTCTACCCAAGCCTGGAAAGTGTTGTTGATCCATTGTCATGTGATATGGCAAAATGCAAAAAGAATGCCAAGTCAGAAACTCAAAGGGATTAATAGGAATCTGAGCTCTCTATTGCATCAATTCATGTTTCAACAAAAACCAATAATAACGAATAGATACTTTCTTTCTTCCTTTTAGGGAAGAAGCAACTTGGACCGTGACGTTTTTCTCACAAGAAGTGTAAAAATGTTTAGAATTTAGGAATTATGTGTGTATGTATCCCACCAGAAAGTATACTAATTATGCAAAGTTAAGATTAATAGTATAAAAATTCAATATTTTTAAGCTTAATCACTATTTACTCCTGTGTTATTATTATTATTATTTTACTACTTATCCCCCATATTTTTAAAACTAACTCTTTACTCCATTTAACTAAGTCATGTATAATAATCAGAAATGACAAAATTACCCCCATTAAATGATGACTTGTCACGCAACCAACCACTCCTTTGCGCATGGTATAACCGCTAGGCTACTAATGTTTTTGATACCAATTATAGTTCACATTAGGTTTATCTTTTACTTTCTCTCAACTCTCGAATAAAAAAGCCTAAGGGTTTGTTTGATAACCCAACTTAATGCTTAAAATTATTTGATTAAGAGATAATGAATTTTAGAGTGTTTGATAACGGAAACTCAAACCTCTTAATCGTTTAAACACTGCTTATTTCCTTCACAAAAAATTAAGCGAAAAAAGTCAGCTTATTGCTTATCGCTTAATGCTCCACATAATAATTCTTTAAATAATTCATATTTGATTTTCAAAACTACCCTTTTATTTTATTTTATTTATATTGATTTAACTATAATAATAATTTTAATTTTTCTTCATTAGCATACCACGTATTTAAAATTTTTTCATTATACTATTGTCAAATAAAATTTAATTTATTTTTACTATTATATTTTGGTATTAAAAATTTATTAAATAAATTATATCATTTACATGTTTTCATAAATATCATTCATACGATATGTTTTATATTACTTATATAGTTTATTAATCATAAATGAATTTATTGTTTAATTTCTTTTAGACTACAGTAATGAATTTATTTTTCATTTTTAGGGGTTTTAATAAATTGTAATAGTTCTTTTTTGTATTTTTTCATCATTCAATTTAACATGTTTTTATCTTATTTTGTTTCTTTATGTTTTTCATTAATCATAATTGATGTTTTATAATAAAATTTGATATTTCGCATATATAGATATAAAAAATTTAACATAAGGGTAAAATGGTATATTTTAAGAATTTTAGCAATAAGATCAGCATATTTATCAAACAAGATTGAGTGGTTAAGCATTATGATTTGGATGTTCGAAAAATATATTTCAACATTAAGATTTTAAGTGCTTAATCAATTCAGCATTATGGTTTCAGCTTTAAGTATTAATTTTTATCATACGGAGACTCTTTTATTTGGAGAGTTGAGAAAGAGTAAAGGATAAATCTAATGTGAACTATAATTAGTATAAAAAATATTAGTAGTTTAGCGGTTATACCATGTGTAAGGGAGTGGATGGTTGGGTGTTTGATCCTAGCTAGTAGTATAATTTTTGGCTTTTATTTGAAATCAATCTAGACCCGATCTCCTAGGTGAAATCAATCCAAACCCGATCATTATTTAATGGGGATAATTTTGAAACCTAGGTGAAATCAATCCAAACCTGATCATTTTTTAATGGGGATAATTTTGTCCTTTCAATGATTATTGTACATGACTTAGTCAAAGAGGTAGAGAGTTAATTTTAAAAACATGGGGGTAAGTAGTCAAAAGGGAATAACACGGGGGGTAAATAGTGATTAAGCCATATTTTTATTATGTCTCTTAAAAGAAATATTGTTGTCTCATTTTTAGTTTAAAATTAACATTATATGAGTATCACACGTAAAAACAGAGCAATAATATTATCAAACTTGATTAGCATCACCATTGTTACCTACGTATATATCACTTTTGGTTCAACATCTAGAGTAACATTACTCTCCAGTTTAGGGCTGTAAATGGGCCGAGCTCGAGCGACTCGTTTAATAGTCGAGCCGAGCTCGAGCCATACTATATATATATATATATATATATATATATATATATATAATTTATAATATAATTTTTTCTATTTATAATATTTTTTTAATAAAACGTTTAAAAAAAGTTGCGTCAAGCTCAAGCTCAAACCTATTATAATTTTGTCGAACTTAACTCGAACCCAAATATTTATCCTCAATCGAATTCGAGTTGAAATCAAGCCAACCTTTTTTTTTTTGAAACCCAGTTTGATTAGACCCCAATTCGACTTGTTTACAGTATTACTCATACTGATAGTAGCATGAGTGTTCCTTTGCTAACCTATTTTAGGAAATACTATAAGTACAGTAAATATACAGTTTGATTAGACCCCAATTCGACTTGTTTACAGTATTACTCATACTGATAGTAGCATGAGTGTTCCTTTGCTAACCTATTTTAGGAAATACATGAATATTTACTGTACTTATAGTATTTCCTGTACTTATATATATATATATATATATATATGTGGACCATGTATATTTACTGTACTTATAGTATTTCCTGTACTTATATATATATGTGGACCTCTTCGTTTTTGTCATTTTCTTGTCTCTCAACCTATATATAACCCAACCAAAACTCAGCTTCTTACAAGAAATCCATACAGCAACTTAACATTTATTTTACGTATTAATCCAAGAAGGATTTTGTGTGCTTTTGAATTTTCTTCTATCTCTTTTATATATATATATATATATATACCACTATATACAAAGAAATATATATAATGGAGGGAAATCAACTTCAACATCAAGCTGCATACATGAGGAGAACTCTCTTTGATCAGGTTATTTTAATTTCTCAAATGTGCAACCTTCTTTTTCTTCTATATAGTGATTAATTTTGTATGTGCAAATAAATTTGACTAATTTCATAAATTTTATGAACGAGTTCAAATATATAAATTTTAATAAATTTTAAAATATAACATCAACAGATCAAATGAGTAATTTCTCACTTGCATTTCTTCATATGTATTGATGGTTTTTAGGGCTATCTGGATGAACAATTCATTCAGCTAGAAGAACTGCAAGATGAAGCTAATCCTCACTTTGTAGAGGAAGTTGTCAAACTTTTCTACACTGATTCTGCAAGATTCATCCGCAACATTGATCTTGCAATGTACTGTGAACTAATCATCAAATTCAATTTATTTCTCATTTCTTTCTTCTTCTTCTTCTTTTTTGTCATATAATATCATCAATTATATTGATTTTTTCAGGGAAAGAAATCCTTCGGATTTTGAAAGGTTGGATGATGTTATGCACCAGTTCAGGGGCAGTTGCTCAGGGTATATATATTATATATATTAATGCAATACAAATTTCAAAACAATATTTAAAAATATATATAAGTTATTATTTTTAGGAGTATATATATGCACGCTTTAATAATTGTTATTTGCAGTAACTGTTTTACTATTCGCAGTAACATTCCCCTGTGAAAAGTCTGAATTGCCCTTTAAGTTTTTAAAAAAATAAAAGAAATCATTTTCACTCTAATTATGACCGATAGTAACGAAGACAATTCATATTACACGGTAAGTAAACAATCTATACATTTTTTTTTTACGTAAAATTGGGTTTTTAACGAAAAAAAATAATCTATACATTATTCATGTTCTTTTCTTCTTTTCTCAAATTCTAACATTTCTAACGTGGTATCAAAGACAACTTAATCTAAGTACAGCTTTCGCGGTATTTTCTTCTCAAAATACCACCGGCGGTATTTTGGCCCAAAATACCACCGGCGCCCGGTGGTATTTTCTTCTCAAAAATGTATAGATTATTTACTTACCGTGTAATATGAATTGTCCTCGTTACTATCGGTCATAATTAGAGTGAAAAGAATTTCTTTTATTTTTTAAAAAACCTAAAGGGCAATTCAGACTTTTCATAGGAAAATGTTACTGCGTTTAGTATGCCTATATATATATATATATACTCTCCCATTCCACTGCATGTCTAATTTTTTTATGAATGTCGAAGTACAAGACTTAAAATAATTAATTTGACACAATTATATTATTTATGTCCTTACTTTTTCAATGCTAATAATTATATTAATATGAGTAGAAAAAATAATTACTGAAAGTAAACGTTTCTGATGTGATAAAAAAAAAAGTATATTTAAATGATATTATCAAATAACTGAAGGATTTTTATTTATATATTTACAAATTTCTACGTCAAACCAAAAGGTTTATATATCCATTTCCCATGCATCAAATAAACCATGCACACGTATACGTCCACCAACACACACAATCATTTCATAATCACTTAAAAGTGATGTAAAATGGCTTCCCCTTATATTGTTGTAGTATTGGCGCCAAGAAAGTAAAGAAAGAATGTACAGAGTTTCAAGACTACTGCAAGGCCAGGAATGCTGAAGGGTGCGTATTAATTACGTATAACTAATTTCTTTTTCTTTTTTAATCTTTGTATCCCGAAATTCGAATCCATGACTTCAGAGTTACACGATCATCCTAGACTAACATATAATTACTTGTATTTACTTAATAATAGTGGTATATATAATATTCTGCAGATGCATGAGGACCTTCCTAGCAGTGAAGCAAGAGCATGCAAACCTAAGGAGGAGACTCGAAGCTTATTTTCAGGTATACGTGCATTAATCTTTTATTAATTTCTCCTACCATTATTTTTGTAAAATATACTATATAAACCCATCTCATACATCTCGTGTAAGTATCGCAGTCATTGCATGCAATAATATCTTGTTAACATTTGATTTTTCATACATCATTAATCTTAAATTCTTCTAACGAAACAACAGAAAAATTTAGAAACGCTTTGCTTTTCGAGTGTCTTTTAGACTTACCATGTTTTGTTATATACTTGTATTTCAGCTTACAAGACAATGTTGATGGTGAGCTCAACGATGGCAATTGGCAATGCTGCAGCCACTGATCAATAATACCATCACTATGGAAAACTATATATAAAATAACATAAAATACACAATATATTAATATTGTAAAAGAAAGAGAGGCATACAATATAATGTAATATTGTAAGATAAACCAAGCTGAAAGTTACCCAAAAAAAAAAGAAGTCAAATTAATAAAGAGATCTTATTATTCTTCATTCAATTAATCAACAGCAGATCGATGATTTACGCTACAAGTAATCAAACTACATGTTTAAACGTTTATTAATTTCTTCTTTTTAAGAAAACTTTTACTTAGTTATTGTTAATTGGTTATAGAAGAATAAGCGAAGAACGAATCATCTGTCTCAATACAACACGAAAATTCAATCTTTTTTTTCTGTCCACGGACAACACTTGCCCAAACAAGTGCCCTAATTATAAGATGTATGACGCTAGGTGGGTTTCTATTATCCCTACAAAACCCCACAAGAATTATCTAGTTAATCATGGAAAAAAGTCATGTCGGCAGCTGCCTGTGTGGACTAATCGAACAACCCAATTTAATTACCAGATTCACCTGTATAGAGATTGATAATTAATTAAGGAGATATCACTTATTTTAAGCGAAATTAATGTTATATCATCAATCATACCAACGTGATGACAAATTACTAAAGTCAACTTCACCTGGCCCTGACGGATAAGTTTGAAACTTCAAACATAAAAGGCGGAAAACATTTCCCCCTCAGCCAGATAGTTGAAAAGACAGGAATACCCCGTATTAATTATACACGCATGCAAGGAGGAAAACATATCCCCTAAACTAGAGAGTCAAAAAGACAGTAGTATCCTGTACTACTTATACACGCGAGCATACAAAATATATAAAACTTCATGCAACACAAGTAACACTAAAAAGCCTGTAACCGATGAAGTTAAAAGCAAGTCATGAAACGCATGAAAATGCAACGAGGCCACTTTCCTCCCCCTATTCCAACTGGCCCAACTCCAATCATGCGTGCGTCTTAAAGTTTTTTTTTTAGCGTCCACAAACACCACAAACATCAACCCCTTCCCGCCTGCCCTAGCTACCTCTCTCATTCTCAAAAGAACACACCAAACTTTACTTTAAAGTAAAGAATAAATTACAAAAACTCCCCCTAAAGAATCAAAAAAATATTAAATAAACCATAAAATTTCAGAAAACATTACCAAACGAACCCTGAATTTGCACAATGCAGGTCTCTGATTGGTAACTTTTAAAACCTCAAAGTCCGTTAAATAATTTGAACAAACCTAAGGGAGCTTTTGTAATTCATCAATAAAGTAAAGTTTCCTCTCCCTCTTTCCTTTTGCCCTTTTTCTCCAGAGGACCACCAAGTGAATACCAATACAGAGTCAGCTTTTGTGACACATAATAAATCAATCCTTTTTCCAAAGGATAGAGGCCATTCATCCTATTCCTATCCAAAGTAAAATTCAATGCAAAAGCAGCTAAGTTTCATGTCATTTTGGCTGTGCGTAGTAAATAGTACTAGTAATGTAAAGATAATACCGTACCCTCTTTCAATGCTTTTGCCACTTTCCAATTGAAATGCTGGGCGCAAATTCAAGTGTGACTGCAGGCAAAAAAAGAGAAGAACATGCCATTTTCATGATTTTATAATCGATCTAATTAAATGCAAACGCGCTATATATGCACAGAGCATTCAGAATCACAAATAGTAAATTCAATTGCACACTCGAAATGAACTTAACTATATTGAATTCAGGATCATAAA
Source organism: Leptodermis oblonga (assembly GCA_016801395.1). Taxonomy (NCBI): domain Eukaryota; kingdom Viridiplantae; phylum Streptophyta; class Magnoliopsida; order Gentianales; family Rubiaceae; genus Leptodermis; species Leptodermis oblonga. The sequence continues at coordinate 33,908,197 of CM028757.1, read as the reverse complement.
AGAAGCCGGTGTATCTCTCAAAACAGGTACAAACAAGCTTACAATTATACTAACCATAACCAAAAGGAAATACAAACGACACCCAAATGAATAATACCCTTTAAACCTTGAGAGAATGAAATTCAACGTTTGCAAAGAGAGACAAGAAATTTGAATTCCCCCGACCGCAGTTGAGATTGCATTGTATTGTGAAGGAAATCAAGAAAAAGAAAAAAATAAAAGAACCTAAGCACACATATCTGATGACACAACCCCCCAATATACACTTGCAACCAGCTACAGAAGACTCAATTATGGAACAAAACCGATATCTTTGAAGTAGTCATGCTCAAGGGCATTCCTGGCCGTGATTCTTTTGGTCGGATCCAAGCACAGCATTTTCTGAAATTCAAAATAATCAGTGAATGAACAAGAAGAATATCATAGCTCTATACATCACAGGTTTCTATAAGTTTTCTAAATGCCAAATAATCATCCACAATAAAAGAACAGAAAAGAAAGCAGGGGCAAAAGTAAGCATATGAAATATTAAACCTCATAGAGCCTTCAAAACTTACACAAAGGAGATCAAGACCAATTGCATCCAGGTTGGGCACCACAGTTCCCAGAGACTACAAGATAAAGCACCGATCAAGTCTTCCCATTACAACACACTTTTCTTTCACTAATACTCCTAGAATAAGGGAAAACAAAGTTAAATAAAGTAGAATTTATGTTCACCTTTGGAGGCCACTTGGGGAATGCAGACTTAAAGTCAGGTAGAGAGGTCACTCCGGGCCAGGTATCCTCGTTTGGAGTACCCATGACTCTGGATATAGAAACAACATTAATCAATAGGTAACAATTAGCTACAGAATTCTTACAACTGAGAGGTAATTGGTGAAGAACTAAGGATCCCGTGTCACTTAAGTGAACTAAATCATCATAGTGACCAACATAGTAAGAAGGAAAAGCAGGTGAACTAGATGTGACACCTGAATATTTTGAAAAGTTCATCTATTTCAGAGTCCCCAGGAAACAAAGGCCGCTGGTTTACCATCTCAGCAAATATGCAGCCAACTGACCATATATCCACCGGGGTGGAATAGTGCCGCGAACCAAGAAGTATTTCTGGTGCCCTGTACCACAGAGTCACGACCTGCCGAGGATGCAAAAAACTAAAGGTCAATCAAATAAGAAATCAAATTATTAGAAACTTACTGGCGACATATACAGATTTTAGGAACAGGGAATATCATATTGCCAAGTGTGTTTCAATAATCCAAAACTATTAGAGAATCTGATAGCAGCCTATAGAGGTTCAAGGAAATAATCAGAACATTAGAGACTCTGTCTCTTCATATTAATGCAAAGAAATTGAATTTTCATCTCACAAAAATCTTAGAGAAACAGCTTAAAGGAAGCATAACACGAGCATGATGACTGCACCTCATGGGTAAATGTCCTGACAGGAATACCAAATGCCCTGGCCAATCCAAAATCTGCCAGCTTTAGTGCATTGGTACGCCTGTCTATCAGCAAGTTTTGTGGCTTCAAATCTCTATGAAGAACTCTGTGAGAATGACAGTAAGCAATACCACGAAGGATTTGATACAGAAACATCTGCAAAAATAAGAATATGCATAAGAACAGATATCATGCACATGTAGTATTTGCTCTTGTCATTTGCACAGTCGAAACCAAAATTCTAAGTCCAATCAATTAAAGTTAATGTTTCACAATGTACATGTAATCATACATGAAAATTTCAAGTAAACGGATACCTCTACCCACCCCTTCCAGACACAACTTATCCGAAAATTAAAAAGACAAAAATTAGCATCCAATTGAAGTCAGCCTGCAACCTAGGAAACCAGACTCATAACATATCAGACAGAAACAAATCAAATTACAAATCTTATATAGATCTATAACTATATCAAAAAACCAAAATTTTCAGAAAGGATTCTTTTCTGCTGCAAACTTCACAAAGTGAAACTTCACTAGCCTAAACATCTTTATATAGTGAAAGCTTCACGCCAGGACATACAAACCCCAATAACGCACCAAATGCAATCACCTCCCTGTTCCACCTTAAGTAATGCCAGTTACCATAAACAGCATGCAAGTATGAAGAGACTCAAAGATCTCACTTTCACAAGGCGTGGATCCTTGGAGAATTCTGGACAGGAATCCATATGCTTCTTCAGATCCAGGTCCAGATACTCAAATACAAGATATAATCTCTTCTCACTGTGCACTACATCCTGCAACCTGCCAGCACAATATTTAGTCAAAGAAAGATTGTTGCAAAGATAACTTTAGCGAGTTTAATAAGCAGATAACAATTCTACTTCCATATTTCAGATCATCCTCTCCCTTTTTCAGATAGCACTTTCATCCTCTCTCATAACAAATAAAATGGAAATATGTATTCAACATCCAAACTTTTAGAGTTGACAACTTTAGCAAGGTAATAAGCAGATAATAATCACACTTCCAACCAAATAATTAATGAATACCAACAATTCATTTCCATATTGTGATAAGCATCATGCATCATTCACAGGAGCACTACAATAAATGCTCAAAGTACAGCTAACCATCTACAAGGTAGGCAATAAATACAGATGCTATGAACAGATTCTAAAATAGATTTCATACATGTATCCCTCAAAACAGAACACTACCTAACAATGTTTCCATGCTGCATTTCTTTCAAGAGAGAAATTTCTCTAATGGCAGTGCTTGGAACACCCTCATCTTCCTGTTCCAGCCGGATCTTCTTCAGTGCAATAGTTTCATTTGTCACCTTATCACGTGCTTTGTACACCACTCCATATGTTCCTTCACCTATCTTCTCAACTTTTTCATACTGCAAGATTTTCCCCAAAATTACCACATTATAACGCCAACACTAACTAAAATTGAATTAAGCACAATCAAGACAGCAACAGTTATCTACCTGATCCATATAGTCTCCGTAAACCGATCCTCTGATAGCAAATACATAGAACAAAAAAAGAAAAAAGAATCACTATCAATCAGCAGTCGACATTAAATTCTATATGTCCCAAGCAAGGGAATGTATATAATATAAAGAAAGAAAATCATTGTAAATTTGTAATGCTACAAAAAGCATACTAATCACAAGAGATTTTAAAGAGGAAAAGAAAGCGATGTACCACATCAATAGTTAATGGCACAATTAATTACATATTTCACCAAAGATTCCACACCGGAAAAGAATAAGCAAACAAGAAAACCTTGATTTATCTATCATTTCAATCCTTTTCCATACAGCATTAAGAGCAAATGACAATTCATTATACATTGCTTCGCAGATTCTACTCGCAAAAATAACTAAATACTGATTTCTCAATTATTTAAAATTAATATACAAATATTTATATTAAAAATATATATAAATTAACAGAGCAATAATGACGAACGATCTATCTCCGGTCCAAGAAAAAACAACACAAATGCGGCAATTGAAAGCATTAAAGCATCAACTTCATTAACTACAACAATCAAGAAAATCCGATTTACAGTTACGACTAATTCTATCCAGCATTTGTCAAGTAATTAACAAACAAAAACTCACTTTACTGAAAGCAGAAAACGGAAGAACAACAACAACAAGATGAACAAAATCAAATTCATCCACGAACAATTTCGTGAAGCAAACGAACAGAGGAAATCATTAGGAGAGCGGAAACTTACCAGAGAGATCGAAGACGGAGGAGCAGCAGTGTGTGACTGTGTGTGAGAGCAAAGAGAAAATAAAAATAAAAACAGAAAAACAAAGCAGTGGCTTGGGCAGGGTTTATAGTTTATACTAGTATACTTTATAAGAGCAGTGAAAATGAGTTATTGTAGAGCGATGCGTCTCTTTATAAAAAGAGAATAAATCATTTTATTTTGGAATTTCCTTTTCCGCAGGAGGAGGGAGGGAGAGGTTTTTCTTCTTCTTCTTTTTTTCACGGCCCCGGTTGAAAGTTGATCTGACCATGGTTAATTACCAACGCAAGTCAAAAGTCAACCGGAGTAGGAAGGAAAATAGAATAAAAGAAAAAAAAAATGAAGAGAGCACCTAAAAAGGATGGCTAATTAATTAAGAGATACATCCTCCGCGTATTAATTTTGGGAGGGTTTTTTGCCGTAGAGTTTTACGGTCTAACGACAACGAATCTTCATTTGAACTTGATGAGTGTAGGGTCGGGGGCATCCGCGTTGTTATCAAAAAGGGAGTTGGGTAAACTAAACTTTCAAATAAATTTAATAAGTGTGTTTTTATTAATAAATGATGCGCTAGAAACTAAAGTTGATACAAGTATTTTATTTACTACAAGTTATACTTATGCTCATAAAATCTATATGCGCGCCTACATGTAATAGTTGTTATTTTAATATGATGACGACATTAGTATTTAAAAGCAATAATAAATGGCTAAACTTAATACATGATGCATCATAACTTAGGCTAAATTGTGCAATGTATCATATACTAAACTTATAATCATTGATATATCAACAGTTAAACTCAACATATTAGAGGTTAAAATTAATATATGATACACAATGAGTAAAAATCAAGATACATATTTTTATAATATCCATGTGATACACTTTATTTTAAAATTGATACCAGCGCATTTGAACAATCTACTCGTAGAATACATGTTTTTATCATTTAATTTTGGTTCAACAATTATAAAGTAAATATAGTGGTGATCGTTTTATAATTAACACTCCCTATGTTGTACATATACTATGTGTGATTGAACTATTTTTCTAAGGGGAGGGATATATAATCTTGGGGTGTCAATTAACGTCATGCCTGGATTGATGCGTGCTAACGTTAATTAATTCTAACCTTATTTGGTTAATAATTTATATTAGCGTATTTTAATCCATTAAACTTGAAATTTCGTCAAAGCTCGCTCACCCATAATATGTTTATATAGTATTCAATTTGTATTGTGTTTTTATATTGTATTATAGATTACTGTATCTGAATTTATGTGTTTGTGTATCAACATACAACCTTACGTATTTAATAATACGTGTTAGCTTAAAATAAAAATAGAAAATTGAATGTGTTATTTCTGTTAGATTATTTGATTCATTAACTCGCCAAAATTCAACTCTAAAGTATTAAATTCATATCGTAAATATAATTGTCATTCCTATAATTAATTATGTATATTTTAACAAGTAGCATCCATGTGTAATCCATACATTACTAGGATCCTTAGCAATATAATGGTCAAATACATTAATTTTTTCATTTAATTAATTGAAGACTAGCACTGAATTCATAGTCAAATGTATAAACATTCAATTATCAAGGATTAAGATTGTGTTGTAATAAAATTTAAAATATATATATAGTGATAATAAATGTTTTATCAAGTCAACAAATAAATACCACCGGCATTGACTGTATAAAATTATTATAATTATGGTTGTTAGGAATATTATTATATTTATTTGGGTAAAATACTCCCTCGTGTTTTGATAAAGGTATTTAGATAAAGAGACACTTTATTTCTCATGACTTGAACGTGGACAACATATCACGTACTTTGAAAATATACAACTTACTCAATGATTTGAAGATTGACAACTTATCATTCGTGGAATGATTAAGAAACAACTTACCTCCTCCCCCTCTTTGTTTCAAAATGGATTAAAATGGGAGTAAACTGTCCATATAAGTTATCTATTTTCAAAGTACGAGAATGAGTTATCTCTTTATTAAACTACGAGGGCTTAAGTTGTACTTTATGTTTTTTTGTTTTGTTTTTTTCTTTTTTCCTTTCAATCAAGTAATAATGAAACCTCACATAAAAATAAAACAGTAATGATGAAAAACGTTGTCTTTTCTTTTTTTTCTTCTTTGAAGGAAATTTTTTTTTTTTTTTGTCTTGAAATGAGTAGGAAAAATCATTTAATTAAGGACACTATTAGCTGTTCAGCCTGATCCGAAAGTCGGCTAGGATCGACTGATCCGATCCGACCCAATCCAAAAATTTCGGATCGGGTCGGATCGGATCACAAGCGGATTAGAACGGGTTTCGGATCGGATCGATTTTGATCCGAAACTTGAAAAAAAAAAAATTAGCCTCTCTTTACTCACAATCTCGATTCTCCGTGGCTTTTCTTCTTGATTGGAATTCCCAGCAACTCTTTTCATCCCAGCCTCATCATTCCTCTTTTCCTCCCCTCTGTGGCTTTTCTTCTGGATTGGAATTCGATGGAATTTTTCTCCATCCCTAGCCTCGTCAGTCGTCATTCTTCTTTCCCTCCTTTCGACTGGTTTGTTCTTTTCATTCTTTACTTCTTCATTTTTTCCTTTTTCTACAGACAAAGTCCTTGAAGCTGCTGCCGCCATTGTCTTCGTCAAGGTCTCGGTGGCCTCAAGCTCTACTCACGTTTGTTTTCTCGGGCGGCAAGTATACAGGTAATTGAGTGAAGGAATTAGAAGAAATGGCTCTGGGAACCCAAAAGTAGAAAAAAAACGGATCAGTTCGGATCAGACTGATCCGATCCGAAACCGATCCGAACTGATCCGAAATTTCGGATCAAACTTATCCGAATCGATCTGATCCGTTCGGATCGGATCGGGGCGGTTCGGGTCGGGTCGGATTTCCCCTTTTGAACAGCCCTATACACTAAGCTCATAATTTAGAAAACATCATTTAATTAAGGACAATAACTCAAATATATTTATAATTATGTCGTCTTCTAATATATTTAGAACACTAAGCTATATCCTCAGCCACGAAAATAAACAAATAACAAAACTCATATCTTGCTTGAAAAGAAAGTGGCATCAATTACTAAATGCTCCATCTATTATTTTTCTACCAAAAAAAAAAAAAAGCATTGTTTATACTTGTTTATTTGATTACATTTATTAATAGATTTGTAAATACTTTATAATTAAAAAACAAATATAGAAAAACGTAATGAATATCTAAGTTGTAAAAAAAAAAATTTAATTATAATTATTTATAACTAAAATGTAACACATAGAAAAATGTAATAAATAATTTTAATTACAAATTATTTTAAATTAAAATGTTATGTAATTCTCAATGATGAAAACTTGTAAAAATTGTGTATTGTCAAAATAAAACTTTTTTCTTATTAGAACTAAAGATGGGTTTAGTTCACCGTTTATTAAACTAAATTTTCATTAATTAAAAAATGAGAACTGAAATGATCGATTTTATTTTTTTTTAAATGGAAACTATATTGACCACTCATTGTAAGAATGAGTTCTAAATTACAAAATTTCCTATAAATATTAATAATAAAAATATAACATTTCAATCCTTTTAATAGATATTTATAATTTTGTAAATGGCTTCAAAACCCAGGGTTGCATTTCAAAAATTAATAAAAAATAGTTTTTGTATATGGCAGAAATATAATTAACAAAAACTTCGAGACACATCACATAAAAAAAGATGAATTGAGCTGTAGAGTTTGGGCTGAACCATCCAAATCCGGCCCAAAAGGCCCACTTTCAACGTACCCTTATAACGACTTTCTTTCTTCACCGCCACGAAGAGGCGAAAAGCCTTACTTTAGTTCCTCCTCCACTTTTTCTCCACAGAATCACCCCAAACAATTCTCCGGCCGCTCCGTGGTTTTGCTTAGAAAGGTGCGTATAAAACAACCCCTTCTTTCCCACTCAGATTTCGTAGTGAAAATCTTATTGGTTAGTTTCATATTTTTGGACGTGATTTGTTTAATGGGTTTTTGATTCATTCCCGTTTCTTAGCTAGCGGAATTTTTGAATTTTTTTTGCACTCAATTATTCATGTCCAAATACCTTTTCAGTAAGGCTACATATGTTTTTCAGATCACTGTTTTGCTTTTTGTTTTTTGGTTGGAGGGCTGGGTGGGTAGGGTGGAGGGTTTTGGAAGAGATTCAAACTAATTAGGAAAATTTGAGCTCATCTGGGAATATTTTGATTGGGTGTTGATTTATGAAGGTAAAAGTTTAAATCTTTCCCAAGAAATTGAAATTTCTTGCAGAGTAAGTTAGTTAGGTTACTTGCATATTTGAGAACAATGGCCAATCAGCTTCTGCTCAAATTTACATTATTTCTGCTTGTTTTCATAGATAAAGCTAGAATACTTGGTTTGTAGGCGTTGTAACAATCTTATAGGAGAGTCGGTAAGATTTCCATAGTAAAAATGTTGAATTTCTAGGTAATAATGAACATTATATCCTTAATTATTGATTTTTTTTGGTTGTGTGCAGGGAATGTGGGCTGATTTCTGAAGTAACTGTGGAAGACATAATTTAGTGAAGAATATTATTGAGGGCTGTTCTAATTCTTTTGCCAGTCGAGTCTCGCCCCCGTATTCTTACGGTCCTCTTTGTTAATCTTACATAGCTATGGGTACTCCAGAGCATTCCCGTGAACCTTGCCCCGACCGTATACTTGATGATGTCGGTGGAGCATTTGCCATGGGTGCTGTTGGAGGTTCAGCTTTCCACTTCTTGAAAGGCATCTATAATTCTCCGAAAGGGGACCGGTTGATTGGTGGTACTCAGGCAGTGCGAATGAATGCGGGTCGGGTTGGTGGTGGTTTTGCTGTGTGGGGTGGATTATTTTCTACATTTGATTGTACAATGGTTTATCTTCGGCAAAAAGAGGACCCTTGGAACTCAATTATGGCTGGTGCAGCAACCGGTGGCTTTCTTCAGATGCGTCAAGGGTTAGGTCCTGCTTCAAGATCAGCACTGTTTGGCGGTGTATTGCTTGCCTTGATTGAGGGAGCTGGAATTATGATAAATAAAATGGTGGCTACTCAACAAGCTATGCCACAGTTTGAAGCGCCACTTCCCAACACCGGTGGCATGCCTGGATATCCAATGGGTGGACTTCCTGGCCAAGGTCCTGTTGATGTTGAAAGCTTGGATACAGGGTCTTCATCATCCTCTTCTACCGCGTCTTCATCCTCATCGTGGTTTGGAGGATTTTTTGGTGGTGGAAAGGAGGAAACAAGTACGAGCAGTGGAAGCAAAACTGAGGTCTTGGAGAGTTTTGATGCTCCAACCCCGCCAACGTTTGATTACAAATAGGAGTTGACTGCAGGCATTTTGTTCAAGTGAGTGGTTTTTTGGTGAAATATCTACAATTTATATTGTATTCCAAGGTGACAGTATAAGATCTAATGCAACAATGTTTCATCCTTTTTCTCAGGATTGCATTCGTCATTGTGTCTTAAATGATAATATACAGTAGTTCTGCCATTTGTATATTGTTCAGTGCATGCTATTTACTAGGTGCAAGTATTTGGATTATAATTTTTCCTTCTGTCATGGTAATTGGCGAAAACTTCGAACTCTCCCCTAGGGGGGACTGATCCTGTTCCAGGGCTTCCAAATTGTAGGCCTTTATTTGTCTGTGAAACAATTCGTAACCATCCAAATGCCTGGAAATTATGTGTCTTTCCTTGTTGATCCATATGGTTTAAGTTTTGACGTGTTGATCAACAGGCATTGAATTTTACGACGAATAACGTCCAAAATCTGTTCTATTACAAACTCAAACAAAGGATCCAAAGCTTTGCCATCCCTCCCTGGCTTTTGTGAAATATTGCTTTGGTTTTGTTTGGCTCAGAAGATAGTCCAATGGTCGGTGTCGAAATGAAGCCTAACTGTTAGATGTCCATTATATCTTGATATGGGACAATGATTTGCTAATTCATTATCACTTTTGGTTCTTTTTGTTGCATTTCCATGATAAATTTGACATGAAAGCTAGTTTAAATTGGTTGGTAAACCATGAATTGATGTCCTTGAATTGCAGGTTTAGGTTGCCTGAGGTTGATGGAGAAACAGATGAGTTGATGCATGAATGTTTGGAGATTACATAGTGAGAAGAAGATCCAACTAACTGTGGCTTATAAGCATAATAATAGTATAGGTTGCTGTTTAAGTTTTGGGGAATGGAGGCTTTATGTTGTGTACTTCCTTCAATTTTTGTATTGTACTATCCCTAAAGTTTAAAATTAAACACTTTCTTCTTCCAGAACAAAAAGAAAAAATAAATGTTTTTAGAAAGTACAAAATTTTATTGGAAATTTACTCTTTATTTTAAATGGAACCTAAAAATGATCTGTTTTTCCCAGAGACTATACATTTGATAGATGAAATGGTCCTAGGGAAGCTAGGATATGTCCTTTAGAGGAATTTTTTTTTCCAGAAAAAAAATGTTCTTTTATTCCTAAATTTCAAAAATAGGGACAATTTCTGGGGATTTTCCGATTCAGTGAAGTCGAAGTTAAGAACTTCGCTTTCAATGAAAATAGGTTCGGGTTGAAATTTGTACTGTTGGAAAAAGGGCAAAGTGGAAATTTTCAAAGATTCTTAGAAAAAATTCGACTTTAGCCCCTTGGCCACTTTTCAAAGAAAGCGAAGTTGAAACCTTCGCTTTCTTTAGAAATTTGGTGAACCGAAAATTTGTACCGAAACCAAAGTTGACAACTTCGCTTTTTTTGAAAAGTGGCAATTAACCATTTTATACAGATAACGAAGCTAGTATAAAATGGCACTCAGATAGCTGAGTTGTCTGTAAAGTGGTCGAGGGCCATTATTTTACAGAAAGCGAAATTGGTTGCTACACTTGCTTTGAATGTGTTCAGAATAAAAAAAAAGCATGTTTGTTTGAAAGTTCCAACACACCATTTGCGACATTTCCTTATTTGCCTTAATAATTTTGTTCAAATTATGGTAATTTTTTAAAAAAAACAAACGATCTATCCCGAATTCATTTTGGTTTACACACAATTTCCAAAAAGTGAATTTTTACACACAATTTCCAAAAAGTGAATTTGGCAAATCGATTTTCTCATAATAGTGGAGACATAATATATTTTGCTATTTTATTTTTGAAATAAAGTTACCAACTTTGTTTATGTTTAGAAAACATATTTGTAAACAATAAAAGTTTTGACATACTACAATTTTTATAAAAAATCGATAAAGTTTTCCCTGTAACTGGATCAAACTCCCTGTTAACAATTCACAGCAAACCACAATTATATCACGACTACACATCGATTCAACCATTAAAATAAACAATCACACAACAATAGTACAACACTAAACCATCCCAAACTACTATCTAGAAAACATATTCAACCTAAACCAACAAAAGGAAAAACATTGTTCTTTATAAAAGGGTTGAGTTTTGGCTTGAGTTTTGATTTTGGAAAAATAGTTTATAATGTAAAAAATACATTGAAAATGTTAAAAGGTATAGCTAAATAGTAAAAAGTTGATAAAAATTGATTATAATATATTAAATTTACTGTTGAGACCAAAACTGAGATCAAAACCAAAACTTAAAGAATAGCCGTAAACCATCCATTAAATATATTCAAAATAAACATTCATCATCCAAATAATATTTTCAAAGGCACCCTCCCATCCCACAAGGGGGAGGATTTCTCGGCCTACGCGGTTGTTTCCTCCTGAGTTCTTGAGTATTCGATGGGTCAACATGTAAAGAGAGACGACGTGGGCCAACCTCACTGTTAGCGAGCTGCGTACGACGCTCATACACATTTGGAAGAAAATGTGTGTTATGTGAAATGTTCTCGCGGTGTTTGTTCTCCACGATTATGTAACTGGCCACCTAACAAATCAGCATCGGTACACATGTAGCCCTCAGTATGCCTTAAGTGTGTGGTCGATGCTTGACAATGTTAAACATCTCCACCTTGCTGGTTATCATTGTTCTATGGGTCATAATCATCACCTTATTGATTACGTGCTGATGTGGATGTTTCACTATGGTCGTGTGTGGACGTGGATGCTCGATCCTGCACAGACCGTGAGAAGGATGTTTGCCCTTGTGTAGGTCGAGAAGTCAAAGCTTGACCATCAACAGTTTGTATCCGACGAGTCTCTCCAGCTACATCGAGTGCGCAAGCACACATATCGCGTACATTAAGAAGTTTGGATTCAATAGGATACTCATCTATGTGAAGATTTTCTATAATCTCATCCAATGACCCGTAAAGTAGAGCTATTTTGTAAGAAAGCGAAGACTTTGAAAATTTCTGATTCACCCAATTTCCAAAGAAAGCGAAGTTGTAGACTAAGCTTTCTTTGAAAATTTCCACTTCACTCAATTTCCAAAGAAAGTCAAGCTATTTTCTAGGAAAACGGAGTTCCCGACTGCGCTTTCTTTACAAATTTCTGCATCACCCAATTTCTAAAGAAAGCGAAGTTGTCAACTTCGCTTTCAGTACAAATTTTCAGTTCACTCAATTTCTAAAGAAAGCGAAGTTGAAAACTTCGCTTTCTTTGAAAAGTGGCCAAAGGGCCAAAGTCGAGTTTTTTCTAAGAAAGCTTTGAAAATTTTCACTTCACCCTTTTTCCAAATAAAGCGAAGTTGGTAACTTAGCTTTCAGTACAAATTTCAGCCCGAACCTATTTTCATTGAAAGCAAAGTTCTTAACTTCGACTTCACTAAATCAAAAAATCCCAAAAATTGTCCATATTTTTGGAATTTAGGAATAAAAAAACATTTTTCTGGAAAAAAATTCCTCCTTTGGAGCCTGGGGTTTTTACTTTTTAGAATACATGTTTTCAAAAAACGAAATTGTTATACGCAGTAACCGTTTTATTATTAGCAGTAACATTCCTCTATAAAAAGACAAAAATACCCCTGGCCCAAAAGAAAAAAAAGAAAATCGGGTACTGTTCACCCGTGCGTGAACAGTGTTGTTCACCCACGGGTACCCTTCACCCGTTTTACTAAACGCAGTAACATTCCCCTGTAAAAAGTCCGAATTGCCCTTTATGGTTAAAAATTATTTTTCTTCCATTTTTTCACCTATAAGTAAGGTGCCAAGTTTATTCCATTTTTTCAACCGTCAAAGTTAGTTGTTTTCCATTTACATTAAACTGCAGAAACACTTGTTTTCTATTTCATCACTGACACGTTTATTCAAATATGGCCGGTATACCCGAGTACGATCCATATTACACTATAAGGAAACACTGTATTTATTTTTTTACTTTAAATTAGTTTGCATAAATTCTCTATATACCCCTTCATTTTAATTTTACAGGAAAAAAACCCATTCGGAGGGAATTTTTTTTTCGGATCTGCGATTATCCGGACGTTTTTTTTCTGTTTATAAACATTTCAGCCGGGGAGACTGTCTTTCCGGACGGAATTCCAGGAATATCGCCGGCGACCGGCGGTATTTTCGCCGGAAATACCGCCGGCGATATTTTCTGGGAAAATCCGCCGGCGACTGGCGGTATTTCTTCAATTTTTTTCTAACCGGGTACTATTCACCCGTGTGTGAACAGTACTGTTCACCCACAGGTGAACAGTACCCGATTTTCTTCTTTTTCTTTTTCCTTTTGGGCCAGGGGCATTTTTGTCTTTTTATAGGGGAATGTTACTGCGAATAGTAAAACGGTTACTGCGTCTAGTATGCCTCTCAAAAAATTGTTTTATAAAACAACCAAACAAGATTTTTTGGTCAAGATTTGGACCCGTGAGTTTCAAATCTGTCCCATCTAACGACGATAGTAACACCACAAGTGAGCAAATGTCATTGTTTGAAACATTGAATGCAGCAAATATACACATGTTTATATACAAAGTTCTTGAACCTATGGTAAATTTATGTGTTTACATATAAACTTACTTTGGATGTTTGCACTAACATCAAAAAAAAAATATATATATATATATATATATCTTTTGTTCCCATGTGATATTAAAGTTTTGTGACTTTTGCTTCCTCAATTTGCAAAATGAGTCTTATGCTTCCTTTGATATCCTAATCGAACCCAAAAATAGGATTTTAAAACATCACACACATGAAAATAGACTGGTAAATCCATAAGATAATCCAGAGCTGAGACCGTTTAGAACCCTGTCGGTTTTTTTATGGGGTAAGATTTAATGCCTCCTCCACGGACTTCAGTGTGGGTGAGGGTGAAGGCAATCCCTCATTGGTGATTACGGAGGGCGGTGGTGATACCACTATGGACGACAGCGCAGGCGGTGTCCGGAAGAGCGGACTTTCACGTTGAGAGTGGCGGAGCCCACTTTGGCGTTGTATATGCTTGGAGACACCCAAATCAGGGTACGACGAGTGTTGGCCAAGGGAACGACATTAATAGCTTCCTGCGCCGTTTTGAAATCACTGCTCTGTGCACCCCAATTTTTTGAGTAGCGACATTGAATAAGTGATGAGGACATCCAGACCAATGACGCTGAGACAAGTCCACAACCTGATCAACTAGAGGAAGCTGACTGGCCAGCCAGTCCACGAGTCCTACACAGATGTCCGACCATCTTGAAAGGCCTAAGCCCTTATCAAAGGGACACTCTAGTTGAAATCATCGGGCTCATAACTAGAAAGTGGCAAAGAGCAGTCGACGAGGCCCTCAGGAACTTCGTCATATCCAGCCAAGCCCAAGCCCAGAAGGTTGAAAAAGGGAAAGCCCTTGATCCACGAATCAAGAAGGGTAAAACAGTAAATATCTTTACAGTTAATGAAGAAACGCAACCTGCAACCCTTCAGCAAGAATGGCGGCCAATTTTTTGCAGTCCGTGAACTTCTCGAAACCATCGTGATCCACAAACTCATGCATCCATCTACAATTGGGCCGAAACCATCAGCATCCAAGGCTTCATCTATTCGGCCCACTCTTAGAGGCCCATGACCGAAATTGTGAATCCATTCACAACTAGGTTTAAGGGTTTGGAAAGCAATTGGATTTGTGCATGTTTCCTGTTTCTTTTCCTCGTTTAAATAGAATTAGTTAAGTTACCATAAACTTGTTACAAGGGCATGTTCTTTTGGTTTCAGCAGTAAATTTAATATATTATAATTATTTTTCATAATTTTCAATACAATTTTTACTATTCAACTATAATTTTTTACATTTTCAATACACTTTTTATATTATAAAATTATTTTTTAAAAACATGTTATCAAAATAATAAAAAAGAATAGGCATTTAATTAATTCTAGTAGTTTCCAAAAGGGTTCCATTCTTGTTTCCCTTTTGGATTAGGATTTCAATTTATTTCCTTTTCTTACTTGTATTTTGGCTAAGCAACCAATAGGGTAGCCGAAATTACTTTCAAGGAAATCCAACTCTTGTTCCGAAACTTATAGAATTTAGGTTATTTGTTACACCTAAATTTTCCATTGTTTCAAACTCTGTTAATTCTGCTAGGTTAAACTAAAGTATCTAGTCTTCCTTAATTTTAGCCAAGTGATTTTCGAGTCTTTCAAAGGGATAAGTCTGTGACCAGCAATGTTCGACTTTCTTTGACAACTTTCCGCATTTGGGAGGAAACTCACATCAAGGAGAAGAGTTGATATTTTTGAGATTTGAAGAAAATTTTAGAGGGCGGCTAGAGATGGTGTGGGAAGGACGAGGAGAGGAAAACTGAGGAATAAATTACTTAAAACTAGTTATAACATGTCACATGGACCAAACCTATACCAACTTGCAAACATAATGGTAATAATAAAACGTAAAAGACCAAAAACGCAACATGTTCAAATAAAATGGATCAAAATTGACATTTTTTACTTCACCAACTCTTAATGGAACTTTGGAAATTTACCCGCAAAATGGCTTGTCGACGCAAACGCAGTCAATTCCGTCTGTCAGGCTGCCGACGCAACACAGTCTCACAGTGAAATTCAGTACGTATCACGTTTTTCACTGTGCTCCTTATCCGTCTCTATATTTTCTCGTCACGTTTTTTTGTTTTATTATTATTTTATTAAAGACTCGTTGCTTTCACTTACAGTTACAATAACAGCGACACCCTTGTCTTTCGTGAATTAAACGGCGCAACTTAATGGTCTCTCCTTTCCTCCGAGCTGTCACCTTTTGCCGCCGAAACCATGGCGGCGCGTGTTCAACCACTTGCCACCGCAGCACATTCCTCAACGGTTTTGTTTCCGAATGCCGGTTGCTCCAAGTATCCGCTGTCGCTTCCTGTCCCTCCTCCGCTCGGTTATCCGTCCTCGATTTTCGGTCCGCCCGTGTTGCGTTGCAAGGAGGAGAGGAGGCAGCTGTAGAGCGTCGCGCGAGGGTTTGGTAAAGTGTCTGCCTCGTGGAGAGAATATCGCCAGGGTCGGAGCCTTATGCGGAGGCTCTCTTGGTAACCGAAAATGATAAGACAACTAGCTTTAGAAATTAAGACGTATAACTAGCGATAGAAAACACTGCATCCAGAAACTGACTCTGCTATAAAATGAAAGTGAATGGCTCCTAATCCCTGTAGTTTCATGGGCTACTGCATCTTCTGGGATTTGATCATGAGATTAGTGATGAGGCAGAAGTTGAAATGGAGAAAGAGGAAGAATCTATTTTGAAGAGTCTTGGGTGGAATGGGAAAGGACTAATTCAGAGTGTCATTGATGCTGAGGCTAATGAAAACCCTCCCATTAATTATCCTGATGGTAAGACCATTTTTATCCTTGTCTATTTTTCTCGTTAAATTTATATTTTGGCTTCTGAGATTTGCAGAGAAAATCTCATACGTGCGTTCTTAAAAGACAGGAAGAAAGAAGGAAGTCTTCGCAAAATATAGCTTCGTCTTTTGTGACATGGATGGTTAGTTGCATCATATATTTTCTTTTTCATTTAGCATGTAAAACACTGAGTGATGTTTCGTTTCAGTTTTGTTTTCTCGAGTAATCATTCAAGTGTTTCTGATTCTTAGGCACTCTGTTGAACAGCAAAAGTATAATCTCTGCAGCAACAGGAAAAGCTTTAAAAGAGGTGTGAAAATAGTAATAGCCACTGGAAAAGTAAGAAATACATGATCAATCTCTCTGCTACTTCTTTTCTTATTTTCTTTCGCTATAATTTCCCGTGAATTACGCTATTTACTGTACCTTTACACTTTTTCCCCCCAAAATCTATTTTTGTCTAGACTCGCCCGGCAGCCATTAGTGTTTTGAAGACAGTAGATTTGGCTGGAAAAGATGGTGTTATTTCAGAGTTCTCTCCTGGGGTTTTCGTACAGGTATTCTATCCTAGTGTTTCCCTGTTTGTGTGAGCTGGGAGATGCCATAGAGAATCTCTTGAAAATTTAACATAATTTTCCACAATCATGAGGACATGAAAGGATATCTTTAAGTAAACATTTCCATTTGATTACTGAACTTGCTGGAAAGGAGAAGAGGCTTCCACTTATGCCAGACTTTGCTCTTTCATTCCAGTAATGATGCCCTGTTCCACAAAAATTGTCATCCCTGTCTTTTTCATTGTCATAAGTGTATATTTGTATAAATGCTATTTAAAAAAGTAATTTCTCCCAAATACCAATAGACTTCAAATCATGGAATATTTTGAACCAGTTGGATATATTTGTACATTCGTCCCCAACACCTTATCTAGGCATAATGACTAAGTTCTCTTAAAAAGTTGTATAATTGAATTCCCAGAAAATGACAAAGAGATTGTGATAGGGGAAGTATCAATGCTAATGGAGATATTCACTCTTTCAGTTATCTCAAATATGTTTTCTATTATTGTTCCAGGGATTGCTTGTGTGTGGTAGACAAGGTAGGGAAATTTTCCGGAGGAACTTAGATTCCAATATCTGCAGAGAGGTAAAATTCTCTTGGTTTGTCTTCTGTCTATATTCACAGATATCTGTACCTCTGGAGAGAGGGATGAACATATATATATCAGCGATTTTTCGCCGACAATATTTTTAATTTTTTAATCTTCAATTGTGTTATTGTTCCTTATATATTATCAATTATTTTTGTATTTATAATTGTGTCTTCAATTGTATATTATCAATTATTTTTTCCGCCGATTTTTCGCCGATAATATTTTTAATTTTTTAATTATCAATTGTGTTATTCTTCCTTATATATTATCAATTATTTTTGTATTTATAATTATTTTTGTTCCTTATATATTTTTAATTTTTTAATCTTCAATTGTATTTTGTAGATGGCAGAAACGTTTAAAAAATTGAAATTAAAATTAATGAGAAGCAAAAATGATGACAATTTGCAAATTAATGAAGCCAATGAAGCAACAAACTCTGCCTCTGAGGAAATAGTTGGCCGAATACCTCCCACTGCATCCGAACGCTAGATAAGGGTGCTAGGAAGAGCGCATGGTTCTTCTCGATTTTCAAATGAGGCGGTGGCAGCAAGTAACAGTGATTACGGTGAAGCGAAATTTGCACCGCAATACATTGGAGATGCGGAGGAGGAGGAAGCTAAGGAAAATGTTGAACGACATAAGAGGGAAATTTCTCTGTTGCAGGGGTACATAGAATTTAATTCGAGGCGAATGGAAGATGAAAACGAATTGGCAAATGACCCCAACCAACGAAGGCGGAGTAGAAAAGACTTAATGCTCTCCTCACGTAGGTCAGTTTCAGGATCCGGGTCAGAGAGAGATGCTGGGTGGAATGAATACCAGCCTCTGAATGGTCCGATTGACGGTGGGCTTTCAAATCCAGAGTTGTTAAAGAGTTTTAAGGGCATATTACCTACTACATATGGCATCGACAGGTATCTTATTATTCTTTATTATTTATTGCGAAATACTTATTATTTATTGTTTAAATTTATGTTTAATAACTTGGTGCCTAAAATGTGTTAATTGATTTATTAAATTACGTAGGAACGTGATATATTAACATGCCATAATGGGCACGAGCGGCTGCAAATGTGGGATTTAGTCGACGGAGAAATGAAAAATATAGTGGAACGGTCCGGGTTGGGACATTTGGTCTGGTGCATACATCCAGAGTTAGATTTCGCACTCCTCAGTGCCTTTGTTGAGAGATGGCATCCGGAGACTAATTCATTCCACATGCCGTTTGGAGAGATGAGTATCACTCTCCACGATGTGGCCTACATATTGGGAATTCCGATTGACGGAGTTTCCATTCATTGGAAAATTAAACCGTCGAAAATGAAGGAACTGCTTTTAGAAATGTTGGGGATAGAGGAAGAGGAGTTCGGGGAGTGAGATTTTGCAAGTGTGAAAATGTACCTCCTTTGTGACCATTGTGTCAGTGGACATGTGGACCCTGTCAATTCTGTCGCAGGGTATTTATTATGGTTAGTTGGAAATACCCTATTCGTTGATAAGAAGAAAACCCACGTGCTTGGGCATTTTCTACCTTTCCTCCGCGACGTAGATAAAATAAGCGGACTTTCTTGGGGAGCAGCTTGCTTGGAGAACATTTATCGCAATCTTGGAAGGGCTTCTAGGGCGGACGGTGCCCAATTAGGCCGGTGTCTGACATTATTGCAAGTTTGTTCGAATCAATTATAAATTATTTCCATACTTTATATTGGTTTATTAAAATTCTTAAATTTTATTTTTCTTAATACAAAAAGAGTTGGATATACAAGTACTTCCCCATGTTTAGTCCTCCAAAGATGAGATCATGGGATGTTTCCTTGCCTGCTGCAACGAAGTGGCACATCGGAACTGGGAGGAAGCGTGAGCCTAAACAAGATTTGTTGTCCTATCGCCGCGCACTAGATAGATTAAAATTTGATGAGGTAATAATCCGTATTTTTATTTTTTTAAATTTCGTACAGTTAATTAGTGTCATATCCTAATTTGTCGATTAATCACTAACGTTCTTACAAATAAACTAGGTAAATTGGCTTTCTTTCGGGCTAAATCCTGCACGCGTGCACCCAATAACATTGTTCAGGGGTCTTATTTATTCCCTTTCGATCATAGAGCCCTATATGCCTGATCGGTTCTTGCGACAATTTGGATACGTGCAGTTGATCCCAAATAGAGTTTTTGAGCCAAAGAACTGTAACATATGCAATGAAATTCGTAAGTATTCGAGCGTGTACGATACATATTTTATGGCTTGGCAAATGTACAAGAGTAGGATGTTAAAGGGGCTGCAAAAGGCTCAATGGGCCGATCAGGGGTGCCCTGAGTACCTCGACTACTTCCAGACGCGATCGCATGTTCGTGTTAGTCCGGACGACATGGAAATGGAAGAGACATCGGACCCTAGATAGCTACCAGCGGTCGCGGTAAGTACATGTGATTCCTGTGTATTTATGTCAATTTATTATTTTTATGTCAATGTTTATTTACATAACTTGCATTTTTCTGTCAAATGCAGCGTCTGCAATATATAACTAGTAAAATGTATCTAGCTCATCCTCGGACAAGGCATTCCGTCTCCAACGACGTGAGGGAGAGGGTCATAGAAGAGGTAGCTATACATTTGGAGGATTTGATGCCCGCACTAGAATAATTTACGGCGAAATCACTTGTGCTATGTTATTGGCTATTTATATTGAGTAATATTTTAAAATTTCTGCATAACCATTTCTAAATTATTGTGATGTAGTATATATACTTTTTGATGCAATGTATTAAGTACTACATCATTTGGGATGATATATGTGTATTGTATGTGCGTTTAATAATGTTAAAATTAATTACAAATGAAACTTACATATAAGGTACTTATATTGGGAAACTAGTGGATAAGAAAAATATCTAATACTAACACTCAACAGTAAATTTATTTTTAAATTCAATAAATCGGTGATTCAAGTGAGTTTTCCAATTCTGCATTTGTCCTGAGGACCTGTTTATCCACGTCTGGGGGTAGCAAAACATCCCCTGTCGTTAACAAAGCAATGAAATGATTTTGTCTTATAAGACCCATATTGATGAAACTGATCGGATCATTAGATACTCCAACCCCCGCCACTCAATAGGAAGGAAAGTATTACTCTGCGGGCCATGTATTGTAACAACCCTCTGATATTTCGTGGCGACAATTAATCGAAAAAGATGAGAATCAAACCAAAATTCATCTAAGGCCGGAACTACATAACATTCTATCACCCTGCATGCTAACTCGTAGTCGACTGGCCCAAGAACGTGTCGCAAAAGGGTAGATTGATCCTGCAGTTCTTGGTGCAGGTCTCTGCGCACTTGATGTCAATATTCCTCATCTGCATCGTGTACGATATAAGAAATTACTCTAAAACCACAATGTCCATCGGCCTTTACATTAACGTGCTCGGTAATGTAGTCGAACACGAACTGCTTCAGAAATAAGGGCATGTCGAAAGGCCATTCAGAAGCGTGGGACCTCACAACCCTTCTTCTCCTCTGTCCGCCTGTGAATCTCCGACCAGCGATTACAACTCATATTAAATTTAGTATGTCAGCGCTTGGACGCGTAATGGTTTCAACAAACATTTCATGCAGTCGCCTTTCAGCGCTTTGCCTTGCCTCCGCAGTTTCTGAAATATCATTATCTACCAAGTGCAGCGTCTTTCAGAAGGGGTCCATATCGACAGGATCAATTGGACGATATGTTCGCACCAACTGTTGCATGATCTCACATGAACATGGCAAGCCGCAACTTGTTCGGAGTTCGCAACCACACAACGAACCATCTTCCCCGATAAGGTCAACTTTTTTTGTATATTCTTCTTCTACCATTGTAATAGTAGCAGAAAACAGTCTACCATTCAGCTTACTATACAGTAAGTAGTCGCTCTTCCTGTATGTTTTACTGCGAGAAGATTCTATTGCAGTCCAAATTTTATTAAAGTGCGCCTCTATCATAATATTAATCCCTTAAAAAAGACCTAAAAATACCTTTCTATCCGTCCCAATTGCCTTTTTTAACTGTGCATGTGCACTCTCAACCCTGAAAGTCAATTAACATTAAAAATCAAACTTTCACATAAAACATTATATAAAGTATCATATAATTATACAACATATACCACTATAAATTAAAGTTATAATTAACTTACATGTTCGTTGTGCGCCCTCCGTAATACTTTATATTTTTCGTCCAACAATATACAAACTTATCTGCGTGAGGATCCAATCATGTATTTTTCAAGTATGGAAACACATCCATTATAGTTTTGTCGTTGCCAGCTTCTACTATATGTTTTTTTACAACCATTTCAATGTGTATCCTGCACAGTAGTTGAGTAGCATGTGGGAATACTATTTCCACAGTGTTCATTATGACAATCTCTCGATCGGTGATGACCACATGTGGATATTTGTTGCCCTCAAATTCCTCAATTGAGTCATGGCCCACAAATAGCTCGTGGTAGTCTTGTCTCTCATGAAAACGAAAGCAATATGAAATACTGAGATGTGGGTACATGAGCTACTATCTGCAGAAGAGGCATGTCATACCTGTTTGTCTTGTACGTCGTATTCATAAACAAAACGCACGGAAACAAACCAAGTAGAGAAGGCGTCCTCTTGTGCGCGAAGAAGATGTGCCCGATTGCATTACTATCATCTTCAGCTGTGTGCGCATAGAAGTATTTGTGATCGTTCAAAAGTTTGAAGAAATACTGCATGTTAGTCATATTTTCACTCGCCTTCCTTCTACCTTTTGCTGCTTCATTGTACACCTGTCTTATGTGGCTGACATTTTGCGGATCATCCGCTTACAACTGGCCCAATATATGCTTCGGCCTGATGTTAATACTTGACATTTCTGCAACCTTCTTTTTCTCCGCTTCCGTTAGCCGTGAGTACGATGAATGCCAATTTCAAACTTCCTGTAATTCATGATTGTGATTATCATTTTTTATTTCTAACTTCCAATTTTCCTTAGCAATTTCGCGTCCCATAAGGTGAAATGGACATTTTGTCAATTTGCTGGTTGTAATGTTCCACCTGCTCTTCCCTTCAGGTAGGGGTGGCTTATTTCAAACTGTTACTGATCTATTGCACCCTATCTCAACTCGCCATTTTCTCCCTCTTGTAAGGAAAATGTCCAACGCTTTCGAATAAGACGTAATTTTTGCAGTCATATTGTTTTCAGATGTTGTAGCTTTGACCCATACAACCAAATCTTCCTTACTTCTAAACTCTTCATCTGTTTGAAATACATCCATGTGGTCAGAAAATATATCATCCCTCTCCAAACAGATATTTTGTTAATACAAAATGATGGGTCAACATACTTAAACCTTAATTTTAGCTGAAATCATTAAATTTTGTAATAATCTCATCTACGAAATGTGAGAATGTGACAAAATTCTACATATATAGGGGGATATTTTGTAAATCTCACCCCTTGGGGGATATCCGGCCCTTTTTGGTCGAGAAATAGAAAAAATTACAGCCGGCCGCCGAAAAAAAAAGGAGCAAGCAACAGACTATTTTTTCAGGCAGACCACCGCACCGGAAATACAGTCGGAATCCGGCGGTATTTAGCTGGGCGGTATTTTTCCAGCAATTACCGTCGGAATCCGGCTGTATTTCGCCGCAAAATACTGCCTTGGCGGCTTTTTCCAGTGAAAGACCGCCGGCTTTCTGCGGTACTTCTGGTCAGAATACCGCAGGCCGCCAGCGGTGATCGGCTTGAAAAATACCTCGCTTCGCCGTGCGGTATTTCGCTTGCA
Organism: Leptodermis oblonga; assembly: GCA_016801395.1. Lineage (NCBI taxonomy): Eukaryota > Viridiplantae > Streptophyta > Magnoliopsida > Gentianales > Rubiaceae > Leptodermis > Leptodermis oblonga. The sequence continues at coordinate 33,884,758 of CM028757.1, read as the reverse complement.
ACTACCGGCGTTAGTTTCGCCGAAAATACAGCCGGTCCTGGGGAAAAATACCGCCCTTCGCCGGGAGGTATTTTCCCTACCACTACCGTCGATCTCAGGCGGTACTTTTGCCACCGGCGGTATTCCGGTCGAAATCTTGTCTCCTCGGCCGGATTTTACAGTTCCGGGCAAAAACGACTTGAAAATTGCAGATCTGGGTCAAAATCAAAGAGCAGACAGATATTTTTTTATTAAGAAAAAATAAATTTCAAGTAAAAAATTGTATACAGTTATTATTTACCGTGTAATATGAATCGTTTTTTTGTCTGTCGGTCATATTTAAATACACGTGTAAATAAAAAATGAATTATTGAAGGTGAATAGTAAAAATAGGGAAAAAAATAGCATACAGGCTGAAGGTATTCATCATTGTCTTTTATGGAGTACTTTAATCATTTTCAGTATTAAGGACAATTTAGATAATTTACCTAAAACTGTTACTGCGAATAAGTAAAATCGTCACTGCTAATAAAAATTTCGTTTTGTTCTTTCATACAAATTCAAGATGAAATTTACACAAACTGGCCGACGCAGGTACACACAGTGAAATTCCGTCCGTCGGGCTGAGCTTCCTATGAAGGCAACCAACCTCGCCGTCGACGTTGCTTTCACTTACGGTACACACTCTCACACATTGAGACAGCGACACTCCGGTTTGTTTTCTTTCGTGAATTAACGGCGGCGCAACTGAATGTTCTCTCGGCTCTCTCCTTTCCTCCGTGCTGTCCCCTCCGGCTCACCTTTTGCCGCCGAAACCATGGCGGCGCGTGTCATATCACGTGCCACGGCCGCCCATTCCACTACGGTTTTGTTTGCGAAGGCCAGTTGCTCCAAGTATCCGCTGTCGCTTCCGGTCCCTCCTCCGCTTCGTTCTCCCACTACTTCGCTCTATCGGGAGTCCTCGATCTTCGGTCCGCCCGTATTGCGTTGCAAGGAGGAGAGGAGGCAGCTGTGGAGCGTCGCGCGAGGGTTCGGTAAAGTGTTTGCATCCTGGAGAGAATATCGCCAGGGTCGGAGAAAGCCGAAGGCTCTCTCGGCGAAGAAGAAGAAGAGTAAAGAGAAGGAATTGGAGCTCAGTGTAACTATTTGTATCGAGGAACAATTGCCTGATGATCCTGAAATTTTGGTACATCTGTTACTATGCTAATGTATAATGTCTTTGAGTATTCCTATGATTGTGTGAGTTTTATCTTTGTGTTCATGTTTGTGTACATTTTGACTGCAATGAATGAAAAGAGTGGTTGTCTGGAAAAAAGTTCGAGATTGTATAATAATGCTTATGCAATATAATGGGATACTTAATGGATCAAGTTCACACGAATTTGAAGGCTTTTCATTATCCTAATCTTCTACTTTGTCACAGGACATTTCAGAAATGCTTCGCCTTGATGTTCCTATGGCAATGAAAGTAGCATTTGATGGACTGAAAGATTCTGCATATAAAACCAGAGATGCTTCAATCAGTGATCTTGCTTGTTTTGATTCTGTTGAATTGTCAGTACTTCTTTGCCACGACGACTTCATTCGCAAGCTTAACAAAGATTGGAGGGACGAGGACCATGCTACCGATGTCCTGTCTATGTCTCAACATATGCCTGAACTACAGCTTCCAATAGTATGAATTCTCTGGCTGTGTTCTCTATGATTTATACATGTTTAATGTTTGTCAGTTGACTGTAAAATTCTATTTAATTGGCAGCTCATGTTGGGAGACATTGTAATATCTGTTGAGACAGCAGCAAGGCAGGCAGAGGAGACAGGTCACACCCTTCTTGATGAGATACGCATCTTATTGGTGGGTATACCTCTACTCATGATAATGTAATGGGAGCAAAAGGCAGGAAATGACTTTTTAGAGATCAAGGAAAAAGATAAATTAACTCAATCACAACCGCAAAGCTTTAAAATATGAGAATAATGACTGAAGAGTTATTGGCATGATAATGCAGTTAGCTATAGAAGTTGCAGAGGTGTAACTAGCCACGAAAAACACTCCAGCTAGAGATTCATTCTGCTATAAAATTAAAATGGTGACTCCTAATCCCTGTAGGTTCACGGGCTTTTGCATCTTCTGGGATTCGATCATGAGATTAGTGATGAGGCAGAAGTTGAAATGGAGAAAGAGGAAGAATCTCTTTTGAAGAGTCTCGGGTGGAATGGGAAAGGACTAATTCAGAGTGCCATTGATGCTGAGGCTAATGAAAACCCTCCCACTAATTATCTTGATGGTAAGACCACTTTTAACCTTGTCTATTTTTCTCGTTAAATTTATATTTTGGCTTGTGGATTATAGTCCTTTTGCTTCTGAGATTTGCAGAGAAAATCTCATACGTGCGTTCTTAAAAGACAGGAAGAAAGAAAGAAGCCTTCGGTTTTACAGACCAAAATATAGCTTCATCTTTTGTGACATGGATGGTTAGTTGCATCATATATTTTCCTTTTCATTTAACATGTAAAACACCAAGTGGTGTTACGTTTCAATTTTGTATTCTCGAGTAATCATTCAAGTGTTTCTGATTCTTAGGCACACTGTTGAACAGCAAAAGTCTAATCTCGGCAGCAACAGGAAAAGCTTTAAAAGAGGCAATGTCAAGGGGTGTGAAAGTAGTAATAGCCACTGGAAAAGTAGGAAATACATTATCAGTCTCTCTGCTACTTCTTTTCTTTGTTTCTTTCACTATAATTGTCTGTGAATTATGCTATTTACTGTACCTTTACACTTTTCCCCCCAAAATTTATCTTTGTCTAGACTCGTCCAGCAACCATTAGTCTTTTGAAGACAGTAGATTTGGCTGGAAAAGATGGTGTTATTTCAGAGTTATCTCCTGGGGTTTTCTTACAGGTATTCTATCCTTGTGTTTCATCCGTTTGTGTGAGCTGGGAGATGCTATAGAAAACCTCTTGAAAATTTAGCATAATTTTCCACAATCACGAGGGGCATGAAAGGATATCTTTAGTAAACATTTGCATTTGATTACTGAACTTGCTAGCAAGGAGAAGAGGCTTCCATTAATGCCAGACTTTGTTCTTTCATTCTAGTAATGATGCCCCGTTTTTTCCCATTGTCACGAGTGGATATGTGTATAATGTTATTTAAAAGAGTAACATTTCCCAAACACCAATAGACTTCAAATCATGGAATATTTTGAACCAGTTGGATATATTTGTACATTCGTCCCCAACACCTCATCTAGGCATAATGACTATAAGTTCTCTTAGTATAATTGAATTCCCAGAAAATGACAAACGGTATGAGATAGGGGAAGTATCAATGGTAATGGAGATAATCACTCCTTCAGTTATCTCAAATATATTTTCTGTGATTGTTTCAGGGATTGCTTGTGTATGGCAGACAAGGTAGGGAAATTTTCCGGAGGAACTTAGATTCCAATATCTGCAGAGAGGTAAAATTCTCTTGTTTTGTCTTCTGTCCATATTCACAGCTATCTGTCCCTGTGGAGAGAGGGATGAACATATATTAGCTACATGATACCTTGTTTTGATGTTGTCAATGACTGCAACACTCCTATAATTGACTGTGTTATGCAAAACCGATTTTCTTCTCTTTTCTTGTTTTTCCATTGGTTTCAAGTGTGCTGGTCTTAAAGTTTTAAACGATTGCCTATATGAGAGGAGGATAATTTTTTCTTGAGGTGTGATTATGTTTTTAAACGATTCATTTTCATATTTTATTGAGTCATGTCAATTTTCTGTCTGTTGCAGGCATTTCAATACTCTCATAAGCATCAAGTTCCTCTCATTGCATTTTGTAAGGATCGTTGCCTAACCTTATTTGAACACCCTCTAGTTGATTCATTGCATACAGTATATTCTGAGCCAAAGGTATCAAAACTTTTTAATTCTCTTTCATGATAGTAATTTCAGGATGCACAGCTCCCCGTAATTGACAATGTCTCGTCTAATTTTTCCACAGGCAGAGATTATACCTTCGGTTGACAAGCTCTTGGCAACTGCAGATGTACAGGTGAGGGTTTAAATATGGGTTAATTTACTTTGTGCTAGTGAATGATCATTTTAACTGAATGTTGTCGCTGACATTGACCCACTAACTGTATTCCTGGATAATGAGTGGCTTGTAGTTATGCTCCTCCTTTCCCCCTTCAATTTCTCTGGTGATACAGTAGCTAAGATGTAAATGAAGGAGCAACCTAATCTTTGTATGCTGGCCTGTTCTTTTCGTTTTGGTTTTGGTTTCGGTTTCAACAGTAAATTTAATATATTATAATTATTTTTCATCATTTCCAATACAACTTTTTACTATTCAGCTATACCTTTTTACATTTCAATACACTTTTTACATTATAAAACTATTTTCTGAAAACATGTTTTCAAAACCATTTTTAAAACATCCTAAAAGAACAGTCTGACCTATTGCCTGAAATTGATGGTTTTGAATAGTATATTGTCATACATTAAATTGTGGACATCATCAAGCATTTGCATGGCTAATGTTATGTTGTATGTTTTTAGTTGTATGACTAACCTACCCAAAAAAAAAAATTTTAGAAGCTGATATTCTTAGACACTGCTGAGGGAGTGGCCTCTACATTGCGTCCATACTGGGCAGAAGCAACCGGAGATCATGCCTCTGTAGTTCAAGCTGTTCCAGATATGCTAGAAATTGTTCCTTCTGGAACATCAAAGGGGAGTGGAGTAACAATGCTTCTTGATCATTTAGGTGTTTCTCCCAGTGAGGTACTTTCCTTCACATCTCTTTTCCATTTCCTTTTATTGCCCGATGTCATCATGAAGCTCGCGTTCTATCTGAATGAGAACAAAATTTTTAGAGATTTAGATATTAACTTTTGATAAACATGGCCCAGTATTGATATGCCTGCCTTATATAGACATTTGGATGCTATATCTCGCACTTGAAATGGATCATCTCATTGATACTGTAAGAATGTTAAAAGTGTCTCCCTTTTGGGAAAAAAGGTTGTAATATTTCACATTCAGCTGGAATAAGGGTAGGACGATTGTCAAATGGACTCAGAAACACCTGAATCAAGATTCCATAGCATGGGGTCTAACATAATCTCCTTAGAAGTTAATTGGAGTCCTTGAGGGTTTCATCCTTTGGGTAAGTTTCTTACCATCGTCGAACTTTCCATGTATAGATAGGCACGAGGAATATTTTGGGAGTAGATTTACCCGTGTTTGAAAGTTTTTGTAAATGTTCTAAGGTTTTGTTTGTTCTTCCGAAAAACCTTCTAGCAGTACAATGATCTACTCTCTGTTGAATGTCAGGTGATGGCAATTGGTGATGGGGAAAATGATGTCGAGATGCTCAAACTGGTTTCCTTGGGTGTTGCTCTCAGTAACGGGTCAGAGAAAGCTAAAGCAGTAGCCGATGTAATCGGTCTAAGCAACGATGAAGATGGAGCAGCCGATGCCATCTACAGATACGCATTTTGAGAGCTCTTGTTTTTGAAGGTTATTACTTTCTTCGAGAACGACAAATTCTTCGGGTTGCATTTTTTGTTAGAAAGGACTCACGAATGCATCCATTTACTGATCAAGAGTTTGTTTAAGCCATATGGTAAAAGGTTTTACATAATGCCAACTTTTCCTCATCAACTTGTGTTGGGGAATAGAACAGTCTTATGACATTCATATTTTTCCACATTTAAAGAGATTGATTGAAATATAGTTGGAGGCAAATCCCAAATGTAATACATTTGGTGTTATGTTACTCCTTCCGGCCCATATGAAGAGTAGTGTTTCAAGTTGTACCTTGTACGTTATTTTTTAATGGAACGGAGAGAGTACGTGTGATACAACTCTCAAAACATGTTTTTGGGATTAAAAATGTGAGCCTCGCACTCAAAATAATTTCTCATCAATTTCAATGTACTTTTTTTCATTTTCCAAACACTTTTTTACATTTCTCAAACACTTTTTTACATTTTCAATATAACTTTAATAATTTTAAAATCCAAAACACATTTCAAAAGGCATACCATACGGAACCACCTTCTTACATTTTGCAAAATTATATACCCTATAAAATCTTATCGAGTTTAGTTGTTGATATATTACTGTTATAAGTGTTTAGCCTTTTGATGTACGCTTATCACTTTTAGCTATTAAGATATTGTAGTTATGAGTTAGTTGTTAAAGTATAATGTTTAGAGTTAAACTATCATTATCAGACAATGGAATTATAACGCAAAATTCGAATAATGTTAAACGTTTTCTAGGATAAATCCGCTTCCCTGAACTCCAAATTGTTCCACCAAACCACCTCCAACCCAACAATGGAGACCATTTTTAGGGCTGTGACTGTGAGAAGCAGAACAACTAGTAAATCAGCAAAAAATGGCAAGAATGTCAAAAAGAAGATGTAGGTAAGTAAATTCACATAACTTATAAAGAAGTGTGATCTATTTTATTAGGAACCCAAAAACCAAGGTCACTTCTCCATCCAAAAACATTACAAGGAGACTCGGATGCTGCAACTACACAAAGACTCTGAGGTTTCCACCACAACAGCAGATCCATTCTCTTAAGCTGACTTGTCGTAGTGAGTATTTCGCCTAGCGCACTCCAAGATAGTTTTGTCTGCAGTTATGAAGTACGCTGCGATGGATGCTGCTCAAGATTACAAGCAATTGAACTTGTTAAAGGCCATACAAATCGATCAATATCAAGTAACTACCGACACAAATGTCTTTCTTACCAGCAGATATGATGAGTGCCTGAGCAGTGTAGTTAAGATTTGCCTTGGCCCAAGGAATCTTACGAACAGCAACCAACTGAACATTTTATGCAACAGGGGAAACAAAAATTTGTCAGAAATAATGAAAACTACCGATCATAATGTAAAAAACATCTCACATTTACCCCCGATCTTCCTGTTCAAGCAACACCCTTCAGCACAGCTGCCACAAAGGGCAGCGAAACAGAGTAAATAAAGCATGCATTGCTCAGCAACCTTGATAATTTCTAACCAAACTAAACTTGACACTTGCAATTAGGAAAGAATCATTCTATGGTTAAATGTCAACCACCTTCTAAGTGATTCGAAACTAGAGGCTAGTAAAGGCAACTTCCTTTGTCATGAAAAAATGCAGCAGAATTAGCAAACCACTTATAGCATGCTTGTTTAAACTCAAATTTAACACAGTATCATGGATCATCAAGAATAAAATGTCCCGAATACGAATGTTATGAATCCAAAGTTCAGTTCTTGAACCTCTAAAAAGGACTCCCAAGTGCTCTGCCCACAACAAATAAACTTGCTAACCAAAAAGATTACCGTAGGGATTGCAGAGGCAACACCAGCGACTACAGCGGCCTTGGCTCCTTCACGGATACCCTCTGCGCACACACAAATACCATCCATATTCATAATTCATTCTCAAACAACATAAACTGACACCATACACTTGCAGACCTCAGAAAATGCTCATGATAATATGGATTTCCAAGGTGCACAAAATAGCTTTCAAGCAACAAGAATCTAAAGAAAGCCAGCAAAATGGAACTGTGATGATGTGCTGAAAAAGATTTTAGGGCTGACAGGCAAACAGATATGTCAAAGTGAAATGAAACCGATTCGCGGAATGTGCTCTTCCCATGAATTTTCCTCATTCTTACATATCAGGAGCATTCATAACAACATTTGACATCAAACTTTGGAAGTTGATGCAATCTAAAACATCCCAATTTTCCATAATTCATGTCTACAAAAGACTGAATCATAACATTGTTGTTGCATAGAGTGAATTTGCTAATGACTAATAAACAACAATTTCTCTTTACCAAACATAATGTATACCTATGCATTCTAAAATTCAGTAAAAAGAAAGTACATATTTCAAGCACCAATAAACTCTTCAATCTGGCAAGAGAAATTCGCGCTAAACAGTTGAATAAATCATCACCAGTCATGAACAAATTCACACACTTTCGTTCCTTATTTTTCCTTTCTGTTTAGCAAAATGAGAAATCGAATTTCTACTATTTATCCAACCAAATGAAAAAAAATCCAGAAAACCCAAAAAGAAGAGTTTGGAAAATAACAATCTGAATCCCAAAATGAATGAAACCCCAAAAAACGATCGTAAAAAAGATCATCCCTTCTCCGATTCTCCCAATAATTAGCAAGAATTCTCTCCGAAAAAATTCCCTTTTCTTTTTAATTTTCAAAGAGGGTCAGTTTCATCTAACCTTGGGTGCATTCCCTTGATCGACGAATCCTCTCTTCTTCTGGAGATGCGATCCAAAGAGTTTCCCTCTTCTTATTTGCCGAAACATCTTTCAACCCTGGTGAGCTTCCCATTTCGGAACGATCTTTTTAGTTTTAAAGTTTACTCTTTCCTCCAAAATCACCAATGAGAAACAAAAATAATGAAAAACCCAGGCAAGACAATAATATTTACTACACTATTTATGAGCACAGCATAAATAATTATTAAAAAACTATAAATACTAAAATTGGAAGACAAATCTGATTTGGGTTTGAGTTCTTGAGTTTAATTGAACTGGAGTTGAACCAAGATTGTCCTACCATTCCTGGAGAAAAATAATAACCCTCCATCTCATTATACACCTTATCATATAAAGGTCTCAGTTTAAATTGCAAACTCTTTTTAATGAGACGAAAAAAGTAATTACTATTAATTTTTAAAAATATATATTGACAAGTTATTGATTCTTCATTTTTAAGCTTAATTAATTTTTGTCCCTTCCTATTTATAGGATTGTTTGACTTTGACTGTGTTTTCAAGGTATGTTATTTGCAAGACACTTCTACTAAACATATGATACCTTTTAAGTTTTAAGTGGTGAAGATGCATCACTGCCCTTTACTCTAACAAAAAAATTAATACTTTAATTTTTTTTTTTTTTAACGCCATGGTTGCCGGCGTGGATAAACTCCTCGTCGGCACCCATGGCCGGCGAAGGTTTCCTGAACCTTCGCCACAGGACGGCCAGACCTTCGCCGTCCTGGGGTGAAGATTTTTTTTTTTTTTTTAAGTTTTTTAATTTTTGGTTATGTAGCAATTTCCATTTGCGAAGTTCTACAATCTAATTGCACAACCAAGTTATGCAATCAATCAGGTTCTGCAATCCAATTCCTTGATTTTTTTTTTTTTTTTTCTTTGTCATTCTCCAACTGAAAGAAGAAGAAGAAAAAGAAGAAGATCGAAGAAGAAGAAGAATAAGAAGACAAAGATCGACGAAGAAGAAAAGAAATTCAAAGGGCAAGTTAGTAATTTCACTGAACAAATTTTTAAAATGTGTCATATGTTTAGTAAAACATGTCTTTTAAATAATAATCCGTATATCTTCCATTCCTTCAATTGTGGTTATTCTGTTTTTTTTTTTTTTTTTGTAAATCTACACTCATGCCCCTATTTGTACCCAAAAAAAATTAGTATTTTTACTATCATTGTCCTCATAACATATTGGCGGCATCAGCAAAAATAGGTACTATAGTATTTATTTTAGTTAAGAATAGTTACAATTTTATTTTACGAGAGAAAAGACGTATTTTTAAAATAGAGTACATGAGATAAAAGTCAAACAAGTGCATGAACATAGGGGAGAAAAAGATAATTAAACCTTATTTTTTAAATACTAAAATATTGGTGAATTTTGTTTCTTTTGTTTTGATTAGTTTCAATAAGATAGAGATGAAGCTGGGATTTTGCTTGGCTGATTCATCCTATTCATTAAGGCCAAGGAACTTGGAAATGTAATTCAAAATTAAAGGATTAATAGTGTCATTTATTTTTTGAAAAAAATAGTTGAGAGCACAACTCCACACGACTGAAGAGATGGAAATGAAACTATTATACGCCACTAGAGATGGACTTAAAACTTATAAACTACTGAAGGTAGGATAATTGTACAGGTCTTAAGGTGAAAAACAAAAGAAAAGCGGCCCCGCCACAGCAGGCAGGTTGCTTCCTCTGTCGTTGCCAATGACCTCTTGGTGAGGAGACCTTAGGAGAAGTTGCTGAAATAGTTAGAGGGAGGGAATTTCAAAGAAAGACTGTTATTGGTAACAGGTGGAGACATTTTTTTGGTCCCTTCAAAAGGAAATGTGGACAGGGTAGAGCTCGATAGAGGGTTCGAAAATAGGGTAGGGCACTGTGCTTAAGATTTAGATGAGAAAAGAGTTGCAAACTTTCACCATAAGAAGAAGAAGCAAGAGGCATTTCCCTTGTCTGTAAGTAATACCTTTCTATTGGCTATTTAAAGTTGACAGGTCACTTTTTTATCCTCTCAATTTCGTTTCGTGTCATATATATAGTAAGAAACAATTACTTTCTCTTGAAATTGGAGTTGTAAATGAATAAACAAATCATTTTTAAACTTGTCGAGTGCCATATCAATTCTTCATATATTAGGGGCCCATTCACTCAAAAATAAAATCCCTACGCTTTCAGCAAAGATTGGATGGATGAAATGAAACAACTTAATACATAAAAGAAGGCCAAATATTGCAATCCAATCATTCGATTTAGGTATAATAAATAGCATCCATTTCAAAGAACGTCAAAACAGCTTATCACAGGAAAAGATAAAATACAATGATAAGACAGTTAAAATAGTACAAGAAAATACTACTACATCCTTCACTTTCTCTTGTTGTTGAGGCACACGCAAACTTTATCCAACACTTCCTTCCCACAATGTGGTGGTAATATTAATACACTGCAAAATTTCAAATCCAGGTTGAAGAATTAGGGTTTGAAGCCTTCTTAAACTAGTAAACCATGCAAAGCAACACTCCAGAAAATGAAAAGGAGAGTGAAGAAGCAAGCAGCATACCCACAAGATTAAATACCCTGCTCGATAAGATAATCGCCCAGCCTCTCGACTATCATGTTGCACTGGCCAGGAGTCATTGGCTCGGAATATATTCCAATGATCAAAGCCTGGTTTGTCTTCTTGATGGTTATACCACCCGGACCCTGAAATTCCAACTCAATGATGTCAAGAAAATAAGTCATAACACTTGATGCAAACAGATACAGCAGTGTTGTGGTGGTATGAATACGTGTCCTTATCATTTACACTCATGCTGTTCCGAGTCGTAGTGAAAAGAAATCATAGATCATACTGTATTTGAATTTAATTCAAAAGGAACAAAATTCTAATACTATAATGAGAATCAAGAATGATTATAGAAGTTGCAAATATCATCCTCACATCAAATCCCCGAAGGCCCAGCAGGCCATGTTATTCAGTACAATTTAGTTTGGTTGAACTGCCGGTTTATGTCGCATTATCACATGTTCAGAAGGAAGGAGGTCTCAGTCAACAGATCATTCAATCAACTATGTAGAGTCTTAGCATCATATAACTTCACTAGATTGTGCATTTTCAAGCTCAAGTTGTGTAAACTATCATTAGCCAAACTTCAGTTCTACATATTAACAGTAAATTGTCAACTCGATCGCGACAAGAACCATAAATGGACCAGGATAAGAAATAAAGTGAACTCTACTGAAAGAAAATACTTGTCACCAACTAACTTCAGTTACCATAACACCTCTTATTAAATTCAATGTTTCTTCTTGAATTTTTCATTTCTCAATCTTACTCAGAATGCTTACAATGCTATTCTTTAAAGAAGCCATAGGCAACAGACCTTTTCAAGTTGCCAAATGATCCCAGACCCTAGCCAGCTTTCCCTTATGTTAACTTCTATAGGCTCATTCGTTTTCACCCCATTTACAATTGTTCCTGATCAATGGTTGTCTCATAAAACAAAAAACAACTTCTAATGCCAAAGTTGAGGTTTCCATTGTCATAATTACAACATACAAGCCAATAAAAGTGAATTTCCAAGTGTATAGTGTGGAATTATTAATTAAAATGCTCTAACATAGTGAATAGATCACATTCAACCATTACCTTCTTTCCTCGGATAACAGCTCCGGGCTCCCCTTGAATAACCATGTATTTGGTTCCACCGACGTACAATCCAGTAGGAGCAAGGGTTCCAGGCTCAGCAAAATCATTCATAATGCCTGTTATTTCTTCTGGTTTAAGCTGTTACAGAATTATATAGCAATAGTACCATGTCAATAATCACAGATTTCCAAGTAATAAAACTCTGCCCATCAAACAACAATCATAGTTTGTCAAATGCAAATGCATCACGCCCACAGAAAACTTAATTTAAATGTCAAATCGGAAGCAAACGCACCAGGTTCCATAAACTCTAATAGAGTGACATATTATCAGCTAATAAATCGAGAGAAAATTCACTTAATTGACAAATTATTCATCTAAGTCCGACATGTAAGGTAACACTCATCAAATCGTTTATACATAATGCTTTCGTTTACTAATTTAAGAAGCTTCAAAGCCGTCTTTGCCATTCTTCCAAATCATATCTGTCATGCAGATCCAAAGCCCAACACCCCCAGTTTATCAAGTCAAAGTAATCATCCCAAATGAGATCAAACGAAAGAACAAACAAATCAAATCAAATCAAATCAAAGCATAAGCATCCTCGAACGCCGATACTAGAATACCCAAAAGGCCTTCTTCAATATTCATCTCAGTGCAATGGTCTGTGCTCCAATTTATACAATCAGTCAAATCGATAAGCCACCAAGAAACCATCTTTTATTGTTATTAGGGGGCAAAGGAAAAATCCCAAATCAAATTCCTTACAAAAAACCTTAACAACCCAGTCCACGATGGTAAAATTCAGTCAAAGACACAAGCACACAAAATCCCCATTCCCGTGCCGAAAAAAGGGGGATTTCATACGTTCAACAACAGTAAAATCAAATCCCAGTTGACAGAACTTGACCTGAGGGAAATTGGGGCTGACGGCCCAAGGAGTGCCATCCTGGCCGAGGATTCCGGCAGCATTGAGGGTGTTGCCCTCGATCTCGCACATCAAGTGATCGGTAACATAAGCGTCCCACGACATCTTCACCTGCAAATAGTGATTCTGAGCTTCCTTTCGAGCTGATTTTTTTTTTTTCCCGAATTTCTTGGTGAGTGGAGACTAAATGAAGGAAAGGGGCTGAAGCAAAAGGGGGTTTATGGAGAGAAATAAAAATGGGTTGCGTCGATTTTAAGCTTTTTTTATGGTGTAATGATGGGCGGTGAATGATGATGATGATGGGTATATGCCTCGCCTGTACGGGCTCCGTTGTGTTAGAAATGTATTCTTGGTAAATTACAAAATACCCCTCTACACTTGTGATTGTTTACATTTACACCCCTCGACTAAATCATGGTTCGTATTTTTAAGAAGAGAAATCGATTAGGAGAGTGAAAAAGTTTAGTAATTGATGCAGTATTATACGATTTGTGCCACTTGTTAGTTACAATTTTAAGTATTCAATAACATTTTTTAGGGGTTGACATGTCAGTTACTGTGAAAATTTATTCTGTCTCGAGCCAACCCTAGAATTCAATGATATTATTCTGTCCCTTAGCCTAGACCATTAGGGTATACAACCGCGCCACATTAGTTATGTTAATAGGATATTATTTTTAGACGACGAAATAATTTAGAGTGATGTTATTGTCTCAACAATAATTCATCCATCAAAGTAAATTTGTAGAGTGGGTGAACTGTTACTCTAGCAATAACACCAATCATCTACTAATTACCCTTGGCTATGGAAATTGTAGAGTTGATAATATTTTGGTAATTACTAACTGGAGCAAAAAAAATTGAAATCAAATAATGGTATAGTAACTTAAATTCAGGGCCTTCAAATTTTACTAGTCACATGAAATTATAGGTTTAAATGTAAAACTTTATCTGTTTCATTAGAAAATTTTACTTTTAAAAGCATTTTTTGTTCTATTAAAAAAGTTCACTTTCAAATTTTTTGACTTCTCATACCCTTACTAATATAATCATGTGTGCTCTATAATTAGCTAATATTTAAAAAATGGTGTTAAATTAGTTATTTTAGGTATTGTACATTGACATTCATAATAAGTTGTACATTTATCAATGTGGACATTTCTAGTGAAATAGAGGGAGTAATATAAGTTGTACAAAACTTGTGGAATTTTCATATTTTTCTTCTTCTTTTTTTTTTCAAGTCACTTTTTAAATAAATTAAACCATTTATGTGATATTTATTCTTATACCATGTTTAATAGAATTTATCAATTTGGGGAAAAAACTAGTCGTGTTGCTTAAGGTGGAAAATCATCAATTAAAAAATAAAAACAATTTCAGTTTCAATTAAATAGTGGATTTTAAGTATATTGCATAATTTTTAATCTGTTTTTTTTTTTTTTTTTTGCTGAAAATGTTCATAACTATACATAGGTGGTCGTCAAGTAAAATCTAACAAATCTATTTTAGGCTTACCAAAAAAAATTAATTAAAAAACGAACGTGATCAAAATTAGTACATAATTGATAGTTATTCCATAAAAACTCAAAACCTAAGGTTTATCAATGGAGTGATTTACTCCACCTAGTTAAATCACTCCATTAGTCTCTTAACTTGGATTTTTGGCTCTATTTAGTCGCTTAACTTGCAAATGTTTCATTTTCGATATTTAACTTCAAAATTTCTTTCAAATTGGTTCCGGTCCCAAATTTCAACAATATTTGATGTATTTTTGACTGACACGTGAAATTAACATACATTAATAGGGGCAACAACAAATAAATAATAAATATCAAATCACTTTGGTCACACGTTAATTTAGTTTGAAACAACTCACGTGTTAGAAAATACTTCAAATATTGTCAGAATTTGTGCTCGTGACCATTTTGAAACAAATTTCAGAGCTAAATGACGAAAATGAAATATTTTCAAGTTAATTGACCAAATAGAGACAACAACCTAGGTTAAGGGGCCAACAGAATGATTTAATCTACATTAATTGATAATTTAGTGGGGAAATAAAATCTCAAAGAATAGTTGAAGGAGGTAAGTGCAATTATTACGATATAATTAGGAGAAAATAAAAAGGGATAAATTGAGTGGGGTTGGACGACGTGCGTGTCTGAAATCTGTAAATGAGTGTGATGTCACGTTGCTATTCATCGTGGATCCCACGTGCCCACTTGAAGCAGCCAGATCTTCTTCTTCTTCTTTTCTTCGTGGATCCCACGTGCCCACTTAATTAAATATAACCTTTTTTTTCTTCTTTTTTTTGCTGCTTTTGGAAAAGGGATTTTGGGAATTATTATGAAGGCATGGTGTGAGAGGGGAGGATCAGGAACACATTACCACAATTTTTATCATAAATAAATAAAAATTGATATTATATTTGGGTCCTTAATCTTTAGCTAAATTATATAATGACGGTTAAAATATTAACAAACTACGTACCAAATGTTGTTGTACATATCGAAATAATATTTTTACGCAAAAGCTTGTATCTGACGCGTCTGATGGTTCAACAGTTCACGTATTGAGTTCTGTTTCAAAAGTATCGCACCAATATTATGGAAACACGAGTATCGATTTTACTCCTTGATATATTGTGTATCAGTTTAGTATATTATATATTGCCTATCGAGTTTAGCCTCTGATATATCGCGTGGTAAGTTTAGCTTTATGTATTTTATACATTGCGTATTGAGTTTAGCTTGTGATCATCGTGCATCAAAACTAGCTGTTGAAATATCGTCGTCAGACAGTAAAATGGTCGGACACGAGGGTCCCTCTTTTTTAAATATAAACAACAAAAATGTAAACGTTGATTGAAATATGACACAAACCTACACAATGCAAGAGTAATGATACAAAACTCAACTAATCTCTTCAACTTTTCATAGCAAGTGAGGTGTCATGCATTCACTGGCTACACTTTTATAAAATAATTATTAATATATTGCCCAATGAATGCATGCCACCTCACTTGCTATGAGAAAATTGATGAAATTAGTTAAGTTGTGTATCATTACTCCACAATACAAACAAGTTAGAGTTGACTTTGGTGAGTTAAATAAGTCGACACAAATAATTAAAAATGTTATAATTAAGGAGTGTCAACACAAGAATTCTCCAACCTAAATGTAAAAACATATACACTATACAAATTGTCCCACATATTGTTATGAACATTTTGCAATCAATGGATAATAAAGTATGTACAAAACTATAAGTCATACTTCAGGAAAATAGCAAACTAGTAAGGCAAGATTAATCACAAAGCATACAACTGAAATCCATGCAATCAAACATGAATTTCAAGTTTTCAAAAATAATAATAATTTGAATTTCAAGGGTCTAACGAGTCTAAAGCGGTTTTGCGACAAGCCACTTGAGCCTCAACACAATGTTGAGAACACCCAAGTGCTTGTGACGTATGACGAGCCACTCAAAAGTTAAGTATTCGTTCTTACTTCTGCCAATTTTTATCATGTTTATGCACAAATTTATAAGACCTTGTAGGTGGGCGGCTCAATTTCTTTCTTCTTTCTCTTCCTAGGTATCATGTTATATACAGTAATAGATAGGACAAATGCAATAGTTGAGTATTCCATCTGGTCCAGAACAAAAGACGTTTTAAAGTTTTTTAAATAGATTAAAATTCGTTTAAATGACAAAAAAAGAGTTAATAACTCAGCTAGTCCCCAAACTTGTGTTTTTCTTGCACTTTCGTCCCCAAATTTGAAATTGTTTCTCTTTAGTCCCCAAACTTGGGATTTTCATCTCTTTGTTGTCCATTGTCCAATTTTCATCCAAAATCAGCCACTGTGAACAGGTACGTGCAGTAGGATGCAGTTCTTAGAGGGAAACTTTAGTATTTGGCAACAAAAAAAAGCGGTTGTCATCATAAGAGAGCAATTATGTGAATCATTTCCTCGCGTGGAAAACACATGAGTTAAGTAAACCCTTAAGCAAAAATAAATTGTTGTCGTTCTTCTTTTCCAAATACCGAAATTACCCTGTCCTAACTTGCACTCCTACTGTAGGTGCCTGGCAACCATGAATGATTTTTTACAGAAATCAAACGCTAGACTACGTAGAGATGAAAAACTCAAATTTGGGAATTAAATAGGAATAATTTCAAATTTAGGGACGAAAGTGCCAAACAGCCAAGTTCTAGGACCAATTGAGTTATTTACTCACAAAAAAAAAAAACTAATACTAGTAGGAGTATTATCGGTGTAACGACATTAATACTACTAAAGTATTTAAGATAATCATTAATTATTAGACAGATAAGTTAAGATAAGAGTAAGTTGGGAACAAATTATGTTTTGTGTTAGAATGTCATTTATTTTGAAAATTGTTACTCCATTGAAAACTGCACGGGATCTCCTATTCCAAAATTGTGAGCCACTCCTTATTCCATCCTCTAAAATGTTGACACCTGTATATCTTAACTTAAACTAACTCCTCTAGTTAAAAGCAGTGTTTTCAAAATCGGACTGGACCGGACCGGCCGGTTGAACCGGTCGGACTACGAACCGGCCACTGGTCCGGTCTGATTTGACACTTAAAATCGGAATATCAAAAAACTGGTCAACGGCGGTCAAAACTCTGGTTTGACCCTGTTTGACCGGATTTTTTTTAATCAAATGGGCTCTTAATTTTTTTTCAAAATTTTTTCAGCCCACATTTTATTTTGGATTGCAATTTATTAATCTTTTAAACATAATTTCATCCCTATAATAAATTTATTATTGGGCCTTGAAATTTACTATAATAATTTAGGCCATTTGTATTAGTTTTATAGAGCTCTCACACTCTACTACTTTCTTATATAACCAATGTGGGACAATTTTATTTTACATGATCATTTATTTTTAATTCATTGATAGTTTTCTTTTTACATTTTATAATTATAGGTAATTTAAAAGTTAGATGAATAACATACTTTATAAATAACATTAGAAATATTAAATGTTGTATAATTTTTAATATATTTATTATTTGAAGTATATTTATGACATCACCGGTTCAACCTCCGATTCAACCGGTCCGACCCATTGACTCCATAACCCATAGCTTTTCTGATTTGATGCCCGGTCCGATTTTTAAAACATTGGTTAAAAGTGAAAAGAAAAAAAAAATGCGGTAGTTTTGTTCTCTGCAAACAGATAGCAGAAAGCGGTAGCCGCCTCCACCTCCGTCGTCGACATTTTCTTCGCCGAGAACTCAAAGCAACTCGTAATCCAAGGTGACATGGAAAAACGCAGAGATGATGAGAAGGTGCTCGGCTATGGTGATGTTGTGCTTCAGCGATCTGATTTGGACATTCTCAGTGGTCCTCATTTTCTCAATGATCGGATCATCGAATTCTATTTCAGTTAACTGAGTTCTTCGGGCATTTCTGCTGAGGATGAGTTACTCGTATCGCCTTCGATTGTGCAGTGGATTAAAGAGTGCAATGGTGGAATTAAAGATTATGTCAAGCCACCTAATTTCGATTGCGCTAGTTCCGTTATCTGCAAACAGAGATAAGTGTTGGAAACTTGACAAGTTGCCAGCCTAGCGGCTCTATTCAGCTGTTCTTAGTTATAAATCAAGCGTGCAGGATTCAAGGAATGCCCCTCGGTTCCAAAGTAAGTTAATGGCCCTCGCGAAGAAATTGTGGTTCGATGATTTGGATCATATCACCCGTCTGTTGTTTTTTAGATGCCTAGCGAAATTCTAGACCTTATAAACGGCTTAATGGTGAAGAAGTGAAACTGTCTTCCTTAGTTTGTTTTGTCTGAAATTTAGTATATTTTGGTGCAAACTGAAACCACATGAACCGGTTGTTTTAATCTACTGTCATTGATCAAATTGATGGTAAGACCAAATATTCATTCATTTGTGAGGTCCTCGTAATGCTCTGCTCCATGTAGCAACATTTCTGCCTTTATTCAGTTCTAGTAGATGTAAAGTTCTTTTAGCAAAACATGAATTAGAGATCAACAAATTATGTAATCTAGATGAAGCAAAGAGCCATAAAACTTGTGCACAGTCATATATTTAGGGAATTCAGTTTTATGTACTATGGGAAAATTTTTGCTTTACAAAACAAAACAAAAAAAGAAAACAATAAGAAAGCGGCAGCCGCAGAGCAAAATCCACAGCAGTGGTTAATGGGCAGAGAGCAAACTTTGCAATCTTTCTCTCCTCTGCCTGCCATATTTCCCTTCCCAGCAGACTTGAACGCCCCCGTTGTACTAACAGAAAAAAGCTCTCCCCCATATCAATTTTTGTTCTGATTCATAGGAAACTCTAGCAAATCATCCTTCCTTTCTTCAATTGCATATTCAAATGCGATCCCCTGATCAATGGTTGTCCCGTCACTGGCCAGACTGGGAGCCAGCACAGGGGCAGCAGGGTCATGAGAGTGACTGATGTGCATAAAAGTGAATCTCTGTTGGGCCAAGCCCAATAGATAAAAACAAGGATAAAGTAGTAGAACATAAAGGCACAATTAAAGCCCAGATTCAGGTTCAGGTCGAAAAGACCTTATAAACTAAGCTTACAGCTGTGTTACGAATTTAGGTCAGTCTTAAAGGCTCAGATCGGTAAAAACTCATAAAAGCTTGGGTCGGCAAGCGTCGTAAACCAACTTGGTAATCTTAGGTCGGACTTTATAACTTAAGAATGCCACAGCCTTTTCCTCACATTTCTATCATATTATCGACCGATCCAAGATAGATAGACCGATCCGCCCTGCCTCACTGACACAGTAGGTGAAAGTTGTCATAGATTAGGTACCTCTACTCAATTGCATGCAGAGGTGTTTAGGTTTCCTAAATGATGAAGATGAGACCCGGTCAAAATACTAGCGTCCACGCCACGCTGAACAGAAGGAGCAGGTGAACAAATCACTCATGAGGCTTCAACGGATACTTTCCAACTTGAGGTATATATGCTAAGTCTTCCTACTTTCTAAGGTACGCAATCTTTACCATTGTCAAGCATTCATCTTCACTGTTTTCTTTCTCCAATTGTACTGACTTGATCGTCGGAGCTTATACAGGGGGGAAAGCCCCGCTTCCTTCCTTGATCATCTAAAATTGTCATCGGAACAGTGCGGATTACATTTCCTTCATCAGCCTTGCCGATCTGAATCGCCCAGACCGGTCTCCAACTCGTTTGTTCTTCTTCGCAGGGAAGCTCCGTCCGAGTTGGGCCTTTGCTTTCCGAGGAGCTTTATTGGGCCGCAAGAAGCATCTCCTAAAGTGTATTTTTTGCGTCACATCAGTGACCAAGTACGGTGGATTCCATGGCAAAAACAATAGCAAATAAAACAATCTATCGTCGTCCCAAATGACATTCTGAAATTGGATTCCATGTTCTCTTGATCTCCTCGTCTCTATCTGCAAGCGGCACTTGCTTGTTTGGTTTTGGAGGTCATTCCATTATTGGGCTGCCATCGTAATTGATGGGAAACCAAATAGCAGATTATTTTTCTGTTTTTGAATCCTAAAATAAAATTTTGTTCACGCTCAAAGTTAACTATGGGTTGTTGTTAATTAGATGTAGGAATTAGAGTTGAGTTAAAGTTGTATAGGTGGCAAATTTTTATTGGTGGCATAGGAAATGGAATAGGATGCGAGTGTAGGAAACCTAGAGCGAATCCAAAACACCTTTTATTGTGGACCTGAAGAAGTATTAAAAATAGAATAAGCTAAAAAGTAATGATAGTCTTATCAACAAATCATAGCAACTTTTTGATAGCAACTCATGTGACATATTCATTGGTTACATTTTTATTAATATCAAATAATTGGCCAATGAATGGATGCTACATGAGTTGCTATCAAAAAGTTACTATGATTTGTTGCTGAGTATATCATTACTCTAAGCTAAAAACCAATGTCCGGCTCAATTCTACGGTTCGGGTATATCATTATCCAATTTATCCTTATGTTGTGGTGTGTAATTAAAAAATAAATGTATAAATAAAATTTTTAAAAATAATTTATTTTATTAACTACGCAAAAATTACATCGAAAATATGACAAATACTCGAATATACATATATTTGGATTAAGATGGCCACCGAATTTATTCATGGCCAAAAACTGAGAGTTGGAACCTTATCTGTAAATTGTCTTTTCCAACTCCATAACGCATTAAATAAATAAAATCCAGTTGCGTTTTATTCGAAAATAGAAAAAAAAAAAAAACTATGAAATTACTAAGTTTTATTTAGTTTTACAAAATTACATAATATGAAGAAAATATATAATCATATGTGCCCCCATGTTTTTGAAGATTAATAACTCACATTAAAACAAACATTGAAATACAATCCATAAAATTCATATTCTCTCCGTAATACAATCCACGTTAAAACAATTAAATGCTGCTCATATTAAGTTGCTATATGCAATATCGAACGCCTCTTGACACCATTTCGAGATATCACCAACATCTCATCACACCATAGCTCCTAATAATTTGTGATTTTATTTTTATTCTTTTAATACATTAAATTGATCATCTTTTTTGTAGACAAAACAGGAATAACAATTTAAAACAATTAAATCATTGTCTTATCAAGTAAGATCAGTTATATAAATTACATCTCGTTATCGAGTACGGTTGGAACACTATTATGTAGCTAGTACTACTACTAAGTGAAATGGACCATATCCCACTTTCTCATTTTGCTTTGGATGGCCTACTATTACTGCTACAACTACTAGAATTATTATTAGGTCCAAGTCCAAAACACGAATAAAGCAGTAATTTGTGGGCTGCTTCTTAAGATATTTGGGTCCATCTGTGTTTCATTCATTCCTGACGAAGCTTCCGATCCCAAGTCCATCCTAGTTGATGTGAAATGTAAGCTGGAATTATATTAAAAGCTATGTTTGTTTTAGTTTTTTTATTTTTTATTCCAGCACTACTTCTGATTTAAAATAAATGACGTTTTAGAAGGAATAAAAAACTGCTCCGTCCGATCCAAAATAATAGTCTTTTTAGAGGGAATAACAATATTCAAAATATATAACATTTTAACAAATCAAATCTTTTTTCAAATTACCGTTGTCTTAACCTATCAACTACTCCCTCCGTTCTATTAGAAGTGTTTATTTGCTCAATAACTTATTATGAATGTTAAGATACAACACCTAAAATAACTAATTTGATTCCATTCATTCCATTTATATCTTTCATATTAAGTATGAGCTAATTATAGACCACACATGATTTGATTATATTAGTAAGGGTAAGAGGAGTGAAAACATTGAAAGTGAACTCTTCTATTAGAACAAAAAATATTTTTCAAAGTGGATTTTTTAATGGAACTGAGGGAGTAAGAGTTATTGATTATTTCAAATACCATAGTTATGATCTTATAAAAATTATTAACCAATTATTTCTCTTGCTATCATTGTTGATAAATATGTTGTAATTTAAATGAGTATTAATTGGATTGCAATTCCTAACCTCGTAGTAGTAGTAAATTAAAATAGTTAGAATTTTTTTTACGTCATTTATTTTGAGTCGGAGAGAGTAAGATAAATCTCACTTTTCTTCTAAAGTTTTTTTTATTTTTATATCTAAATATATAATTTTTTTAAATTCAAAATTTCTCTAAAGTTACACTTATATTATTTCAATAAATCTTCCAATATTTACATTTTTTATTCTCTTTCCTACACGATATTTGAAAAAAAATTCCATGTACAAATTAATTAGGGAAATTATAATGACAAGAAAGAATAGTGTAATGTGTGGGGGAAATGGAATATAATGTGTCAAGGGCTCCCATTCAATAAAAGAAAAGCATCTGACCTATTCTGAACAAGAAAAACCCCCCAATAGATTCACTCCAATTTCTAGAATCCTAGAAGGAGCAAAACACTTTTTGCCCTTCAATTTGAGTAATTCTCTTTTTTTTTTCATTTTTTTTTTTCAATAATGGAATTTCGAGTTATTTCCCTACGTTTTTTATTTTTATTTTTTTGTAATCAGAATGCGAGGAAGGAAATTTTTTTTAAAAAATCCCAAATTGCCAAAAGCAATAAATCAGACCCCATATATAGAAAACAAAAAGTGACATGTGGTTTACAGTTATATGATGAAGTATGTTGTGGTTTGACGAGTTTTGAGATTCAGTAACGGTAGAACACTTGGTAGTAATGCACTTTGACAGAAGTGTTCCTCGTTACCATTCTTAAGGTTAAATTAGTATAAGGTTAAAGTAAATTTGGCAAAGTTTTGCTATAATAAGTAAGAATGTCACTACCAACCAGTTTGGATGCTAATAATTTATAGGAAACTGTGACTTTACACCCGTTGGTTGGCCTCGACGATATTGAAGCTAGCTCTAAGTGTTGTGCGTATTACCCACATTGAGATTGAGAGTCAAAAGGTCGTGGAGAGTTGGTTGGAGCCGACATCGAGCTTATAGCATTTAGTGGGACATGGACGACGTGACCCTGATTTACAATGAAACCATTTGATGATGTGGCATATGCTTCTGGAACTCAGCGATAAATCTCATCGGCAGGTCTCTTCAGGCCTCTTGCCATGGCTAAACTCTTGGGACTCGAATTGAACGGGAGACCAAAATTAGACACAAACTATAACTTATCTAAAAGGACAAATCGGTGGTTATATAATTTAAATCAAAATTTGTACTCTCTCCGTTATACTTAACGAGTTCAATTAGTAATACAAAGTGAACTTTTAAAAATGAGAGAGAGAGTATTAAAATTAATATCGATTTCGTTACTTTAGAAACATAATGAATATATTTTTTGAATCTTCACTAAAAAGAACAATATTTTACGAGCGAAAAAAAAAAAAAACCCCATGTAACTTCTCATTGTGCAATTAATCTCAAAAAATTGTTGATTTATATTAATTTTTTCTTAATGGACCCGTGATGTTGCATAAAGGAGTCTCAATTACGACTTTTAATCAAACTTTTGTACTAAATCTTAAAGGAGTCATGTGAATTTGCAGAGAGAAAAAGTTGACAGTGATGAGATCGTTTTATATTTAAATAATAAAAGTATAATATAAGAAAAGGACTAACCCGTCTAGAATCTAGCGTGCCTCAGAAAATAAACCAAGAGCATTACCGACAATCTCGTTTTCCCGCTACGTAATAGAATTATGTCACCGTAGGTGTTCGGGTTGTAAGATTAAACTCATTCTTGTTTCTTATCTTCCAATTGCTATAAAATGATAGGGTAAGATTTTTTAAAATTGAAAAAATAACTCATAGAGGAGTTGGGAGTACCGGCCAATTAAGATTTTCTTTGGGGCGATGTGTTGTGTTTAATATCCATCACCGTCAATTTTTAGATTGTCGCACCGTTTTTGAGATTCTTGTACAAAATGAACGTTATGCAACCATTGGTATAAATTCAAAGTGTAATAATAATTATCTTAACTAATCATTACAAACAATTATTCATACCAACCTACGTGACATGAATTCATTGGTTATATTTTTATGAAATAAATATTAATATTACATAATTGGTCAATGAATATATGTCACAGATAAGTTGTTATTAAAAAGTTGTGATGAATTAGTTGAGATATTTATCAAACTTAAAATTAATGAAAGTCTCATATTGTATTATGTGGGACACAGTACGTGCATAGTTTGCAAAATCACGATCCTACGTGGGATCAATTTGGATGTAGGATCGGTATTGATAGGATAATAGCATATTACACGAAATATGCAGGTGTAAAATTAATGATAAATTAGAAAAAAAACTACTCTTATTTTAGTTATTTTAACAAACTTTTATAGGATTGAATAAATATAGAAAGTATGATTGATTTGGTATGTTGGGATCGTAAAATTGTACGCATTGCGATATTGCAAACTATGAATGCATGTGTACAATAAAAGTAATTCATTTTAAAAAAATTACATGAGCAAAATCTAGAAACAGCTAGAAATGAGTCAACCAAATGGCAAATGCAGTGAAGACAGATTTCCCCGCGACAGATGGCATGACATCGCATGTCACACGTTACATGACATTATAAATTGTCAGCACCCACCACCGGAGAGGCGCCGCCTGTTTCCAAAACCGGAGGCCATTGTTTTGTTGGTATTCTAGGTTTTTCACCCAGTCATCCATGTCAAATACAAACCATCCTATTATGCTTACCTTTTGCCCTTTGCCTTTCTTTTTTTTCCTCATTTTTCAAAGAAAATTTTGAAAGTTATTGGTTTCTTTAACCTTATTGCGCATAGGTCTTGAGTTCGAAACTCAAATCCTACGGTTTTTAAATGTCAGACTGAAAATATGTCATTTACATTCATGGCTTTTAATTTATATTATACTTTATGATTGTTGTACTATTGAGAATTTGACATCGAATTGTAAAAGGTGCATTACATATAACTAGATATAGAACTGGAGACCACCGATTAATTATTTCTTTTTATTATTTATCATTTACTCCCTCCAATCAAAAATAATAATAATAATGCTTGGGAGAGAGTAATAATTTTCAAAATAAATGATGTTTTAACAAAACAACATTTTTTTTTTCCAACTTACCCTTGTTATAATCTATCTATCTAACCGTATGTGATTATTTTGAATGTCTTAACTCTTAAACTTCTAACATCCTAATAGTAATAAATTACAACAGTCAAGGGTTTTCTTAAATTTTAACGAATTCCTTAATCTGTATAAAAAAACTTTTAAAGGACTTTTATTTTGGATAGGAGCCGAGGGAGTATCATTTACAACCTTTTATACCTATTTTTAATGTAATCTTCCTACATTTATAAACAAAATCAAAGCTAAAATTAAGACAAATTTCAAAATCACTCGCTATTATCATAAAACCAAAAATTGATAAAATAATTTTATTTCTAATATTATAAATTAGTCGCAAATTTTCAAATTGCCTTCGGAAAGTCATACATTGGGATCAAACTCACCTCAGTAATAAATTTATGAAATTAGTATTTTCATAGTATTGGCTTATTACATTTTTGTTACCAAAATAATAATATTTTTAATGAAATTATTTCCTGATTTACGGAATAAATAGGAAGAAGGAAATGATATCTGATGAAGCGCTTTACTCCACCCGATTCCGAATAAAAGTCGTTTTAGAGCTTTTCAAACTAATTCAGAAAGTCATTTTCATGACAATAAAATATTGAGCTGTTGTAATTTATTACTACTACGAGTTTTGGAGTTTTAATCCAATTAATACTCAGTATATATCATTACTAGGTATTCAATATAATCATTAGTCCCTCCAAATCGACAGAACAAATTGTAGAGTGATAATAATTCATCAAAAAGTATTAAAATAATTTTTTTAAACCATATTACAGTTGTAAAAGATTTTAATTAATAATTTACAGAAGGCGAAAAATAATAAGCAGAGAATTTTCATCTCAATCCAGTGCTTGGGTAAAAAGTTACCATTGTATATCTTTTTTCAGTATCCTATTTTCTTCAAGGTCTTTTATATATTTATTCAGCAGCATATTTTTCTATGCTAAAAGCATACAACAAAAATAGGACTGATAACTTTCGACACGATACGAAAACATGAACGAACTCGGTACGAGTAATTTACACTACAATACGAAAATACGACACAAAAATCCCGTGAGTTAAATGAGTCCACAAATAACGCAAATAATTAAATGGGTAAAGTTAGAGTTAACTATAGTCGACATGAAAATATCAACTTAAACTCGATAACTGAGACACGACACGACCCGAATTGCTCTTAAACTACGAGTGTTTTTTATGATGTTTTGAAAATATGTTTTTAAAAAATAATTTTATAATATAAAAAATATATTAATAATGTAGGAGGATATAACTAAATAGTTGTATTGTATTTGAAAATAATAAAAAATAATAATATATAAAATTTATTGTTAAAACCCAAAGCGAAACCAAACCCAAACCAACGCCAAAATAACATTGGACAATTTTCATTTAATAGTTGCAGTGACGCTTCGGAAGTGAATCTCTTCCAACTTGAAGTTTCAAGATTCTCCCCCAACCAAACCAATTTCGCCAATTTTATTTTTGTTTCTTTTTTTAAAAAAATTATTCAAACCAAACCCACACCGGTTCTCCGCAGTTTGCAGTGCAGTAGTCGCTGAATCTAGCTCAGGAAGCGAAAAACTCTACCGCCGGATACAATTCCGATCACGAACACGACGGACGCCGACGCTGATTCTGTGATTCGTTTGCCTTTTCTAGAAACTATTTAATTTATAATTTATTTTCACTCGAAGTTTCCTCACTCGCTTGAGGATGGCGACGGCAAAGGCAAAGGCAAGCAACCTCAGCAACGAAGGCAGTGGCATCATGATGAAGGTGGTGGAAGGTTCCGCCGGTTTCATTCTCCAGGATGTCCCTCACTTCTCCGATTACATCTCCGATCTCGAGGTTCGCATATTCTTTCTCTGAAGGATTTTTTTGTGTGCGTGTGAACGGATTCGCGGGCTGGCTTGCGCGGTTTTTTTTACACTTAATCTGATAATGCTATATTGCGTTTTTTGTGAATAATTTGGTTGAATTTATATTGTTTAGTGTTATTATTACTTTCCATGCATACTATGATACTCTCTGTTTGGCGCTACTGGTTGCGTTGATTTTTGGCTGTTATGGTGTTTTTGAATGATTGAGATGCGTTCACGAATAAATTCGACTTCCTGAACTTGATTTCTGCAAGGGGAGTTTTAATTTTTTTTTTATCTTTTTTTTTTTTTTTTTTTGGGTGGAAGATGCAATTTATTTTTAGAAAAAAAAGCTGCGCAATTTACTTCTTGGTTTTGTGTTCTTGATCTTGTAGTAATGATGAATCCGTATCTCTTGAATTTGACACCTTTTTTACTAAGACTTCTTCCTCAGACTCACACAATTGATTAGCCATTTGACATTGCCTTACAAAAAGTACAAAAAGACAGCAAATTAGAGATTTGTCGGTTCATGCAAACAATCTGTCATTGAGTGTATTAACTGGGGAATTTTGGGCTAAATACCTTTAAAGGTGTGCTTTATGATGCACTGGAATTGATGTAGGATTCTGGTTTATGCAAGTGCAACTACAAATGCATTAGTTAGTTCTTAGCAGCAAATCAACACTAATTTTTGTGTCGCTTTTTTTTTTTTTTTGTTGCTCTCTTATTTTGAAATTTTTCTTATTGACTTTTTATTTTTGTGTCAGACATATCCTAATCCTTTAAGTACCAATCCTGCATATTCAGTTGTCAAGTAAGTCCCGTTCATTTTATGCTTTGATCATATCTTTGTTCGGGGACCATTAATCTTTTCTTTGACCTTTAATTGAATGAATACTTTTGGTGTAATTGCAGGCAGTACTTTGTTCATATGGATGACACCGTGCCACAAAAGGTGAGCTTTTAACTTTACTGGTGTTTTGGCCTCTGAATACCAATATGTTGTATAAGTACGGGAATATGAGGCTTTAATCTGTTGGTGAGTTGGAAGGATTCTGGACCTCCTTGTCATCTATAATCATGCAAATCCAGACAGAAGTAGCAAATAAGAGAGTTCTGCATAAGAAAGTGTCTTCAAAACTTACCTTAGCCTTCAAAGGATTCACCAGTTAATTTCTTATAAAGTTTTCTGGGGTTATTTCCATATCCAACAACCTTCACATTTGAGCAGCATCATTCAGTTTTTCCGACCCCAAATGACGAATTTTCCTGCAAAATGCTCCTATTATGGCTGCTTGGTTTTCTATGTAGCAGGAGATATTATTGTTTGGACTTTTCTTTTCTGTGTAATTATGGCAATATGTGAGCATAGATCTCTGAACCCTCACATTTGAAAAAGCACTTTACTCAGAAATCAATGGAGCTAGTTCTCCAATTGTGAAGTCCATGATTTCCATTTTAATTTGCATCGATACACTATATACCGTGAAAAACAGACTGTAGATTGCATGTTTGTACCTCTTTATTGCTCCTGTTGCATTTCCATCCTTCTGCTTTATTAGATACAATAGGTTATTGAACCTCATGTAAATTTTTTTCTTCTTCAATAGGATAAGAACACTTAAGCTGCAGCTCTTTAAAAAATATGTTGCTCTCATTACTTAATAACGGAAAGTTCGATGCTTTTTGTCGTGCCTTTATGGCATCTCATAATTTAGATGGGCATTTATAGTTAGTATATGAAGTTTGAGGGCTTATTTGATCTGTGAAAATGATGACATCTTTGTTGGCTACTCTGTTTTAGGTAGTTGTTCACAAGGATAGTCCAAGGGGGATACATTTTCGACGTGCTGGACCACGACAGAAGGTATAAGTTCTTATTGATACCAGTGGTAGTTCATGGAAAAGCTTCCATCCCTTTTCTTTTTTCTTTTTGATTTATTATTATTTTGAAAATTTAAAATTTCTTTATTTCCTGGGTTGGTTTTGATGCAAACTTCATTGCTCAGGTGTATTTTAAATCAGACGAGGTGTCGGCTTGTATTGTGACATGTGGTGGTTTATGCCCGGGGCTAAACACTGTGATCAGGGAAATTGTTCACAGTCTTGATTATATGTATGGTGTCGACAAAGTCCTTGGAATTGATGTAAGCTGACCGATATTTAAGTTTATATTTCACAACTGTTACTTTCATCGTGTTAATACTTAATTACTGTTTCTAAAGCACTTGTTCGGCAAAAACTTTTCATCTTCAAGTTTCTTGTGTGCATGTCTTACGAGTGAATGATCACATATCTTCCAACTTTGCTATGCATACGGCCAGACTCTTCTTCAGGTGTCAACAGTTGAAACATTAGTTTTGGGCCCATAACCTCTTCTATTGTTGTCTAATGTGTATTCTAAACTGGCCTCAATTCACAAAAAATTATTCCATGTCTAGCTTTAAGCATGAATTATGTTGGCATTGGAAATACTAGAGCATTCAGGGTGCAGTGTTTTCACTTTACTTCCCTGAGCAGTATGGTTGAGTGAAACATTTCTATCGCTCACTTTATGAACTTCTAGGTGAGAAGTAGTTGAAACTTGAACAACTGATATCTTACTGGATTTAATAAATTAAGACAGTAGTTTAAGCTTTATTTTTATATGAAATAACATCTTTGTGCATCAAATTATGAATGGAAATTAATTCAGTATGTGCATAGTCATTACCCTTTTTTCTTGTGTTGTCCTTGAGGTTGTTGTCTAATGTTGTAATCATTTTTTGACAGGGAGGTTATCGGGGTTTCTATTCAAAGAATACCATTACCTTAACTCCTAAGCTTGTGAATGACATACATAAACGTGGCGGCACAATCATTGGGACGTCTCGTGGAGGCCATGACACTTTAAAGATAGTTGACAGTATTCAGGACCGTGGAATCAATCAGGTTTGTCATATTTGATTTAGCAGTATGAAGAAATAGGTTTCTTATAGTTCTCGAGACATTTTCTTTCACTTGTTTTACTGTGTTATCTTGTAAAATTTATTTGGCTTAGTGTTAGTAATTCAAATTATAATCAGGTTTATATCATTGGAGGAGATGGTACTCAGAAAGGAGCAGCTGCAATTTACAAGGTATGTTTGTTTCCTCAATGATAATGGTATCTTACTGTGACTTCGTGTGGAAGTTAGTCAATGAGGAGCACTTCCCTCAAAGGGTCTCCCCGTTGCCTGCTTGAAGGCGTGGTCTAAAAGTCAAATCAGTGATTGAAAGATACTTCTCTCCGTTGTACTTTATGCAGGAAATCAGGCTTCGTGGTCTAAAAGTCTCCGTAGCAGGGGTCCCCAAAACTATTGATAATGACATCCCGGTACTAGCCATTCTTAATACAATATCGGCATTTACTGTTTCCTTAAATTTCTTCTACTTCCCTGATGAGATGAATTTGAAGAAGGAAGCTTGAAAAGTTAAATCTGATTATTCTAGAGAAATGAGGTTTTAATCTCTGTCAGGGTCATAATCTGATTTATGGGAGAATAACTAAACGTCATCTAACATTTTAATCTGATTGGCATAATAAAAGATTGTACCTGAATAAGTTTCTGTTATGTTAATGTTGAATTGGCTTGTGTGTTCAGGTCATTGACAGGTCATTTGGATTTGATTCTGCTGTGGAGGAGGCCCAACGTGCCATCAATGCTGCTCATGTTGAAGCTGAAAGTGCAGAGAATGGTATTGGTGTGGTGAAGCTCATGGGTCGATATTGTGGTAAGATTTCCTTCTGCAGACTCAACTCCAGTGGTTAAGTTGGCGACCATAACCAAGTTGTGGTCTTAGGTATTCCACCTTTACCAGGATGAGCATTTTCCTGTCACCTTGTATGCTTCTTCGCATTTTGTTCAAGTCGGTAATAAATGATCTCTAGTTTGAAGTTGAGGAAATGTTACCAAGTGCTTTTGTTGTGAAGTTGGTTTAGCTGAAAGCCCTTATGAAAACTGTTGGAAAATTATGAGTAAGCCAGATATCACGTATAATTTCGGGAAAGGGAAGCGGGGCATAAAACTACTGTCTGGAATGCATACTGTTTAGCTTCGTTCTGGAAGTATCATGTTGCAGTGACAAGTTTTGTCTTTTTTGTTTTTTTACCCCAGTACTATCTATCTATCTCTTTTTAGCCCAGTATTATGACTCTATATATATATATTCTTATTTATATTTTTTTATTAAATTATTTGTGCAGGATTCATTGCTATGTATGCTACTCTTGCCAGCCGAGATGTTGATTGCTGTTTGATTCCGGAATCACGCTTCTACCTTGAAGGAGATGGTGGACTTTTTGAATTCATTGAGAAACGGCTCAAGGAAAGTGGACACATGGTGATTGTTATTGCTGAAGGTGCAGGACAAGAGCTACTTACCGAATGTATGCAGGCCAGAAATGAAAAGGATCCTTCAGGGAACAAGTTACTCCAAGATGTAGGGTTATGGATTTCACAAAGGATAAAGGTATCATTCTTGCCTTTTAGCATGTTTTGTTCAAATCATCAGTCATGAACTCTATTGCCTTATTATTTGTTGGTCTCTGATATGCTTGCTGATGTAGCTGATTGGCATGTTGCATATGATTGTCTCTGCTTGAAGTTAGCGTATTCCTTGAACTGCAGCACTAGTAATGAAGATGTTTGATTTGATTTTTATTTATTTATTCCTTTTCATGTAAGTTTTTGACTGGAGGAACAACTCCAATCCTCCTAAATATGTGCAGTCATTCTAGTCCTTTTCTAGCAATTTTATCCTTTTATGGAGAAGAGTCTTGGATTTCAAGTTATGTTCAACACTTGTGATGACACGCTGGGCGGCTAATGATTTATGTATTGTTGTTGTTGTAGGATCACTTTGCTAAGACAAATAAACTTTCTATCACTCTTAAATATATTGGTGAGTAGTCTCATCCTTACACCTTTGTAGTTCAAATATGGTAACATTTTGAATCTAACAAAATTAATTGACAGATCCAACTTACATGATTCGAGCTATTCCCAGCATTGCTTCTGACAATGTTTACTGCACACTCCTTGCTCAAAGTGCTGTACATGGAACAATGGCTGGATTCACAGGCTTCACTGTTGGTCTTGTTAATGGCCGGCATACATATATTCCATTTAACGTAAGTTCATCTAATTCTCCAAGCATTAATCTTGTCTTTTAGAGTGTTTCTATGATTGCAACAGATAAGATGTGTGTAGTTTCTCATCTCAAATAGGGCATTGTATGATTGAAACAACCTAACTTTGCGGTTGATCTCTCTGGGCTTGAAAGATGCAACTGAAAGTTGAAAATGAAGGGCCTGAATGGGATGGATTTAGTCCTATTTCACATTTTCAATACTTTTTACATTTCTAATGCAACCTTTTATTTTTCGAAGGCAAAACCAAAACCAAAATGTTGTCCTTTATTTGATAGGTTTAAAAATTAGAGTTGCCAAGTTTTTGAATTACAACACAGAACCAAAGAGTATTATGTTTTTAGTAGGATGTGTTTGCCCAGATTACAATGATACATCTTGCTTAGACAAACCTCTGATGTTGTGAACTTTCTTTCTCATGTGTTTAAAAACCTGTTGTGTTATGATCCAGCGTATTATCGAGGGGCAGAACAAGGTTGTCATAACCGACCGGATGTGGGCACGACTGCTTTCATCAACTAACCAGCCAAGCTTCTTGCGTCCTAAGGAAGAAGGCGAAGCCAAAAAGAAAGAACAACCACCAACCCAATTGTTAGATGATGCGAAGAGTGGTAATGGGGACACTTCAGGTAAATGATGACACCAGTAGTGAGTAAATTGAAGCATGTGCCTCTTAGCGCTCTCTGTTTTAACCAGTAGCCAAGGCAAAATTGCTCTCCTCTCCTCTCCTCTCATGTGCCAAAGTTACATCTGCTGCGTCAGTTTGGTTGGTGCTACGTAGTTTCAGTTTCTGATAACTCGGGTCGGGTCATGTAGGAATCAAATGTGATGGTTTCTTACGATGCCTCAGCTGCAGTTAGTGCCTCTGTAACATTGCTAAAGTTTTGTGTAGTGGTGACTATGTGGTCCTAAAAAATGACTTAAGACACGTCGCGGTTCTTTGCCTAGAAGATGAATGCGGTATTTTTATGGTGAAGCTTGTCTTGTACTTGGTTTTTGTGAAGTTTTGCTTCACACACATTAAATCTAGTCTTTTTGCTATTTATCCGTTAGTGCTAAGAGAAAGTAGAAACCCTCCCCGAGGACGGTCGGGTCTTTCCGTTTAATGGGATTGTGTACCCATGTTCGCTCCATTAGGTGGGTTTCACATATTACATCCAAATGATTCATTACGGTATGTTGAGAGAAAATAGAAACTCGCCTCCTCCACGTTCACTCTTTGAAGTGTGTTTCACATATTATGTTCAAGGATCTATTGTAAAAGAGTGGATAACGTGTATGTAAACTCGTCAGAAGATTTGAAGTGCCTCGAGGAAGATTGTGAAATTCACTCTCATTTTCCTTCCTCTTGTTAACATATAGCCGTTATATGGAGGCAATAAGGCTTTTATTTACACCCTCGTGTCTTAAAATAACAAAAGGAAAGGAAAAAAATTTTTGATTTTTCTAAATAATTTTTTATGCTTCGATTTATTATTACAATACGGTATATAGGGAGGGAATGGTATATGAAGACTGCCTTACTTCTTAAAGCTGTTAGGCATTAAATGGATTGAAATGGTGAAATCTCAACGGTCAAGTTGTTAGCTTTTACATTTTTGCTCTCTTTCTTATCTTCTTTATCTTCTCTCCTCTTTCTTCTTTTTTCACAGAGCTTTATTCTGTCATCTTTCACGGCTCCCAATTTTTTATCCCTTCATCTTCATTTTTTTTTTTTTTCATTCTCCTCTTTTATCATCCTTTCTGTAGATGATATTTGATGTGCATAAAATTGAAATCCCCATTGGGCCTAGCCCAATTAATTAAAAACAAAGAAACAGTAAAAGATAAAGAAGCCCAGATCCATGTTAGGTCGGAAAGATCACACAAAACGAGTCTCTGTTACAAATTTAGGTCGGTCATATAATCTTATATTGGTCATGAAGAACTGAACAAGAAAACTCACTAAAGCTTAGGTCGGAATAAACTAATCTTAGATCGGTAGAACTTATAGCCCAGATCGGTATGATTATGTCAGTATTACTCAAGAATCCCAGGTCGGTAAAAGCTTAATGAAGTTAGATCGGTCAATTGTTAAAACTCATCCCTATTTAGGTCGGTAATTTATGTAAGATTAGATCGGTGAAGCCGACCTGAAATAAAGATAATAATATAAATATCATGGTAGGGCCATTATTTTAATACATGCAGAGCAATAATGACAATGGGGCCAAAGTTAAAGCCAGTTTTCCCGAAAAGGCAAAAAACATCATTGCAAAAGGAATAATTAGGAGCGTATGTCTCCATTACTCAACGGAACCATCAAGATAAGCTTATAATACTCAGGCACAAGCCTCATTCTGGTAAGTTCCAATAAGTAATTTCTGGCAATTCTCACTAGCATTTCTTAAGCTATTCTCTCATTTACAATTTCTCTGAACACTCTTGTTCTATATTGCTTATCTCTTTCATATTACTGACTTGATCGTCGGAGCCTATACAGGGGGGAAAGCCCCGCTCCTTTTCTGAATTAATCATCAATTGGTGAACGGAGCAGTGCAAAATCATCAAGCTTCATCATCTTGGCCGAGCTCAGCAACTCAGATCACTCCATCATTTTCAATTTTGTTCATTCCCTTCACAGCACAACTTCATACAAATTGGGCTATTACTGTCTTCAAGAGTTCATTGGGCCGCGAAGAAGCATCGTTCCCTCATTGTAATTTTTGCGTCACATCAACTGGCGCCGACTGTGGGGAACGTTTGATCAAATTATTTCATCAAATTTTCCTCCGTTAAATAAATTTGTTGAAACCATGACGCAAACTCGCTCAGGAAAGGGTGCTTCTTCTTCTGACAACCTCAATGGGCTCACCGTTACAACCGCTTTGGTCCCTACCGTTTCTGCCACCAGTTCTAATCCTCCATCTGATCCACCAACTACTACCACCCTTGTTGAAACTCTCACCCCCGAACAGGAAAAGGCAGAAAAAGATAGGTTCTTCCGTTTATTTCCAGAAATATTTCACTTAATAAACCATGTTGCTCCTATCATCTCTACTCTTAATACAGAACCTCCCATTACAACCACCACCACAGAAGTAGTTAACACAGAACACCCCTATGGTTTACACTGGTCCCCAACCGTTCCCCCACCCAGGGCTGTCATCAACCCTGTGTCCAACCCCTCTGCTGCTTTAATGTCTAGTCTCCCCCCACAATCTATTACTATATGTCCTCCACAACCTGGGAGAGCTCATTTTTCTTCAGAAATCGGTCATATTGCTGGTCCTCCTAACCTTTCTGTGGCACCACCTGTTTATACCACTGTAGCCCATACTCAGGCTAATCCTACTCTTCCGGGTCCCTTTATGGCCCCCAATGCTCAGTTCAATAATGGTTCTTTTATGTCAGGCCTGCCCTTTCCCACTTTAGGACAACAAATGAGTCAAATGAATCACCCCTGTTATTACCCGGACACACCACTACATCCAACCCTGCAATGTTTCAGCATTATGGTTTAGGCAATAACCGAGCCATGCAGCCGCCCTTAGAAAATATTCCCTTACTTAATTCAAATTATTATCCCGGGCCCGGCCTAGGAAACTATTACCTCGGCCTGGGGGGACACCCCTTGGGTCAGTCCGGATATCCCCAGCTCGGCCTACCCGGATCTGGATATACTCAGATCGGACGAACTGCCCCCACGTCTCGCGTGTCTCATCCTTTTGGATGGGAGATTCAAATGGCACAATTTCCCCCTGGATACAGAGGCCTAGGTAAGGTTGACAAGTATGACGGTACCACCGACCCCACGGCTCACTGGATGCAGTGCATGAGCGCATGGATGCTGCTAACCTGTCCGATGCTAACCGATGCATGACATTCCATCTGACCTTAAAGGTCAGGCCATAAATTGGTATTGTACTCTGCCTCGAAATTCATTCATTCGTTAGATCAGTTTGGTGACTTGTTTTTAGCCAATTTTATGGGTAATAAGGTATTGTCTAAACCAATTTCACATTTAATGAACATAACACAAAAAATGGGAGAAGGATTACAGGCATACATAGATCGGTTCAATATAGAGTCTAGGCAATGTCATGAAAAAGATGATAGAATAATGATGGGATCATTTATTAATGGGTTACGGTCAGGACCTTTAGCTACTGAATTGGCCATCCGACCCCCACATTCTTATTTTGAAATGATGGTTACTGCTGTTAACTTTGCTGTTGTTGAAGATGCTACAGCTATAAAACAGGAAAGGGAAAGAAGTTTTTCCGATTTATATGGTAAGAGGAAAGCTCCTTCCCCAATTCTTACATCGGGAGGAAATAAGAAATTAAACTTTGCCAATACCACTAATTCCATTCCAAAGGCCGGGGTAAGTGTAAACACTGTGCAGGTATCCGAGCCCTTCTCAGTCCCTCGAGCTGATATATATGCTGCCATTCAGAGTCAAGGGCTGCTGCCCCCAGCTCGACCCATGACGGGTCCCACAGATCGGCTCAATCCGGGCAGGTATTGTAATTACCATAAAAACATTGGTCACAATACTAATGACTGTCGTGATTTAGCTGCAGAAATAGCTAAATTAATTCAAGCTGGGAAACTACCACAATATACACAAGTAGCACCTCTACCTAAACCGGTGACTTCAGCAATCCGTGAACGACCTAACGGATGCTACCGATGTGGAGAGACCGGTCATTTTGCCCGCGAATGTCCCCAATCCGACTCCCGAGCCCCAAATGCTGGGGGTAACACCGACCTGAATATAGCAGGGATTGTAAACACCATAGCAGGAGGACCAACCCAAGGCGACTCTAACCGCCAAAGGAAACAGGTATACCGGCAAAGGAACTCTATTCTAGGTAAGCGTAAATCAGATACCATGACACCAGGCATTACTTTCGATGACACAGATACATTTCTGTCTTTCAATTGTGACGATCCACTAGTGATCGATTGCTACATTTCAAATTACCAAGTACGTAGGACATTGTTAGACACGGGTAGTTCTAGCAATATAATTACAACCAAGGCACTGGCTGGTTGTCAATTACACAAGGCACAGTTAAGTCCAGTTCGGACACCATTGATTGGCTTCGGCAATCACCATGTTATACCTGTGGGACACTTGAGTATTCCCGTCACGTTACTGGCTGGACAGCTAAAACGTACGGAAACCATAGACTTCGTGGTCATTGATGAGCCATCACCATACAATGTATATTGGGACGGCCTGGACTAAATCAGTTCCAGGCCATAGCATCTACTGTACACATGCTTTTAAAGTTCCCCACTATAGGTGGGGTAGCTTCTATTCGTTGTGATGTCTTGCAGGCAAAGCAGTGCTACATGGCTTCCTTGAAGGAACCGACCCCTAGATCTGAAATCAAAAATTACTTCTACCGTCAGGCCGACCTCCGTTAACATTACCGATCTAACAGGTGGCTCGGACCTGTCCATTGAAGCAGGGGCCGAGGTAAGAATTATTCCCCTCGCGGCCGATCCAAACAAGGTAATAAAAATTGGGGCTGATTTGCCCCCTCAATTGCAATATGATTTGCTTAACCTTTTGCGTGAATTTGCGGAAGTTTTTGCTTGGGGACCGGAGGATATGCCTGGCATTTCTCGAAATATCATTGAACACAGGTTATCCATTGATCCCAATCATAGGCCGATCCGACAACGAAAGCGTAACCTCGGGGGAGAACGTAACAGATATGTGGAGATCGAAGTCAACGCCCTGTTGGAAGTACGTATCATCCGAGAAGTAGATTATCCGGAATGGTTGGCTAACCCCGTGTTAGTTTCCAAACCAGATGGTTCATGGCGCATGTGCATAGACTTCACCGACTTAAATAAAGCATGCCCCAAAGATTGGTTCCCATTGCCTTTGATCGACGTGTTGGTTGACGCTATAGCTGGATTTCGATTCCTTAATTTCTTGGATGCATATAAGGGATATCATCAAATCTTCATGGCCAAGGAAGATGAAGAAAAAACATCTTTTATTACAACAAAGGTACATATTGCTTCATAACCATGCCTTTCGGTTTAAAGAATGCTGGAGCTACTTTTCAACGTTTAGTGAATAAAATTTTCAAAAAACAGTTAGGTCGAAATATGGAAGCATATATTGATGATTTACTTGTAAAAAGTAAAAATGAACTTGCTTATTTATCTGATTTACGTGAAACCCTTGAAACACTAGCCCAATATAAATTAAGGTTAAATCCAAAAAAATGTGTTTTTGGAGCCACTTCAGGAAAGTTCTTAGGATACATGGTTTCTGAGGGGGGTATCTCGGTTAATCCTAAGAAAGTAGAAGCTGTATTGAAAATGCACCCTCCTAGGACAATTCGGGAAGTACAACAATTAACGGGTAGATTAGCAGCTTTGAATAGGTTTTTAGCCCGATCAGCAGAACGAGCATTACCATTTTTTAACATTTTAAAGAAAACTGATAAGTTTTTGTGGACCCCGGAATGTCAAAATGCTTTTGAACAATTAAAAAAATACTTAGCTTCTTTGCCATCTTTGACTATGCCTATTCATGGAGAACAATTGTACATGTATATAGCTACTACCAATCTGTCATTAGCTCGGTTTTGCTCCGAGAAGATAACCGGGTCCAGAGACCCATCTATTTTGTTAGTAAAGTTTTGCAGCCGCAGAGAAAAATTATTCTAGCCTAGAAAAGCTAGTCCTGGCTCTAGTTCACTCCACACGGCGTCTTAGACCTTATTTCAACTCGCATGGAGTCACCGTTTATACTGACGCACCCCTCAAAGACATCTTACAAAAAGCAGGAGTTTCAGGTCGACTCACCAAATGGGCCATTGAATTAGGAGATTATGACATCACCTTTGCCCCACGCACAGCAGTCAAAGGACAGGTGTTGGCGGATTTCATAGCTGAAGGAGTACCAGACAACCAAGAGAGCATATCTAGCCCGTCAGAAAAAACCGATCTGCTTTTAGCTATAGCCGAGGGTGACGATGCGTGGATCCTCTACGTAGATGGGGCCTCAAGCCAGTCCGGATCGGGTGCAGGGATCGTACTCACCAGCCCGGAGGAGAAATTCACACGTATGCTTTACGATTCTGCTTCACAGCCACAAATAAAAGCAGAATACGAAGCTATGATAGCCGGCCTGAAGTTAGCTCTGAAATTTGGAGTCGAAAATCTAAAAATTTGTTCAGACTCTCAGCTCGTGGTTAAACAAATTTTGGGGGAGTATAAGGCTAAGGATCGACAAATGGAGGAGTATTTAACATTGGTGCAACAGCAACTAAAATTCTTTCAAAAATGGGCTATAGAGCGGGTCCCGCGAAGCAAAAATACAAATGCTGATGCCTTGTCCAAATTAGCTTCTTCGGTTTTTTCTCACCTGACTAAAACCGTCCTAGTAGAAGAAATACATAACAGGAGTACAACTGAACCAATAATCTTGTCTATAAGAGAAGGACAGGATTGGAGATTTCCTATATGGCAATACCTACAAGATGGTACTTTACCAGAATCCCGGAAAGAAGCACAAAGAATACAAAGGAAGGCTGAACACTATCAGATAATCGGGGAGGACCTGTATAAAAAGGGTTTCTTGATGCCTTACTAAAATGCTTGGGATCGGGAGAAGCTGAAGCCATGCTGAAGGAAGTACATGAAGGGGATTGCGGGTCTCACATTGGGGCTCGGAATTTGGCCAAGAAAATAATAGGGGCTGGGTTTTATTGGCCTCGGTTATTCCAAGAAGCAGTGGAGTATGTTCAAAAGTGTTCCAGTTGCCAACACAATGCAACAATTCATAAGTTGCCGGCCTCCAGTTTTACAGGGATAATTGCTCCATGGCCTTTCGCAGAGTGGGGGATAGATCTCATGGGACCGTTTCCTAAGGTCGGTTCATGCCATTACCTTGTTGTGGCCATAGATTATTTCACAAAGTGGGTGGAAGCTGAGGCACTTACAAATATTACGGGGCGAACCGTAGCTCGATTTCTTTGGAGGCAAGTCATTTGTCGTTTCGGTGTGCCCAGATCGGTTATTTCGGACAATGGAACCCAGTTCGAATCTAAAGAGTTCACAGCCTTGTGTTCAAAACTTGGCATCACCCAACGTTTCGCGTCAGTAGCCCATCCTCCAGCAAATGGACAAGTAGAACTCACAAACCGAACTTTGTTGCACGGGCTGAAATCCAGACTAGAAGATAAAGGAAAAAATTGGGTAGAACAATTGCCCCATGTGCTTTGGTGCCACCGAACCACGCCTAAATCAGCCACAGGAAAAACCCCTTTCGAGTTGGCCTTCGGGGTCAATGCAGTCATCCCCCCAGAAATACAAAGTGGAGCCCCACGAGTTATGCACTTTGAAAGAAATCAAAATCAGAAAAACTTGGAGCTCGGCCTGGATCTGATAGAAGAAGTTCGGGACTCGGCCTATGTACATCAACTAAATTACAAAAATTTAGTTCGGCAACACTATGATGCTCGGGTCAAACATCGAGCCTTTATACCAGGAGATTTAGTTTTGCGAAACAGATCTATCAGCAAACCACAAGAACAAGGCAAGTTATTTTCTAATTGGGAAGGGCCTTATAGGGTAATCGAAGCTCGACCTACCGGAAGTTATATTTTGGAAGACTTGCAAGGACGATTGATTCCACGAACTTGGAATGCAGCACACTTGAGAAAATATTATCAGTAAAGCAGTTCGAGTTAAAAAAGGAAAAATTTGAAGGAAATAACATTCTCATTCAATAATTCAGCTCGGTTACAAAAGGAAAGGGACCAGAATCAGAAAAAATTTTACAATGTACATTACTGCAACTGCATCTAGGCATGCTACCTACATTCCTCACACAGCTGGAAGGAAGGGCAAGCCCGATCTAAGAAAAAGGCCGGTCTCAAGAAGGAGGAGCTTGGAAGAGGCTTCATCCGCTATTTCCTGGGGGTCGGCCACCGGATCCTCTTCGACCTTTTCTGGAATCGGAACACCGATGTCTCGGCATTCTTGCTTGATTTCCTCTACTAAGTCGTAAGGATCGCGTCCCTCTGGAAGCAAAGAACCCTGGGCTATGGAGTCTTCTGGAACACCTTCCGCCGACCTGGAACTTTTTAGTTCATCCCAGCACAGAGTGTACCCACACTGGATTAACTCAAAAAAGCGCCGGTTCATCAACTCCAGCAGGGTCCCTTCCTTAAAAAGTTTCAGCTCGGCCTGACGAGATGCTTCAACCTCTTCCGAACTGACCATCGCTGCAGCCTTCTTTGTAGCCTCTTCTGCAACTTTTGTAGCCTCTTCTGCAGTCTTCTTGGCCTCTTCGGCAGCTTTCTCCAGGTCAGCTTTCTCCTTTGCCCAGTTGGATTTTTCTTTGAGCAAGGAGGCCTCGCTTTTCTTCAGGATATCCACGTCGGTCTCCAGTCCCTGGACCTTGGTCTCCAGCTGGCTCGACTTGGAAAGCAGACCTTGGTTTTGCTTCATCAGCCCGTTCTTTTCAACCTCAAGCTCCGAATACTTGCTTTTCTCGAGCCCCAGCTGAAACTCCAGATCTTCAACGGCTTCGGACGGTTTCTTCGACCTCTCCAGCTCGTAGCTTTGGGCTAAGATATCCAAAGCCGTTGCCCTTTTTGACGTAGCAGCATAATTATAGGCTATCTGCAAAAAATCCGAGCCAGGAGTGTCAGTCGAGGTAATTATTATTTTCAGACATTAATTAATTTTTGATGCTCACCCTCTTTATGTGTGAAGCAAGAAAGGCCTCCTGCTTCATCATCAGCTCCATATTTTGCCGGAGCTGATTGCCCACCTGTACCATCTCCTCAAAGGACCTTTCAGTTTCAGCCTCCAACTCTTGGTAAGGCCTTATGTCCTCAGGTAGGGGTTCTGACAAGTGCACTTGACGTATGGGCCGAGCTAGAGAAATCGGCCTATCTTTCTTATCCTTCAGCAGCAGAACCCTTTCATTTGTTGACGGGTCTACGGGTCCCCAAAGATCATCAGGTTTCGGCAGCTCGGGATCACGTATGGGGCCCGTCAACAATTGTGGAGCTTTAGCAGCCTTAGCTGCTTGGATTTCTTCCGGGGTCGGCTTGCTCCTTTTTGCGACCCGAGTTGTCAATGCCGAGCTGGGAGGGTCGGTCACCTCGACCTCTTCCGTGAGATCAATCTCAGCCAATCTTTTGGAAGATCCCGAAGTTGCAATAGGCTTGTTGGCTTTTTTCTTCCTTCCGAACCCACCGAGACTACCTGAAAATAAGCAACTTGCAGAAATCAAAATCACCGAGCTAGAAAAGATGAGGATACGATAAATAAAGAGTTCAAGGAACAGGTATTTACTTTCTTTTTCTACATTGGGGGATTGGCTCAGCCCGGCTGAAACAAGGAGATCCTCTGAAGGAAATTTAGCTGAATATTTAACCGAGCTAGTATAATTTTTTAGTGCCTTATAGTCTGATTGAACCCTGGGGTCGGACTTGTCTCGGGTTTGTTCAACTGGTAAAATAAATTGTGACCAACGTGAGGGTAGGTTTGCTTCCTCAGCCTTCACCATAAAAAATCTAGACCTCCATTGTTTATTGGTATCGGGGGAGTCGGTAATAATTATATGGCTATTCCTACGTTTCTGAAAGGTCACCCACCATTTACCATAAGGGTACTTACGGACCGTGTAAAATTGAAAAAACAGATCTACCGAAGGTTGGACCCTAGCCCCAAAACACACATACATGAACCCTATCAAAAACCTAAGGGCATTTGGTACTAGTTGGCTCAGCCCAATGTGAAGGAATTCACACATCTCGATCAACAGATCTACGGTCGGAAACCTCAGCCCAAAATTTATATGATACTCATAAACCCCGACCCAACCCTCGGAAACACTATTTATCCTCTCCTCAGGCTCGGGTAAACGAATCGGGACACAGGGATTTATATAATGAGCTAACCTAAGATTTTCTAAATCTTCCCTAGTCATTTCAGAAACTATGTCTTGAGGTTTAAACTCATGGGAGGCGGCCGAATCTACATGAAGCAGTACCAAAATCATACACAAACTTTTAGGTGAAATTCGCAAAAATAAATTGGAAAAATCAAGAAGGGAAAGAACACACTAACCTGAGCTAGGATTTTGACGAGACATTCCGGTACCGGAACTCTTTTCGGAGGCCATTACGAATAGACGAACGGGTAAAACGATGCGGTGACGGAATGACGGTGACAATGGAGCCACAACACGGACGAGATCAACGGATTGGGAAGAT
Source organism: Leptodermis oblonga (assembly GCA_016801395.1). Taxonomy (NCBI): domain Eukaryota; kingdom Viridiplantae; phylum Streptophyta; class Magnoliopsida; order Gentianales; family Rubiaceae; genus Leptodermis; species Leptodermis oblonga. The sequence continues at coordinate 33,840,980 of CM028757.1, read as the reverse complement.
GACACCTTCGGATTCCGGCGAAGTACGAAGATTCCGGCGGTAGGCAGGGAAGTAAAAAATCTTTTTCTTTCTGTCTCTCTCGTTCTTTCAGGAAAGCAAATATCAAATGGTGCCAAATGTTTGTGGTTCTCACGGTTTTATAGAGGAGCCTCGAAGAATTGAAGAGACGTGGGCAGACCAAAAGCTGTAGTCCTTAATGATGCTTCGAGAACATAAACGACCTCTGAAGTCGTATCGTTTGAGAAGGCGTGTTCTGACAAGTCCGCCTCTTCAAAATACCGACCTAGGGTAACGCAAAGGTACGTATTTATGATTACATTTATTTGTCCGAAAAACTGTTCAAATTCTTTAGATCGAAATTACACTTATTACTATACAGTCGAAGGAGACTATTCTTTGTAGGTCGGATTTCATATTTCATGTTTTTATATGAAGTATAGGTCGGATAAATACTGGAAAATCGCCTTGGTCACATACGGCTTAGTAAAAATACGGTATGTTGCTTAGTTCGGAAAATTGGCTCGGATTAACCTAGAAAATCATATCCTTTATGCTAGGTCTTAGCTCGGAAAACCCAAAGAGTATTAAGTTTAAGATCGGTAAAACCTAATACTGGGGGGGCTTGTTGATGTGCATAAAATTGAAATCCCCATTGGGCCTAGCCCAATTAATTAAAAACAGAGAAACAGTAAAAGATAAAGAAGCCCAGATCCATGTTTAGGTCGGAAAGATCACACAAAACGAGTCTCTGTTACAAATTTAGGTCGGTCATATAATCTTATATTGGTCATGAAGAACTGAACAAGAAAACTCACTAAAGCTTAGGTCGGAATAAACTAATCTTAGATCGGTAGAACTTATAGCCCAGATCGGTATGATTATGTCAGTATTACTCAAGAATCCCAGGTCGGTAAAAGCTTAATGAAGTTAGATCGGTCAATTGTTAAAACTCATCCCTATTTAGGTCGGTAATTTATGTAAGATTAGATCGGTGAAGCCGACCTGAAATAAAGATAATAATATAAAATATCATGGTAGGGCCATTGTTTTAATACATGCAGAGCAATAATGACAATGGGGCCAAAGTTAAAGCCAGTTTTCCCGAAAAGGCAAAAAACATCATTGCAAAAGGAATAATTAGGAGCGTATGTCTCCATTACTCAACGGAACCATCAAGAATAAGCTTATATATACTCAGGCACAAGCCTCATTCTGGTAAGTTCCAATAAGTATTTTCTGGCAATTCTCACTAGCATTTTCTTAAGCTATTCCCTCATTTACAATTTCTCTGAACACTCTTGTTCTATATTGCTTATCTCTTTTATATTACTGACTTGATCGTCGGAGCTTATACAGGGGGGAAAGCCCCGCTACTTTTCTGAATTAATCATCAATTGGTGAACGGAGCAGTGCAAAATCATCAAGCTTCATCATCTTGGCCGAGGTCAGCAACTCAGATCACTCCATCATTTTCAATTTTGTTCATTCCCTTCACAGCACAACTTCATACAACTTGGGCTATTACTGTCTTCAAGAGTTCATTGGGCCGCGAAGAAGCATCGTTCCCTCATTGTAATTTTTGCGTCACATCAATATTATTATTTTTTATTTTTTGTTTAGATTTTTAGAAAACAATGTAGTAAAATTTAAATTCATGACACCTACTAAAAGGATGATAAAAAATGGAGAGAAAGAGATAAGAAATTGGAAGCCAGGAAAGATAAAAAAAGAGAATAAAGCAATGAGAAAAAAGAGGAGAGGAGAGAGAAGAAAAAGAAGATAAAAAAGAGGGCAAAAAAGTAAAAGCTAATAACTGGGCCCCTTTCGAGACTCTCAGTACTTGACCATTTCGGTCCATTTAATATTCCTCTTCATAGATATATGATGGAGTTAAATGAGTTAATGACATGTAAGGTCATGCACACGTATATTTACGTTTGCTCGAATAAGTAATACATGACGCAAATAATATTCTGGTGATACTTGTTAAGTTTGAGAGTTATGTTTTAACTAAAAATTTATACTTGTAAGTTGATGATATTTGAAGATTGAGAGTATATTCTTGTGAATTTTGATTCATGTGTTTGAGAATACAACTCTTGTAAATAGTTGTGATATTTGTAAATTTGAGATTGTCTATTGTCAAGTTTGAGAGCATCACATTCGAAACAAAAGTGAAATATGCTAGTAATATCGATGATATTTGTTAAGTTGGGAAGTACTGTTCTTGAACACACTTAAATCAAAAAATGATACATTTGCTGATAGTAATATTTGTTTGATAAGAAAAATGATACATTAGGGGACAAGAAGAAAATGATGAAATAATTTATTTTGTTTTCAAACATGGTGAGTAGTGTATCCTTCTTTTTGGATACGATCATTTGAATATGAGATTCAATTCTTGTAACATTGACGTCCTGATAAATAGAAAGAAGAGGTGAGATTTCTGCGATAATTTTTTTCTTATATTTTTAAAACAACAATATGAAAATGAAAAATTAATAACTTTCAATATTTCATTACGTCTCGCAAACAATACATCGTAATTCAATGTATTGAATAAGAGGCCTCCACTTCCATTATGTCATAGCAAATGCAACTTCACTGTAAAATTATATTTCTACATTTCAGAAATTTTTCATGTCGTAAACGATGATAAAACGGTTTTTTTTTTTTTTTTCCTTCTTTTAACCATTCATATAAATAAGGAGATGTATTTCATTTTTATTCTTTCGTATCATAGAAAACGCAACTTTAACAGTAAGACAACATTTCTGCACTTAAAATAGTTATAAGGGGTTTTGAAAATGGTAACCCAGACAAAATGTTGGGGTCGCAATTAACGTTTTATTAGCTTCAACTTTTTTGAACATGGCAGAAAGAAACAACTATTCCCCCATTAACATACACCCCCATAGGGCTAAGGATTGTGCTGTAAACTTTGCACTGATCAGAGTCAATTCTGTCATTCCATGTAAGAAGGAAGACTGGCATTTTTCTACATCTTCCAAAGTAAGACAATACACCATTTTTTATACTACAAAAATTACCACAACTCAAAAGTAGATTCTTGACTTACAATATAGTAAGAACTGCATACAAAAGAATGTCACAAACACAGTAGTAGAGAGACACTTAACCACTTAACCCCTATAGACGCCGGACGGCTCTGCATTTTGTACAATCCATGGATGCTCAAGTAGCTTGTGTAATGGCATGCGTTGTGACGAATCCTTGACCAGCATCTGTCGACATAATAAACAGGATGAGCGAACCAAATTCGCTTTGTCTGATATTAATGAGGTAACTAAGGTAAAAATATAAACCTGGCTAATGAGGTCCTTGGCCGATGACGAGACAATAGGTTTTGCAGGGAATTTCAAGTCCACTTGCACTATCCTGTTTGTTTCAGAAAGTTAAAAGAGGGTATATGCACAAGTAATGAATATTTACCACCAGTAGCTGAAGATCTTTTTACCTTTTGTATGTGTCTGAATGTTCCTTAGCTTCAAAAGGAGGCACCCCATACAAAAATTCATAGCATAGGACACCAAGGCTCCAGATATCAACATTAGCATCATGCTCCACACTTTCCACTGTGAATTGATCAACAGCAATGTTTGTCAATGTTCAGTCATCAATCTATTTTAAGACATGGACCTTATTCAAGTCTAAAGTACATAGAGAACTCTAACATTCGATAATAGTTGTATCAAGACTAATTGAAACAGACGTACCCATCTCAGGTGGCAAATAATCTAGAGTGCCACACATGGTCCTCCTACGATTGAATGTGTGAACTGACCAGCCAAAATCTGCTATCTTGACTTCACCCTGTAACAGATCACACAATGCATGAGCAAAAGCTGTTGAGACATCACAAAATGGAATAGTAGTTTGAGACAAGATTATACCTGTGCACCGACTAGAAGGTTTTCTGGTTTAATATCTCGATGGATCACGTGCTTCCCATGACAATAAATGAGAGCTCGAGCAAGTGAAGCAACATACTGGTTTATCGTCCATCAGGAGAAACAAAAAACACTATGAGTTCAAAATGCAGCAAGGCATACAAAGAATAGTTGAATGCATTATCAACAGATTAGGAACCTAGAAGAGTTTAAGACGATAGATATAAAAAAAAAAAATCAAAGATAAGGTTTTCAATTTGCCAAAAGTTATCAAGGCCTATTATATCAGTTGAGGAATAAAAGACTAATAGAGGAGGACTCACAGTAGCTGCACGCCTTTCACTGAAATATTTACATTTCTGCAACTCCTTGTAGAGTTCACCCTTTGCAGCATATTCAAGAATCAAATAAACTCGTTTCTGCACAACAGGTCATTCCCCCGTCAGCCTCCTACTGAATTTCCCATCATTGTAAATAAAAATTGAGTAACAGACCTGATCATAAAAGTAGCCATAGAGTCTCAGAATATTTGGATGTCGCAGATGACTCTGTATTTCAACTTCACGGCGGAGCTGGTGTTCAACCTGTGACTGTTTCAGTTGGCTTTTGAACAGTACCTTCAGCGCCACAATGTGATTACTCTATTTAAAGGAGAAAAAGGTGGAAAATAATTAAAATCAATGGTTACTGCAGAAACACCTGATCATCTGAAGCGGCAACTAATTCAAAACTAACAAAATTAAGAATCCAGGATCTACATATTGCCAATCTGAAAACCAATGGCAACTAATCTTTCAAGGTCAAAATGTGGAAGAAAATGCTAGATCAGAGACTTTACCCTCTTTTCCCTTGCTAAATATACATGGCCAAACTTTCCTCTGCCAAGAGGCTTCCCAATGTCAAAGTCATTTAAGGTCCACCGCTTTTTCTCCACAGCTGCTGAACCCTCTGAAGAACCCTGCAGAAAATAGGAACTTAAATGAATGCCAAAATAGACAAAAATGACAAACAACCACGAGATTCGAGATTACGGCTCACCACCAGACATTTATTGAACTTTGATTTCAAATTGGGCATATAGGAAAACACAAGAACCACAAACAAACTAAGAAATTCAAATAACAGAGACAGGAAATGAAATGTCCCAATTTCATCCGACAAACAAAACGAATTTCGTACAGAAAGCGAAGCTTACAAATTCCAGCACAAAAAAAAAGTAATGCTGCAACAAGAATACCTCAGAAGATTAAAGAACAATTTGAACAAACCCTAGGCTCGAAAGTTATGATACAGACCAGAAATTAAACAAATCAGAAAAGCCCACAAATAAATTCAAGAAAAATCACGTTCGAAAATAAACCTAGTTCCAATGCCGCAGAATCAAAACATCAACGAATCTCCCATGAAAGCAACGAAATTCAAATAAAAATACCGAAAAGAAAATCCCCGACCGCTCTGTCCCTACATCTATTTTCAAGTATTTTACCTTGTGATCCTGCTGTGTCTCCGTGGCGATCCCCATTCGAGAGAGCGAAAGCAAAACCACCAAAGTAAAAAAATCCAAAAAAATGGAATGAGAAATCTGCAGGCGGAAGAGAGGAAAACAGAGAGAGAAAAAGGGAAGGACGCAAGGAAGGAGAAAATGGACCGTAGTGATTTTTATTTTTGAATTTTGGAGAGAGATCCCTAACGGTCATATCTCGGGCGGAAGCCACGTGGTCAAATTTATCACGCAGGAGTTGGACTTATTTTTTCTTTTCTTTTTGTTTGTTCATGGAGGAGCGTCACTTGGTAACAGCTAGGCTTTTTGGTTTTTGTCTTAATTTTGCTTTAAAAATGTAAAAGAAGTTAATATATGGAGTACTTCCTTCGACTCTAAATAAACGACGTTTTAGAGGGAGTAATAATTTTAAAAATGAGTAATGATAGACTCAACAACAAATTATAATAATTTTTTGATAGTAATTCATGTGATATGCATTCATTGGCCAATTATGTGATATTAATAAAAATGTAGCCAATGAATACATGCCACATGAGTTGTTGCCAAAAAGTTGTTGAATCCATCATTACTCTTTTAAAAATAAATGACGTTTTAGCAAAAAAAATAAAATTTTTTCCCTAACTTACCATTGTTTTAACTTATCTACCTTTTAGGTAGTGATTATATTAAATAACATAGTAATATTAATTGGATTACAATAGTTACGAGTTATTTTTTTGTCATTTAAAAAAAGAATTATTCTCTATTTAAAAAACTCTAAAAACGTTTTTTTTTAATTATAGATCAAAGACAGTATAAATAAAGAAACAAAATAATAAATAATTTTCTAATATTTTCCCATAGAATTTTTAATTAGATTGACGATATTTGTGAGAGAGTCCAATCATTTGATAGGGTGGTTTCATTCCGCTATCATAGTCTCATTACGAAACTATTTAGTTATTTAATAATGATTTTAAATGTGTGAATAAGTGAATTGTTATCTAATGTCATTACAAATCATAAATGCATATTGATGTAGTCGTAATTGGTCCTAGTGGGTTGGGGTTCACGGTCGGGCTTACATGGCCCATTTACTGTAAATTTTAAATAAGAGATATATGTCACAATTGGAAAAACATTAATAATAGTCCACAATCTTTGCATATGTATTAAATTTAGTCCAAATCTTTAGTAAGTATCAAATGTAGTCCACAATGTATCACTTTTGTATCAATTTTAGTCCAATTGACAGAAATTAGGGCAAATTAATGGTCAACTTAGTTGATCGTCAGTCAAAGAAGAAAAAGATTTTCAGGAAATCTTTTCCTTTAGAAATTTTTTTTTCCTTTTTCTGAAGGAAATCTTTTTCTTTAGAATTTTTTTTTCCTTTTTCTGAAGAAAAAGATTTTGGAAATCTTTTTCTTTAGAAATTTTTTTTTCCTTTTTCTGAAGGAAATCTTTTTCTTTCGGACTCGTTTCCATACAAGGAGCTTGAGAATGGTATCCTCTGGGAAGTTGAAGGAAAGGTGAGCTTGATTTTATCTATCTTATAGAAAGAGAGTTTGTATTGAGAAATTTTTTTCTTTAGAAACAAAAACAAAATATATTTCTAAAGAAAAAGATTTTCTGAAAATCGTTTTCTTCAGAAAACGGGAAAAAAAAATTCTAAAGAAAAAGATTTTCTTCTTCAGAAAAAGGAAAAAAAAAAAATTAAAGGAAAAGATTTCCTAAAAATCTTTTTCTTCTTAGTTGACCGTTAATTTGCCATAATTTCCATCAATTGGACTAAAATTGATACAAAAGTGATACATTGTGGACTACATTTGATACATACTAAAGATTTGGACTACATTTGATACCTATGCAAAGATTGTGGACTATTATTGATGTTTTTCCTGTCACAATTTATGATAAAGTTTACTTTGTCCCAAGGAAATATAAGATTTTCGCGTCGCATGTATGGTTTGTGATTCATAATCTATTTAAGCTAGTTTGTGGGCGAAGTGATGGATTTATGGCGCAAGCCGTAACAATTGGTATCATAATCATGGCGTGTATGATTTGTGATTCATAATATATTTAAGCTAGTTGTGGGCGAAGTGATGGATTTATGGCGCAAGCCGTAACAATTGGTATCATAATCATGGCGTGTATGATTTGTGATTCATAATATATTTAAGCTAGTTTGTGGGAAAAGAGATGGACTTATGGCCCAAGCCGTGACAATTGGTTTCGGAATCAGTTACCATCCTTAGGCAATCATGTATGCATTGCACAAATATGATTCTCAATGTTGAGATGTTGTTCTGTGCACCCTAATGATTCTTGTTCGGAGCAACATGGTATAAAACTTGTAGAACTAATAAATGACCAAGTATAAAATGTAGTGTTACGAGACTCATGTGTAAGATATGAGACTTCTCCGCGTAAATACATTTATTAAGCATAATGAATTATCATGACAAAGTATATATCTCACATAGGAAGTATATGAGATTCTCACGTGAGTATATATAACCTGGGATATTATTGCTGTCATAACTCGAGCTAAATTCCTATTGGCATTGTAACGCAAGAGGACAAACTCTCCACATCCTTAAATCCATCATTACCATGTTATGATGACAAGTATCTTATAAGATAATACAATAACCTGAGTGTTATGTTTAGAATTATCCCACTTCTACAAGAGTTCAATATCACCAATCAGACTCTTATAAAGGAGATCGGCTATGGCTGGCTTGAATCATCACATATTGATTGAGTGTACTCCTCTACATAACTCTCTTTTTCATCAATCCAATACCACTGGACACAATAACAAATAATTATTTTCAATTCTGTTTGATTAGAAGAGTCTGCTTTTTTTAGTATTATAAAATTGACTCTTCTAATATAAAGGAAGAAATACATAAACAAGGAATTAAACACAGCTCTTTGTTTCATTAAAAGAGTCAACTTTGTAATACTATTTTCAATATTACAAAAGTGGACTTTTCTAATGAAACGGAAGAAATACATTAACAAGGAATTAAACACAGCTCTCTTGCATAAGTCTCTTTTTCATCAATCCAATATCGCTGGAGAGTGCAAGAAGCAGTTTACAATCTAGCCCTAAATCAACTATGTTATGGATTAAAGATAAAGACAATATAAAGCAAAAGGGATTTTTTTTTTTTTTTTTTTTCCTTCCTCAAACAATGGTATGAAAGCATTTTCAATCCATCAACTAATTAAGATACATCCTCCAGATTCACACACAACAGCTAATTTGTAGAAGAAGGCAATAATGCTAACTTTCTCAAAAGGAAAACTAATTGAACAAAGCAATTACTCTTTCCCTGGAAAGTGAGGAAGTTACTCCAGAAATCTGTCTAGCACTCAGCTACAGCATCCTTTTTCTCAGATCCAAATGCCAGGAATAAGGCCGAAAATGCCGTTATGAATCCTTGGAAACAATTTGGTTGGCTCCATGCGAGTGTTGCTTTCTCGGTAGAAGATATGGCGGAAGAAAAGATGGGATCACAAATGCAAATCCCAGGCAAAGCAATACAAATATCACAACAAACCAGGCTTTGTGAGGGATGCCCATGAATAATTCATCACAAACTGTCATGAGAGGATTAACAATATCAGGAGTTAATAAGAAAAATAGATCTTGGGATGCTACTGTGGAATTGCTAAATAGAAAAAACACTGGACACCTATATGAGGTACCAGATATTAATACGATCCACCATTCAGAGGCAAGAAACAAAAATTAGAAAGGATCACCAAATAGTAGGAGCCACAGATACCTACATAAGTTAGTAAGTAAAAATAAGTTGAATTACAAAGATCATATCAGAATCCAACTTTATTGACACTAACAAAAACATGATGCCCCGTTTGGTTCAGAAACTTTGTGTTACACACAAAATAATCAGAGCAGTGTGGGTTGCATCTCACAGCTTCAACAAATTGACCATGCGATTGAACAAGAAACTTAACAGCAAGATGGAGGACAACTATTGACGTTCAATGGGAACTGTTACTTAAAAAACACTAAGCCAAATCAAAATTACAAAAAGGTACACAAATGAAATGTTTCAACATGAAAGCGTGTGTGCGCACACACAGACACACACATGTATACAGTTTACTACATCAAATTAGTGACCAACACAAAATCATATCAAAACGCAATCTAACAACTATAGTTTACCTATATTAAATATGACATATTTCCTCTCTTGAACTCCTGGTATTGCAACAACTCCCTCAGGCACCACGCTCACCGATACACGTAATCCCGTCTGAGCAAAGTTAGAAATTAAAACATGATATCAAGACCACGGAACAAAGTAATTTGCAAGGGGAAAGTCATCAAAACCTGAACATTAAGCGAATCCACAATATCTGTTTTGAAAATTAACTTCTCAGTGTTCAGCAACTTCCTTCCTGTGTTTAGCCCAAGATCCGAGCTTCCTGTTTCTAGTTGAATGGAGAAACTAGCAGGTATCTGCAATTCATCAGTAGTATTTGCAAAAAGTTTTTTACCGCTAACATCTCTGTAAATTATTCAATAACATGAACTAATCATTACACAGAAAAGATACAATGAACATACAGAAGCAGGATATGATATCTTCACTTCGTACCACGTATTTGATTTTAACCCTTGCAGTTGATACAGGCAAGAACCACCTTGTAGTGGAAGAGTTTCTTTCCACAACTCTTTCCCAGCAAGCAACATTCTAGTGTCCATCCTATGACAACGTAAATTAAATCTTTTAAGATGACATAGTACTTAAAAGCATTGAAAAACCGAGGAGGTTAGAAGAAGAAATTTGCTAGAAACAAAACTCAATTACTCCTTAGTTCATGGATTTGTTGCAAGAAAATCAATGACAAAAGAAGCACTAAAGTAAACAAATATTCCTGGCCTTTTGACCTCAAAGGCAATACCTTCATATCTCAACCTCAAACATTGAATTTTAGTTCCAACTTCTCAAGATCAGCACCTGGTCTGCTTATAATTCGTGCATGATATAGTTCAAAGCAACATTATTAAATTTTCCATGATTATCATCACCAAAGCACAAACTAACAACAAAAACAACTACTACAACTAAGCCTTAGTCCGAATATGTGGGGTCTGCTATATGGATCATCTCGCCATCATATACGGTCAAAACACATTGATTCATTTATATCAAAATATAACATGTCAATTTTTAAAGTAGTTTTCCAATTCCTTTTAGGTCTTCCTCTACCCTCTTAATATTAGTTCTTGCCTCTATGTTTTCTACTCATTTTACTAGGGCATATAGCGGTCTCCCACATACGTATGTGTCAAAACCAGCTCATAAGTGTTTATCAACTGCTCTTAACTTTCTTCAAATACTTGCAAAAACTGTGAGAAAAGAAAGAAAGAAAAAGAAAGCCACCCCATAACTCAAAGAAAGCACTAAAATACTTACGTGCTGCTCTGACTACAAGCTGGGACAGTCAGAACGAACAGGAGTAGGAAAAAACGCAGCAGGCACAACAGGAAACTCATTTTTAAAGGAGAAGAAATAAGGGCCTCGCTCCAAACCTGAAAAAAAAGAAAAATTCAGTGATACAAACGAAGAACAGAATTCAGACAACCGATGCTGGATTCTAAACAACGAATGAAAATCAATAAGGTCCAACATCATGGATGAATAACTTTAACCAGTTAACATCATTTCCTAACCAAACCCAGGTAACAGATATATGTATGCTCACAATAACTTCACTTTGGCATTTCATCGAACAGTATGATTGCGAGTACTCACGCAGTTATATTCAGAAGGAGCTTAGGTTATACGGGGATCAAAAAATTGTTACCGAAACAAAGTATCAGAAAAGCGGGGTGAAAATTGATAAATTATATTATTCGGAGTGAAAATTATTCAAAAGGAAATATCAGAAGAGAAAGATTTTGAACACAAACATAGAACTCAGTCAATGACATGTGATTCTGGAATTTCGAAGCGGGAAATTGTTATTTCAATAGTCTGAGGAGAAATGGCACCGAGGAATCAGATGCTGCCCTGTTTGGAAACTTGGATCGATTCCAAACCAAAGTTTTAATCTGATTTTGCGCTTTATAATAATTTTTCTATCATTTTCAATAAGTCTTTTTTTCACTTTTAACAAATATTTTGCCATTTCTAATACACATTTTTATATTTTTCTAATATTTTAAAATTACAATTCGAACCAAGATTTGAACCAAAACTTCATAGATTGGTGATCCTAACACCGTTTACTAAACGTATGACACTTTTTAAAAAATTTTAGACGTGAATTTATATTTTTGCCCCTCAATTCTCTTCTACCTTATGCAGTAAAATTGAATTATTAGTATTTATGACGCATTTTTATTAGTGTTTATGACGCGTTTTCCGGCTGTGTTTAGGAATGTATTAGTGTTATAACGCGTTTTCCGGCTGCGTAGTGATAATTTTAGGTTAAATTTAGTGATCGTTCGCCAGAAAAACGATTTTCCTACGAACGACCGGGAAAACCTGAAAAAAACGCTATCCTGCAATTAACATGCCCCGTATATATATATATATATATATATATATATATATATATATACTCACATAAAGAAGATTCTCTGGTCCAATTTTTTTTTTTTTTTTTTTTTTTTTTTTGAGAGATGGTGTCCTAATTTTTCTCTCATTTAGTACAATTAAGAAGATCTAAGGGCAAAAAAAATGGATTTTTAATTTTATCCTACCACCACCTCTGAAGTGTACTTAAAAAGAAATTAAGGCTCCGTTTGGATTGTATTTTAAATAGAGAATTTTTGTTTGGCTAGTGTTATTGTCAGAACAGTTTTTAGCATACAGAGCAAAAATATTGTATTGTTCTTAAATTACCCTTATTTTGTGATAAGTCTTCTCCTCTATTTATTTATTTTTTTTTCCTTTCTTCTTATCCTTCCCCTTTTTTTCCCCTCATCCTTGGCGAATTCTTTTCGCCAGTCTCACTTTGTATCTCCGTTACTTTAAATTCTCAAACAATAATTATACAAAAGAATTTTTCTTATTCATTATCATCTTTTATAGTGTGTTCAAAAGAAATTATTGGATTGTTGGAGAGTTTTGCGATTTAAATCATATTGGATTGCTCAAGGGACTGTTGTGAAGTCCCATTTATTTCCTACAGAGTTGAGGCCTATAAGATATAGCCTTGCCACCGCTAACCAGTGCATGGTTCATGTTAGATGTCTTGTTGCAGGTGTGAGTTCGATAGCAGCAATTTGAAAGAAAATAATAAAAAATAAAAATTTGGGACTAAATGTAGCTCTGTTACACAATCCACCCCAACACTCGTCTGCAATTTTAGAGCAGTGAGACTCATTCATAACCGATTTTACATCTTTTAAATGTGATAGATAACAAATGCATAATGGTTTTAAAAGAAATTGCAGCCAACCTTAGTTTGGGAAGTTCTCAAAAAATTTGATAAACTTTTGTATAAACAGCAAAGTTCACCTAGAGGTTTTTAATTCCAGTCATCTCAGCACCACCCCAAATCTTCTGAGAGAGACCAAAATTTGAATTTCATGAGGCTTGCTGAATGGGGAGTACATGTAGGTGCTGACCGAGAGTGAGGAGAACATTTTGGTGCTGACCTAAGATTAGAAATCAAGAGGGGAGCCCATATACCATTGATAATACTCTCAAGATTCATGCTTCCGGCGACAGATTTATCTTATTCTACGGATATAGGGAGAGAAATTTGGAACTTCTGAATAGAGTTGAGAGAGATACAGAGTAAAATTAAACAAAAAAAATTGAAAGCAAAGGAGAAGACTTATCACCAAATAAGGGTACTTTAGGAACAATACAATATTTTTACTCTGCATGCTAAAAACTGCTCTGACAATAATACTAACTTTTTTGTTTTTGGGAAAGAAATTTTTTAGAGGGAATTTTTTTTATGAAAATTGTGTAAGAAAGTATAATGATTTGATTGTTTTTTAAAATAATGTGAGAGTAATTTTAGAGAAAATTTTAAATTTTAAAAATTGAATTTAAAGGGAATTGAAAGTGTTTGGATATAGATTTTATTTAATGAAAAAGCGTAACATTTTTCTAAAAAGAAACAAACCAAACTGAGCCTAAAGGATCTCTCCATTTAATGAATAATTTATCACACTGGTTCTTAGGAAATCTTACAGCTCCATTTCTCAAGCCATTCAATGCGAATGAAACACATTTTCGTACCATAATGTCAACAGTAGAGTGGTTGCAGGGCAAGCGTCAGAAACTTGGCCCGCAAAACAGTCAAGAACTGGGCGACAAAACATCATACTGTCATTATCAAGCACAAAAATATTACTACAAAACTTTGAATACTGTCATTAAAAAGACTGATACAAGCTCAAAAAAGCCAATTTAGAGTGACGTTTCCAAGCCAAATGAAGAGTGGGAACTGAGCGAATGCAATGAAGAGCAAGAGATAGTGATGTCCGCTTGAATTATAACTCCTAACCTCAGTAAACAGAACTCTCTTCATCGTCTTCACCAAAAATATCCCCATGCACAGCCCTGTCCATGGCATCAGAAAGTAGTATGAGTAGCCCCACAATAATTTTCCCATTATAGCCAGAGACAATCCTGCAAATGTATATCCGGCGTACGCCACCATGTCGAGTAAAGGCGCCTCTCCGCTACCCAAAGAAAACAATGTCATCTTCAGTAGCGCAACTTCCATAAACCATCCTAACAATCCTTTGACAAACAGCCAGTTTAGAGCTTCTGGCCTAAACCTGTCATATTAAATTCATTTATATTAACAGAACAGAACGTTGATTTTACACATTTATCAGCCAGAATAGGCCAATTAGGACCGCATATATCGCAACCAAAACAGATCACTCAAATACTTTGTTAAGCAGTAAGTTGCGTCATCATGTGGTTAACAGACGGATCAGAAGCTTACTTTCCGTGAATACCCAATGATAATCCAGCCACGATCAGGTATGTACCAAATGCCATGAATGGAATGTACAAATCTGGAGCATTTATATCATAGATGGGGGCCTTGTAAGATAGCCTACCACCTACTGGTTCTGTGATTCGTGTCCAATGACCCTGAAGATTAGATCACAAGGGATTACAGAAATTAGGGGATATCAACAATAAAGCCTTTATCCCACTATGTGAGGTCAGCAATTAGGGGAGGGCAGGGGAAAATTGGCAACTAAACCATAATACACTAGACCTTACCCTGTGGAGGAACGGGAAAAGAACCACCTTCAATTTGTTTCTAACATACTGGTCATTGACTTGAAAATAGTACTGTGGATCAGAAAAGTATCTGCTTATCTGAAACGAAAGAAAAGAGTACATCAATCCCTCATGACTGAACAAAAGATAGTACAACGAGACAAGCAAAAAACAATAGATCAGCATGGACAAACGCACAATTGACCCTCTACAGAAATTAAGTTTTATGTACAAAAGTACACTGAAAATTACAAGTGGAATCTAGATGCTATTGAAGGAGACGCACTAGATAGGAGAGTCAGGCCACAAGAGAAACCTCACAAACCATTTATATGGTATTTGCCCATTGTCTCGTAAAAATCCTACAAACTAAGCACAAAGCAGGTTTTTCAAGACTTGCATCTTATTCCAGTGAAGAAGAACAAGCTGAAATAGACAGGACAAAGTGAATACGCGTAAGCTATCCCATTTACTTGCAAACAATAACATATTTAAAAAGTACTACAGCCCCTAAAAATTCTCTCTTATGGAATAACTTACATTGCTTTGTACGTACTCAGAGCTTGATCCTAAAATCTTCTCTCCATAAGCACCCAATCCACCCCTGATAAGCCCAGATCCTGCACCAGAGAAGGCATTTCCAAATGGACTTGGTTGTGTGTTGGTAGGCGGCCTTGGCACTCCAGGCTGTGGTCCGAGATTATCATACATTTCTGAGACAGCCTAGCATAAAGATCATGTTAGGCGGGAAAATGATTTAAATAACAACATGAACATGAAAATTGATCATTTTCCAAACAATTGAGGCAAAAAGTGAGCGCCAGAAACTAGTAAAATTGCTGGTATAGTCACACCCTGAAGTGCACCTAAAATAGCTACATTTCACCGCCAAGAAAAAATGTAACCTCTTCTCTGATGTTTCTTTTCCTTTCATCAACCCTGGCCTTCCCTTTCCTACTTCTGTTGTACTTATGACACATTTGTCCCTACCCCTTTTGTTGAGCTACATCCATAAACTTCATTTTCAGAACTTAAACCACAAAAGTAGCAAGAATTTTGGTTGAATCAGCATTAGCGTTCTAAAACTTATTACTTCCCGTTCATCACAGTAGCTTCAATAAGAAGCATAAAAGATCCAAAAGCCAAGTCCCGCCCATAAAGAAGGTATAATAACATTAAAGTTATCCAATTCCATAGCCTAATTTCTCCACTGCTTAAACATACTTCACTTATACTAAAAGTTTTCTTCCCAATGTGAAAGACATATCTGTTAAAAAACCACAAAAGATTAAAAGTAAATTTCACCTACGGTACAAGGCATAATGAATTTCTTACTTCTCAAGCCACGAATAATATTTCTCATAACTTATTTTTACTTTATGCAATGCAAATCAAGTCATCTAATCACAATAAAGCTCCAATTCTCAACATTTCACATCGATTTCGTAAGACTGCAAATCAATTATCAATATGTCCACCGAAGACTCCAGCAAACGAAAATCAGGAATTAAATCCAAATACTACAAGTTCCTGAATCAGAAGCAGTCCAAAACAAATACTCCAAAAACCCTAGCTAGTCACAGGGCGTGAATGCCTTCAATTACCATGCGCATATTATGTTTGAACAAAAATTAAGCAGAAAGCAGCAAACGCGAGAAGAGAGGAGAGACGTTACCGAGTTAGCGCGAGGTAGACGTGTAGAAGTTAAACTATGGAAAGTGAAGGTGCTCGGAGAGAGAGTCCGATTTAGATCCGACGATTCCTTCGGAACAAAATGGAGATCACTGTGTGACTGCGTGAGATGGAAATGGAGGAAACTGCCTTGACGGAGATCGACTCTGCAGGTGGGGGCACTGTGTGAGAGAGAAAAAAGAGGGAAGGGGTCTGCCTGGACTTAAATAATCAAGTGTGGCGCTTTCAACTGGTTTCCTTCCGGTTTGGAACTTGGAATTTTCTATTTGCTTAATCGCTGAGGAAAGGGAAAAAAAAGTGTACTTATGTCGGGTAATTCATTTTAAATAGTTTTAAGTGTATTTTTGTCTCGTGAGAATGAGAACGGTGAAAATTGTTAAATAATGAAATTTTTATGTTTAGATAAGGGACATAAAACAAAATAAAAAATTGATGGTTTATGTAGTAAAATTACAACAAAGAGAAATCAAATATGATATTTTGTGTAGCCAAATATTGTGAATGAAAAATTAATAGCATTTTTTATCGTTTCTAACACAATTCAAAAAATTGAAAATTTTAGATGGGCTAAGTCGAACTTATATACGAGAGATTTAATTCATCTCCATTAACATTCTAATTCTTAAGGGCTAAACGTCATGTTTGCATCTATACATTGAAAGAAAATGTTTTAAAATTGTAGGTAAATGACCCTCTTGGTGCATTAATTTGGACTAATTATTTGATACATTATAGTTTCTTGCTACAACAATCCAATCAAAATAAATAAAGTATAATATGCCAATCTTAGTTAGTAAATATAATGTATTGACTAACTTCCATTTTTCTTTTTTTCTTTTTTTTTTAACAATAAAATATTATTATTAATAAGCAAATCAAATATTACAATGTTGTTTGGTAATAGCGTCTACTACTTGCAGATCTGATCTTAACACTTTGATAAAACAACATTTTATATTTCTTAATAAACTATTTATTTCTTCTAAGATATTTATACAAGTTATTTGGGCATATTTCCTTCCTGAAATGTACATTATTATTTTGACGATGTTTGTTTCAAATCTTGCCTTCCTGATTATGTGTCGGTGCGCCATATGTAGTGCTTGTGCACACTTGATTTGCATTCAGATTGGAGTGGTGATGAAGAACTGGACTTTATTCCTCGGATATGGAGTAATGTTTAACTGGGCGTGAATATTTAATATGCTCCTATGTCTTTGAGTGTATTTTGAATATGTGCGTCGTCTGGCTGAACAAGGTACTTACTCTTGCGTTGCTTCTAACATTGTTGTTCTGCTATTATTTGCTTCTTGGTCTAATTTGATATAGAGTTGTTGGTAAGCTTGGTGTTCTATGAATGTATTTTTTAGAATTTCTTGGGGATTTGATGCGTTCGAATCCAGTATTGTTCATTTATGTCAATCCAAATTCCTCGTAATATGAAAATAAAGAAATAAACTAGATATTTTAAATGGGGGTATGATAAGACCTGAAAACTTTATTTTTCTCCCTTGTTGAAATTGAATCCTGGTGAAGAGGCTCTCCATATGATTTTGGGAAC
Source organism: Leptodermis oblonga (assembly GCA_016801395.1). NCBI lineage: Eukaryota > Viridiplantae > Streptophyta > Magnoliopsida > Gentianales > Rubiaceae > Leptodermis > Leptodermis oblonga. The sequence goes on along the minus strand of CM028757.1, from coordinate 33,823,073 downwards.
TCACAGACCCTAGGAATGAATGTTGTATAGTTTCGTCGAATGACTTTGGTGGTATTTTTAAATTCCAAAAATGCTTCCATAAAACTTATGTGGGATAAGATTATGATTTTCCCCTGAAACCGATGACTATGACCTTGATAGTTGTTGAAGATGCAGCACTTGAAGGTAGGTTGTTTTAATTGTATAATTACCTAAATGTGTGTGGATCTAGTAGGGATAGTCTTCTCTATGTTTTCTAATGTGAATTGTTAAGAGTTTTGTAACGATGTCTTATGCAAATATCAATTTTAACAAGTAGTTATTCCATTGACCTCTATTAGTATTAGTCGCTAAGTATGAGACCTTGAGAGATAGGTGTTGTCTTGTGAGATTATTGTAAGCTATAAGATTTGAAACTGTAGGTATCCATTTCCAGTGAATTGGTGTAGGTTGTCCATTTACATTTATAGTGTTCAATTTCATCGAACTTTTGATAAAATTTCTGCATTATGAGATGCTTCTCCATCCCCAAGTTGTTATTGAAGTATTTCTAAGTGATAGGAAATCCTCTATCTGACAATATATTGCTATGAAAAATCTAGAGAAAAAGAGAAGATATTTCTAGTACTATTTTCCAGCCTGTTTTCAGTATTATTTTTTTTTTTGTTGAAGAAATACCTCATTATTATTGAATTTCAAAGTTAGATACAATAAGCGACTCTCTAAGAGTTTTGGTAGCCAACAGATGTGCATCCTGCACTACTGACATATTTCTTAATATCCATTAACATTACATGTACATTTTTATGAGTCGTCAATGGATTTTGAAGCTGTCTTACCAATTCCAAACTATTTGTGCAGATGAGTGGAATCCGCACGTTGAATTGTCCGAAGACATGCCAATGCTTCCATATGTAGTGGTGAGCTCCTTTTAGCTTTCATGCCCTTCTTCTATAAGATGACATATGATCTATCTTTAATCACCCACCCAATAGCTCCTGCTTTAATTTCATGTTTGAAAGCTCCATCTATCAATACCCTGACATGTGATCCCTTATCGGTAATTGTTGATTGAGATTTCATTTCTAGTCCTCCATCTCTTTTCGATGTGCATACAGATTTCCATGAACAAAAATACCCTTATCGTCTCCCCATTTATAATAAATTGTATGGAATAATTCCCATGTACACTAATATCATAGTCATAACTTAATCTCATTTAGTAAATCAAACTTTATGAATATAGAGCTATTGTAATTCACACCTCAGTTATTTATCTACACTTGATTGTAAGTGAGCATCCGGTTAGCAAGGGTACTTTTATGTATGTGTCTTGATCTTTCGTATTAAGGATATTTGATCTAACAATTTGCTATTTCGATAGTCATCATCACTTTTATCGTTTCAATAATTTTTTAGGGGTGTAATTTTGTATTCTGATCACATTCATAAGGCGTTTTGTAATTTTCACATACCTCAAGTGTGCTCATTAGTTTAGACAAACCTCAAGACTAAAGAGGTAAATGTAATTTAGGCTTCATTACAAATTAAATATAAAAAACAGTTGTTAAATATCTGTATAAGTAATTCGGAGAAATTATTACATGCATCGGTTACACAAAATTGAATTATATAATCTGTATAAAATAATGGTACGAGTGTAAATTGTTTATTAACCTGTGAGCAAATAGAGGGGTCGTGTTTACTTATTATCTCCTCCTACTGATCCGCTGCACTAAAATCAGTGAGGGAAAAAAGAAAGAAAAAAAAAAAAGCGAAACAGTAACAATTCAACAGAGCAATCGAAAAGTTCAACAAACAAAGCCCCGCGCCTAAAGCCCACAGCACAAAGCTCACGAGGAACACCTCCTGACACTCTTGCGGGGTGATTTCTCACTTCCGAATTGCTGAAGAACAACAATGGTTTGCTTTCTACGGTTTCATTCATCCTTTGTTCTCTACAAGTTTTTCGATTAATGTTGGATTCTGTGTTTTTGAATTTCCTCTCCTGGTATTTTTACGATTCTCCGTTGTTTTTGTTGTGGGGTTTCAGTTTTCGATTGCGGCGATTAATGATACAGACTCAAAAGGGGAGTGGGAACCTCTTGCCCCAACTAAAGAAGCCCAGGTAAGAATTTTGATTACCGATTATATGAGTAATCTTTTAATCCCAACTTCGTCTGTTTATTTGTTAGCCATTTCTGTATGTTCTGCTCAAAAGGGATCAATTTTTAGTTTTAATAGTTACAGAATTTCGATTCAAATTGGTCAGTATGGCTACTACATTTGTGGTGGCAATGGAAAATTGAATTCTTTTTCGAGAATAAACGACTGAAATGGGGGCATACCAAGTGGTACTCTATGTCAGATAGTAATGAAGTAGGTTAAAAAGTTTACATATTCAGATGGGAGATTAATAGTACGCTGAGAAGAAAGAATGACATAAGATTACATGGAATGGCGAAGTGGAGAATACGACCAATTGTGGTTGAATTTGCATTTGTATAGAATTCATCGTTTAAAAGGGACTCTGTAACTTCGATGCTCATCCGTTAACAAGATCTTGGTTAGTCAAGTTAAAGACTTAGCTGACTATTGTTTTGATAAAGCATACATCGTATATTGAAAGTAGGCAAATTTCTGTGATGCTTAATTAACTTTTTGTATCATTTGATTTTGTATTTTCAGGAATTCCATCTATCACAACTTTATCACGAAGGACTAGCAAAACTGCAGGCCAAGGACTTTAAAAAGGCTCGCGAACTCTTAGAGTCTGTTCTAAAAGATCCTTTGGTATCAAATGCTCAGGTAATTTACATTCTTTGTCAAATTCTCTTGCTACCTTTAAAATTGCATTGTCAACTTGAATTCACACTTATTCCTATGTTTTCTTTTGGTTTTAAGGTTGAAAATAATGCTAGTGATGGTCATCTTTTACAGCTGAGGTATGGCTTGCAACTTATAAGATCAAATGTCAGACATTCCTTTTCTGATTCTCATTTCAAACGTCATAACTATTCTTGGAACTTTAACCCTAGCATTCTGTAATTACTGTACTTCTATGAAAGTCATTGTCTTCCTTTTGCTTGTAATAAAGATCACATGGACTGACTGTAAATAATTTGTACATGTGATTCATTTGAATGCATTGCTGTCAAATAAGCATATTATTTTCTTTTGGAGGAGATAGAACTAGAGAAATGACTATAAACTCATGCAAATCTAAATCAATGCAGATTTTTGGTGCTGAAGAACCTTGCCAGTGTTTTTCTTCAACAAGGTTCTACTTATCATGACAATGCTTTACACTGCTACCTTGAGGCGGCAGAGATTGATGCCAAAGATTCAGTTGTCTGGAACCAGCTAGGAACACTATCCTGCTCAATGGGGCTACTGAGTATATCACGATGGGCATTTGAACAAGGACTGCTTTGCAGCCCCAATAACTGTGAGCAGACTGTGTTTTGCCTTAGGAAGAAGCATGTGAATGTTCTGTTCATTCTCAGCATTATTTGCATTTGGCACCATCGTCATTACATAAGAACTTTAAACTCATGTGAATTATCTGGGCTTAAATGCTTTCAATTAAAAGAGTCTTGTTTCTGATTTTTTTGTTTTTTGTTCCAATGAAGAGTTGTTTTTATTGGTTACTTTTTATACCTTTGCTAACATAATTATGTGTGGTCCACAATTAAACCACCTTTGAAAAGTAAGGACATAAATGGTGTCAAATTTTTTATTTTAGGTGTTGTAACTTAAAACCCATAACTTGTACATTTTCAAAACAAAAATCTTCTATTGGAATGGAGCGAGTATATGATTACTAATTTTCTGCTCTTGGTGATGTACATGTAGGGAATTGCATGGAAAAACTTTTAGAAGTTCTCATTGCTATTGGTGATGAGATTGCCTGCCTTTCTGTGGCTGAGTTGATATTGATGCATTGGCCATCTCATTCACGTGCTTTACATGTTAAAACTACAATTGAAGAGTCTGAACCAGTCCCATTTTCTCCAAGTGGTATAGACAAACTGGAGCCTAAGCATATTCGCCTGAAATTTCCTAAGAGAAAGGCAAAAGATGATGATATGATTGACGGTGTTCCATCAAAGAAGTTGAAGAAAAGTGTGGAAGTGCAGCTTACTGAAGCTTCTTGGACTGCTCTTGCTGGTGAACTCCTGGATATTTTGAATGCATTGATTTCAGATAATACTGACACAGAATCAGATCAATATAAATCGGGGGATGTTAGCATAAGCATTCAATTACCTGACTATTCAAGAAGTGTCACGGGGACAGTGGAAAGCAAAGGATCTATGTTAACCCCTACTGGTGTAGATATGTCCATTGCTAATAGCAATATTGAGAAAAATTGTCCCTCTAAAGAAAAGGAAGTCAATGTGTATGATGATCAACCTCAAGAAAGGCGGAGTAGTCGTCTTGAAAGGCTTAGGAGTCGTAAACCGGGAAAAGAAGATTCGGATTTTTCCACCACAAAGGATCTTGCTAAAGTCATAATGCAGTTTCTAAAACCTTTTATTTTGGGTGGAGGAGGAAATTATGGCTTGGAGACTGATGCTGGTTCCTCTTTTGATTGTGGGGAGGTTGTGACAAGATCCCAGAATTCAGAGGGTACTGATGTTGTTCAATTCGTTCAGAAAACTTTGAACAACTATGGTGCTTACCATATGGGTCACTTGCTTTTAGAAGAGGTTTCTAGAAGAGCCATCTGTTATCAAGAATCTAATGCTAAACTTCTGGACTTGGAGAAGTTAACCAGGCAATGGGGCCTGGAAAGATCTCCAGAATGTAGTCTTTTTCTAGCAGAGTTATATTATGACTTTGGGCTACATTCTTCAGACTCATCAATGTCTGAGTACATATCAGAGGCTTCTTATCACCTTTGTAAAGTTATTGAATCTGTAGCTCTGGAGTGTCCACTCCAAAATTTGGATATGCCTTTGAATGGTAATCTTTCTGGGAAAAAGAGTATTTCAGACAATAGTCAATTACCAGTTAATACCAGTTATCCATTGAGCACCAATTATCCTTTCTGGGTACGCTTTTTTTGGTTGAGTGGGCGACTCTCAGTAGTTGATGGAAACAAAGCAAAAGCTCGAGAAGAGTTTTCTATTTGTCTATCACTGTTGGGGAAGAAAGAAAGTGTGAATGACTCGGCTTCTTCAATTTTCTTGCCACACTGCAAAGTTACTCAAAATTTAACTGCCGACAGAATTGTCAATGAAATTAGTCTACTAGAGGTTGACTTCTTGATGAAGAAAACTGTGCCCGAAATGATTGAAAAGCATATGTATTCAGAGTGTGTGGATACGCTTGTTCCGCTTTTATTCTCTGCAAAAGAAGTCCATCTTGATGTAGGGGATGTTACTGGGCTAGATAAAGGATTTCCACATTTTGAGCTATCTGCGGTAAATGCCTTGATTAAAGCATGTGAACAAGCTCAGGAAATGGACATTGATGTTTATCTGAAGTGTCACAAGAGGAAACTTCAAGTACTCATATCTGCAGCTGGTCTAGGTGACTTTTGTGCTGCTAATAAAAGGCAAGGTATGAAAGCTTTCTGTGCTTCTGAAACAGAACCAAAAGAGAGCCAACGCATGCAATGGAATCACTTGGTTGCTGAAGAAGTGAAGGCAATTTCTGAATGCACCTCACGCATTAAGAGCATTAATCCAGGTGAACGTATGGTACGTAGATCAATCAATCTTATTTGATCACTGGTCAGCATTTAGCTAATCGATGGTATCTGATTAGTATGGGTAAATTTGATATCACTTGCACATATGTATATATATTTGGTCTCTTCCCTACAGATGCACATTCTTCTAAAAGCTAGAAAAGAAATTTGTTGATGTTTCCTTAATGAGTCCTATCGTATATTTGGAAACAGTTGAATAAAAGATCACAGAACCTAAGCCATGCTATTCTATGTAATAGATATCACCTTCTTGTTCACCATCTGGGTTGAAGGTGTTATTGTTTATCAATTGGTTGTTTTTCTCCTTCTTCCTTTTTTTCCCCCCTTAAACAATATTTATGAAATATAATCTATTTTATTACACACAAACACGTATATACATATGTTTGGAGCTTACTATCCTCCTTGGCATTGCATTGACAAATTATTTGTTTTTAGAATGGTGTTGTAGGTCCAATGACAGTTATCGGTGATATTCAGTCTTTGCTGCTAGAGCTTATGTGCAATATTGCCAACAGATACCTCTCTCAGAAGTCTTCTGGTTTTGGTTCTCCGGACCAAAATGATCAAGGAGAAAGACGGTACTTTGTAGATGCAGGTATTGCATTCTGTAAGCTTCAACACTTGAACCCTGATGTGCCCATAAAAACTCAGGTGAGGCTTACCTCCTATTTCTAAGAGTTTGGCATCTTGCATCTCAAAAAGGTGGTCTGAATTGCTTTTGTTATGCCTCGTTTCTATGTCCTTATGATATTCAGACAGAGTTGATTGTGGCAATGCATGACATGCTTGCCGAGTTTGGTCTCTGCTGTGCTCATGGAAGTGATGATGAGGAGGAAGGGACATTTTTAAAATTTGCTATTAAGCACTTATTAGCTTTGGATATGAAACTTAAATCGAATTTCCACACTGTTAACACCACTGATAATCTTGCCAAAGGATCTGAGCAGGCTTCCCATACTTTCTGCTCTGAAGATTCTAGTAAAGAAACAAAAATGATTGATCTTAATGTAGAGGTTGATCTGAATGACAGAGATGAAAACTGCATACATGAAAAGCATGATGTCGAAATGAGGATTTCAGAAGGCATTTCCACTCATGAAGATCTCCAAAAATATAAAACGGGAGTAGAATGTGATAAAGATGCTGTTGGGAAGTTCCATGAGAAAGAAAAGGAAAACAATCAATCCACGGAATGTGGAGATGAAATAACAGAGGATGAAAGAGAAGAACTTGAGTTGGGGATCGATAGTTCTTTAGATCAGTGCTTTTATTGTTTGTATGGTTTGAATCTTAGATCTGATTCATCTTATGAAGACGATTTAGCTGCGCACAAAAACACAAGCCGTGGAGATTACCAGACAAAGGAACAATGTGCTGATGTTTTTCAGTATATCCTTTCATATGCTAAAGCTTCAACTGTGAGTAGATCTGGAAAATACCTTTATCTTTCTCTTTCTCTTCTGTGCCCTTTTTTCTTCTGGTATATTGTATTTCACATTTGCATCTGCTGATAAGATACCGACTATGTCCTTCAGCGAACTGGACTGGTTAAAATTCGGAGAGTACTGAGAGCTATACGCAAGCACTTTCCACAGCCACCTGCTCATGTTTTGGAGGGAAATGCAATAGATAAATTTTTAGATGATCCTAGTATTTGTGAAGATGAACTTTCAGAAGAAGCTGGATCTGATGGTTTTCTGGATTCTGTTATTAAAAGAGTATTTTCTGATCCTGAGAGCTTCAAAGAACAGCAAGCATCATTAGTATTGAGGTACTGTCTTTACGCTAGATATTTTTCAAGTTTGTTGACTTCAGAATCAGGAATTGTATGAGCAACCTAAAACCTGTCCAGGATTGGGCTCCTGAATTTTGTTTGGTTTGTTGTTAGTAGATCAGTGTCATAAGACTTCGGCAGTTAATTATTTCTGTTACTTCGAATGGGACTAAACTGAATAATATGCTTTTAATGCAGTTCTGAACCATATTATGATGTATACTGCAACCTATATCACGTTCTTGCGTTGTCTGAGGAAATGAGTGCAACTGATAAATGGGCCGGCTTTGTTTTAACTAAGGAAGGGGAAGACTTCGTTGTGCAAAATGCGAAGCTGTTCAAGTATGATTTACTTTACAACCCTCTCCGCTTTGAGAGTTGGCAGCGGCTTGCAAATATATATGACGAGGTTTACTTTAAGTTATTACTCTTTTTTGTTACTTCAAATACATTGAGAAAATTGACAGAAAATGAAGCCCAATCTTTGGGCGCATTGTATTGTTTCTTAAATGCTCTTTGCATGTTCAGGAGGTGGACTTGCTGCTAAATGATGGAAGTAAGCAAATAAATGTTTTAAACTGGAGGAAGAATGATAATTTACCACAGAGAGTTGAAACTAGTAGAAGAAGAAGCAGGCGATGCTTACTGATGACTTTGGCTCTTGCAAAGACAGAAATTCAACAGGTTTTACCCATACTACCAAATTCTGTTCAATCTGGCATATACTCTTCCTCTACAAGTACACTAGACTTCTTAACTAGTATTGCCATGTATGTAAATACTTTCTGTAATTTTATTTTGAAAACTTTGCTTGGGTAACAGCATTATACGTGTATTATCTGATGTCTCACAATGGGTGGTACTCTTGGATTGCTGTAACTGAGGATAAAATAGTTGACATGGTATAGTGAACTGTTTGATGCTTGAGCTTATGGGGTTGTTTACATGAATGATGGATTGCTCCTGTCTGAGCGTGGTTAAATTTCAAGTATTTACTGGGAAGAAATGTCAAGCTTGTCATTTAGAAATGTTGGATGAGTTAATGCTGGAGATCTATGCTTGTTCTGCTAGTTGGGAATTTTAGTTTTCAACTTTATTGTAGTTCTTCTGTCACTTATGAATTCTACTTTGTTTCAGGGTGAGATACACGAATTGTTGGCATTAGTGTACTATGATGCCATTCAGAATGTTGTACCATTCTACGACCTAAGATATATCTTACCATCCAAAGATACAGACTGGATGATGTTCTGTCAGAATTCAATGAAACATTTCAAGAAGGCCTTTGAACATAAGTATATCCCTTTTTGTTATTTTTGAGAAATATTTTTCTAAACGTTTGATTGATATGACTAATTTTTTGTCAACAGGGAAGATTGGTCTCATGCATTTTACTTGGGTAAACTCTCAGAGAAGCTTAACTACTCAAAGGACATGTCTTTTTCGTACTATGCCAAAGCTATTGCTTTGAATCCGTCTGCCGTGGACCCATTCTACAGGATGCATGCTTCTCGGCTGAAGCTACTCTGCTCATGTGGGAAACAAGATCAAGAAGCTATGAAGGTTCTTTATCAGCCAAATATATTATACTTGGTGTTTTTTTTCATTCATTTTATACTGCATAGGCTTAAAGCACCTAATCCTTTTTGGACAGGCTTACTTATTAATGCACATTATTTGAATCTGTTGGCTGATACATCTCTTGTTGTTGCTTTCCAATCTGTTATCCTGTATTGGATCATTTGAGTGTGTGCATGTGTCTGTATAAGTTTGTGCGTGACCAATAATGGGCCTTGCTGTGGGTTTATTGTAGATTGTTGCTGCACACTCGTTTACGGAATCCACAAAACTGACTGTCTTGATTATTCTTGGTAAAGTTGACCCTCAAATTTCCGAATCAACAATGAGTAATGATGAAAGAAGCTTAGGTGACAACTCTATAAGTTGCTTGGTGAATGTTTCCAAGTTGGAAGAGGTGTGGCATATGCTTTACAATGATTGCCTTGCCGCACTTGAAATCTGTGTTGAAGGAGAACTCAAACATTTCCATAAGGCTAGATACATGCTTGCTCAAGGGTTTTACAGAAGAGGGGAGGATGGGGATTTGGAGAAGGCAAAGGAGGAGATGTCCTTCTGCTTTAAGTCATCTCGTTCGTCATTTACCATAAACATGTGGGAAATTGACAGTACGGTCAAGAAAGGAAGGTACAGATCTTGCATATAGCTTCTCTTTTATCCTATAATTTACTTAAATCACCCTGTAAATGAACATGCCCATACTTCATTTCATTATCCCACTCGAAGAAGTTTGTCATGAAGTGATCTTAAGTTATTGAATTCATGAAAGCACAAAGTAATGTCTTGCTCATACAGATATTTGACAGTGAGTAAATATAGACTTATTCTCAGAGGAAAGGATCTTGCCACAGGATGTAACTACTGTGAATTGCAAAGAAATTGCCAATCAGAGACATATACTTCCCCTTTTTGCAACCTTTTTATGTTACTCAAAAAAGAGTTCATTTATGTGTCTTCCTTTGTTTGCAGGCGGAAGACACCGAATCTTTCTAGTAATAGAAAAACACTGGAAGTTAACCTAGCGGAAAGTTCTCGAAAATTTATTACTTGCATCCGGAAGTACATATTATTCTATCTGAAATTGTTGGAGGAAACTGGAGACATATCAACCTTGGATCGGGCGTATATTTCTCTTCGTACAGACAAGAGGGTATGTTACTAGTCTAATGAATTTGGAATTCTCATTGATTTTATTATATTGCTGCTTTTATTCCATTTCATATTTCACATGCAATCACATGAATTTATAGCAGAAGCTCCATTCCGCTTCAAGCCCGACAAGTGGGCCCTTCCTATTTGTTTGTCCTGTAAGATAGAAAGAAAATTAGACCCCAAAGAGCCCTTCTCTTTACTACTTTTGGGGGTGTGGGTGAAGGAGGTTTATTTTTTGTTAATGTTGCTGTTGTTGTCGTTGCTGAAAGGTTAAGCAGGTCTTATTTTGTGTTTTATGGATCAATATGTTTTGCAGTTATATAGGAATATGAACAAAAAGTGATGGTAGTAGAAAAGAGGATGTGGAGATTGATGTGTGAAAAACTAGATTATCAAACAAGTAATGAATGCATTAGAAGGAAAGTAGGATAGTCTCAATTGATGAGAAAATGAGAGAAACTTGCTTAAAAGGTGATTTGGTATGTGCATAGGAGACCTTTATTCCCCAATGCACCATATAGAAAACAGAAAATCATTAACTAAGTAAAAAGAGGAAGGAGGAGAAAGATCTGAAAAGAATTGGAGAGGAACTATTAGAAAAGACCCATTATATTTGAAAATAAATGAGAACATATCTTTTGATAGAATATGATGGCATGCTATAACCCCTATAGCAGCTTGTTTTAGCAACTTAGGTCATGCCGCCCACTAATTATGACACAGCTACTGTTTGTAGACATTTATGTAGACTTTTTTCAGCATCCTGCCACTTGGTAAGTGTGAGAAGACAAAAGAAGAATATAGTAATTAAATGCGATTTCACCAATATCGTTCTTAATTATTTAGTTTGACTCGCCCTTTTCTCTCTGTCAATGTTTTGTGTGGGTCAAAGAATGATTAAGAGAATCTCACTTTTGACATCTTGCATGAATATATAGATGTTTATTCAATTACTCTAAATAACGCAACACCTTACTTCCTTGGTAAATGTGCTCACCTAGAGTAACATAACGGTTCTTTCTTCCACAAAACACTTTTGTTTGTCGGGTTGCTGTCTCTGGAGTATAAAGTATATCTAATTCAATTGTCATTTCAGTTCTCTTTATGTCTTGAAGATATTGTTCCTGTTGCTCTGGGGAGGTTTATCAAAACATTAATAATGTCCGTCAACCAATTTCGATCTGGCTCTGATGCTGCTGCTAGTGGTGGTATTGAGCATATTCTGGAGAAACTATTCTCTTTGTTCTTAGAACAGGTCAACTTGTGGTCGGATATTTGCAGCTTGCCTGAGATTAGGACCCCAGAATTGACAGATAGTTACTTATATGGGTAATTCCAGTGTTCATTTACTTATTGATTTTTCCTTTTTCAGCGTTGGTGGCTTATTTTGCTTCTGTAATCTGACTTTTAAGCTTGAGTACAGAACTCTTGAACTTTTGAAATGTCCTTTTGCTTTGTACTTATTACTGTCAGTCATATAAACTAGATTTAATTCCTAGAGCTTAATCAGTAACAGAGATGTGTTTGCTTTGTGTTTACGTTTTGCTGCAGATACCTCTATCAGTACATCCAGTGCTTAGAGAGCTTTGTCAAGGTTGAAGTACTTGAGGGCATAAATGAGAAAATAAGGAAGCGTTTGAAGAACCCAAAGTTGTCCAATAGCAACTGCGCTAAAGTTTATAAGAACGTGTCCATTGCTTGGTGTAGATCTCTTGTAATTAGCATGGCTTTGATAACACCATTGCATTCAAGACTATCAAGTGAGGCCCACGTTCCAGGTTTGTTAGGTGGTGGATTGGAGAACCCGCAATTACTGTGTGTAGATCTCCAATCAGATGAATTATGGGGTTCATCATCCGAGGACCCTGAACATCTGAAAAGCCTTGAAACTAAATGGAATCCTCTATTGTCTAAGATCAAGAATGTGATTATTAAGAGAGTCTCAGATGAAGACCTGGAGACTGCTGCTATTTTGCTTAGATCTTCATATAATTTCTACAAGGACACTTCTTGTGCTTTGCTACCATCTGGTATAAACCTTTATATGGTGCCATCGCAGTTAGCAACAGAAACATACGTCCAGCCAGGTATAGATGGGGTGGACATACTTGACATGAATACGTCACGGAAGCTTCTTTTGTGGGCCTACACTCTTCTACATGGATATTGTCCAAATCTCTCAGTTGTGATTAAGTACTGCGAAGAAAATGTTAAGGTAAGAAATTTATCTTTTCAATCTCGCTTTCAAAATTATTATACGAATGATCTGTGAATTATGATTACATTACATGACTGAATAAAACATCAAAAAAGTTTGTTAGATGCAGAAAGAATGCGGTGAAAAAATGTGAAAGATGCTCGTAAGATTCCTTAATTAAATAGTAAAAATATTCTTAGGCTATTGATGCTTCAAGTTTTCTAAGGTTCATTACAGAAAATCCTCTCTTCACTTTTAGAATAGCCTGTACCAGTTCTCTTTCCAGGTGTTGGTTTAAGCTTTCTTTTTTGACAAGCTCTCTTCCTTCTTGCACTTTCCATTGGAATGCGGTGGGGATGGTATAACCAATTTACCGAAACCCAGAGTGTGGAGGTGACTTTGGGCATTTGCACCCAAAATAGCACTATCACACAATGTAGGAAGCTAAAAAATGTGTGGAAGTAAAGATTATCTGTTGCTTATTGAATAAGTAGAATGTATGCAAAGTAAAAGGAAACACTTTGCCCCCTAATTTCAGCATGTGAGCTTGTTACTGGTCTTTTTACTTCTGAACCTTAACATCTGTTTTCGAATCACAGTTAAAGTTGAAGAAAGGAACCTCAAGCCCATTCATGGCTTCAAATGCAAGCACACCGAATACCCCAGCTTCTAACACAGGTATGTATATAAAGGATTGCTGTGCAAATCCCCTATATAACCTATATTATGTGCCATAACACTCGAATTCACCGTCATACTGTAGGTGGCGGGAAAGATGGAACTGGGAAAAGTAATGAACCAGATGGTTCTTCTGTGGCTTCTGCTTCTGCTTCTATTCCTGAACCTGATGGTACTCCTAAAACGGCATGTTCCTCCTCACCTGAAAAGCGTGAAGGAAATAGCACTGCATCTACCAGTTTGCTCGAAGCAGATGTCACCTGTAATCTGGCATCTGTATCCCCCCAAGAAACTAAGATCCTTTGCAGCACACCATCCGCATCTCTGCCCGAAAGTGGGAGCGCAAACTTAGCGAATGTGTCTTCCAGTGAGAATCAAGAGATACCTTTAGATACTCCACCTCTTCAGCATCAGAACAACTTTGCTGCAGAAAGGAGCAATGCTGAGGAAGAGTGTGTTATAGATCTCAACAAAGATTGATTTATCACCATGCTTGTGACTTAAATGTTCTAACATCAAATGGTTCTTCATAATCAAAGAAGAATTCAGCTCTTCCCTTTGAGCTATTTTGCAGGGCTTGTGAGAAGGAGGTTTTCACTGTTCTTAAATGGCATCTGGAGGGAGATGGTGCAGGTTGCTAATTTACTCAATCTCAACTCAATGGTGATATAATTTAGAATAGTGTCAAAACAGAAGAAATTATAGTGAGTTTTCAATTCTCAATGGGACATTATTTACAGGACCGGTTTTATTATTCACATGACACTTTTTAAAATTTCTAGTATTGAAAAGACAAAAATATCCTTACCTATATTTTGAAGAAAAATTACCATATTTTACCGTAAGTAAACAATTTACACACTTGTTTGTTTAAAGTTAGAATTTTTTTTTTCAAATTTATTGCCTGATATACAATCTCGCCGGCCGCGGGTGAGATTTTCTACAAAATCTTGCCCGGCGCGGGAGAAATTTTCTAGAAATGCAATCACAGGACGCCACCATTTTACAAAAATAGTGGCGTCCTGTGGCGGCATTTTGCTGGCGGCACTTTTGCAAGTATAGCAAAATGCTGCCAGGGCAGCATTTGACGGCAGCATTTTGCAAAAAAGCCAGCTTTTGGCAGCATTTTTGCAAAATGCTGCTGTGTTTTTATTTTTTATTTTTATAAAGTGAAGGGCATTTCAGTATTTTCACTGCAAAAATTTTAAAAATATTCTTGCAAATAGTAAATATTTTCACTGCAAATAGTTTTTAGGACAAACTGGTGCAAAGAAATACAAAACTTATTCCCATTGAAGATGGTCTAGTTTTAGCCAATGATCAATTGATCAGCATGTCAATCTTTCCTTGCAATTTGAGTTTAAAAATCTTCAATTACAACTTCTTATTTGTGAATTTCTCTTTTAATACCTAACCTAAGTTTTTATCTTTCTCTACATTAGTTTGTAAAATTTCTTAGTATTTCGTTTGACTATAAATAGCGTGTCCCAAGGATCCAAGCTAGGGAAAATGAGGAGACGTGATCATATACAATGGATTCATATAGCCGGAGACGATACAAAAGGTTAGTTTAGGTTGTAACATTAGTTTGTACTACGAGTCTACAGTTCTGTTACATGGGCCAAAGTCCAAACTACGTGGATCAAAACTAAGCCCACGTCCACCAAGACGTCTACTGGGAAAAACGGCGGATTATTTTGTGTTTAGGAGAAAGAGCCATCGTCATATTTCAATTTCAGTGCAGATTTTGCAGTGATTAATCCGATTCGAGCAATGGGAAGCAGAGTATTGCTTTTGCTAACTCATCGAGCACCTATGGCGGCTCACACTTCATGCTTCAAGGGAATCTCTCTTCCTGTCGTGAAGAAATCGTTTGTACAATTCAACAATCCCAGAACCCAAAGCTACTCCTCCACTGCAAAATCCAGTCTTGAACCGCCTAATCTTCCCCGCTTGGCTCAAACTGCCCGTATTTCTCTAACCCCAGAGGAGGTACCGCCGCTATTAACAGACCCTTTTGTTTGTAATCTTCTTATCCCATTTGAAGTTTCTTGATGATATACGTTTTCTTTTTATGGGTTTCTGCAGGTGGAAGAATTTGGTCCCAAAATTAGACAAGTGGTAGATTGGTACCCGCGATTTCTCTCCTTTGTGATTACTAAATGAAAATTTGGATTTTATGAAGAAAAAATGTAGGATTTTGCTTTAGTGTAGGAATTGTAAAACAGTTATTTTCAAACCTTTTGATTTTGGATCTTATGACACACACACAGGTTTGGGCAACTCCAAGCTGTTGATCTTGAAAGCATAGAACCGGCAATAAGGGCAGGTGCTTGACAGTTTGGTTTTTTGGAAATTTGAATGCAATTCTATATTCTTGCAATTTTGTGGAAGAAGTATACTCTTAAGAGTCCTCTGCATTAGCTATATATGTTGGAGCATTATTCTTTGTTCTTGTTATTGTAGTTGATTGATTGACAAAGTATAGCTGCTGTTATCTGAAATTTTCTTTCGAGTTCGATACAGCTGATTTGAACTCAAAGGAAGTAGTCTTTATTTGAATTGAGTGATGAAATTACATTGGATTTGTTTGAGTCTTTCAGACTCTAACTTCCCTGAAAACAGAAGAAATTATATGTTGATTTGTTCCACTTGCAATGCAATTATGCAAGTGATTTGTACATAGCCACAAACTAGTATGTATGCCTGTGTTCCTTCCCATAACATATAGCTATTCTTCCTTTTTATCTGCAGATTTGGATTCGTCATTTTAATTCTCGATTTGTTGGAAACTGTTATGTAATCTGCAGATACTGAAGGTGACAATTTACGCGATGATTTGCCTGTAAACTTTGAGAACAGGTCGGTATTAGGATTATATGTAGTCTATTTTCTCTGAAGGTTCAAGATTATGAAAATCATCAAACATCAACTAAGGCTTCAAGGTTTTTTCTATAGGGAAGGAATGATAAAGGCTGTGCCAAGCTATGAAAAGCCCTATATCAAAGTTCCCAAGGTCTTGAACAAGGAGTAAAATGGTACGTTAAAGTTGTTTCACTTTCCGAGTTACACACTTT
This sequence comes from Leptodermis oblonga, assembly GCA_016801395.1. Lineage (NCBI taxonomy): Eukaryota > Viridiplantae > Streptophyta > Magnoliopsida > Gentianales > Rubiaceae > Leptodermis > Leptodermis oblonga. The sequence continues at coordinate 33,806,916 of CM028757.1, read as the reverse complement.
TCTTGTACTTTTGTTATTTCTCATTCTGATCGAACTCTAGAAGTCACTCTTTCGCGCTACTCATGTTCTCCTCAATGGTCCAATTTAACTTTACATTGTGATTAACTTTCTTGTGTTTGGTTCTTTCTTAGAATTCTATGGCTGGCACTTTTAAGTTTGTTTAACACTAGTATCTTTTACGTCTTCTTTTGACAGTGTTAAAACTGGCAATGCAAGTTTTGTAGATCTTGTTATGCAGACGAATTTCCACAGGTTATTTGAGGATTCATTGCCTATCTCAATATCTGTGTGGCTTTATGTGTATTCTCTTAGATGCATTTTTCTTTGATACAATTCTCTCATCGATCCCCTAGGCTCATCAAATGCACCGATTGCCTGTCTAATCACTCGGGAATGAGCCCGAAGTTCATGGTTAGTTAGTTTGTTTGGGAATTAGCTTAGCTGTTTCATGTTAAGGGTTACTCTCTTCCAGTTCAAAGTGCAGGAAGTTAAAAGAGCGTATGGTTGTGATAGTTCAGAAATAGACATTTATGGAGATTTTAAAACATCCATTAGCTGATCAAATACAATATATATGTATTGAACTTAGATCTTCATGTCTCTGTGATCACTCACCAATGAATTCATGGATTTCAATTGCGCCAGTGGCGCCGTGCCTCTCTATACTACATTCCTTCGTCAGCTTTCTTAACTTCTTCAGGTCTTCCAATCTCTGAGCTTCAGAATATATGTTTGACATGAGCACAAAAAGTGCGCAATTATGAGGTTCCGGTTCCCGTTCCCGCGACCATAAAGTTCCGGTGTATTGTATCCAACAAGCATTCAACAAAATCCCAAATCACCGTGTCTGTTTTTGTGCTTCATGGAGCTTCCCTAATGAGGGCGAAATTCCTATCCCATTTTTCAGTAACCGTGCTATCGAATGGCAAAATGGAATAGGAAGAAATGAGTTCGCTTACGGAGTGGAAACCCACCACTGTCAGACACGTTTGATGCACGATTCAGAAATCACAACTTACGTCGCCATGCCCATTTCTCAATCAATCGTCTAATGCAGTGAACAAATCTTTATTTTTTATTTTCACTTTCCTCCAAACAATCTAGTAATGAAAGTTACATTGTGATTATGTGGGAAAAATATTTCTTCTCCAAAACTCGTCTGCCTATTGTTATGATGCTTTTATGTCTCTGCTTTAAACTTGAAAATCTACAAGCAACGATGCCCAAAAGTAGAAAAACATTGATTTCACATGTATCTTTCTCTCCATTTTGTACAAACAATATTATACAACAAAACCACTATCTGGCGTCCAATGCTGCTTTGCCTGGTAAAACAACTAGTTATTCAAGAAACGCCGTCAGACCGGCGATCAGAGGAGTCCCTCAGGTTTCAGCAGCTGCAATTTTTGCCTTAAAAAACTGGCCATTAACAAACTTCCATCTTTCTGGAATAACTCAAAAACTTAAATCAACCAGAAACCAACTCCAATCAAATCAGTACACTTTAGACTACAGAGTACATTTAGGATCTACAATTCTAAATGAATGACCAGAAAAGTCTGAACATCAACAGAATATAATAGCTAGAAAGCATTTCTTGACCTTGAGCTTTACAACTACACTGTAACAACTACAGCTGCACATCCAACAAAGGGTCGGCTACATATCCACCATTCCGAACGCACCCTTTATTCTATCTACGTCAGTTTCTATTTTCCTTTCTTTTTAGATTACACCTATCCACACCTAAGGTTAATCATTCTACTTTCTACAAAAGGTGTCCCAAGCTCAACGAGAAAATGCATCGAAACGAGCCCAACAAAAACAGGCGGTGTTAGCTTTATGCCAATATCTATCAAGTTTGCCAAAACAATTCATAATCTGTGCTGTACAATGAGCGGTCCTGAATCTCCAAATTAGCAACATGCCAATTAATAAGCTGCGACTGGATACATTTACATAGAACCAAAGCAAAAGGAAAAATCCACCATTCACTTTCGTCCCTGCATTCATCAGAAAATAGAGAGATTATTAAGAACATGCATTGGCTCTCAAAATAACAAGGACTTGTTATATGAAATTATTTCGTAATTCTATTGAATAATACTACTCTCACATGTTCCATGGCTGAAAGTATGGAAGTTTTTTCCTTGATTGGGTGCGGTAATGCGCATATCCACAGATGAATGCGACAACCTGGTTTAGAAAATAACGTTGCATGAGTATAAGGCAAGGTGAGACCTTAATACTAGTAAGTTCAACCGAAGTAAAAATGCAGAAAAATCTCCACTCTAGCCACACTACAGCAAGGCACCTTGCAAAATTCTTGACATGCTTCTTTATTAGACTCTTCAGTATCGTGAGAGTTAGGGAGGAGCAAAACAGTTACTCCCAAGAAAAAAATATGAATACAAGGAGAGCAAGTAAAAGAGAGGGAAGAAAAACTCAGAACACAATATAACCACATTATACATATAGAATGCATGCAACTAATGACAAATAACATTCTTCAGATCACCCTTTGATAAGCTACTTACCACATTTATCAGCGATGTGACATTCCATAAAGCATAAACACGTGCAAGACCAGCAGAATGTCTTGGTCCATGACTAAACAGAGCATTGATTCCAGCAGGAAACGGAAGTAAGATCCCAAGTGGCAGAATAAACAAAAAAAGGAAGACATCAACCAATGAAACTGAGTACAACTGGAGCATCGTCAGCAACACTAAGCTAAAATCCCCTAAAAGAAGCATTGAAATGACCATTCCAACAACATCCTGCAACATGTTCAAAGGTATATTCAGTATGCAGATAACATCTCAAGATACAAACAACAGGAAACACAAAGCCTGAGGGATAAAATGCCAAAAGAAAAAGAGTAACTCTGGAGAACATTTATAAACTTCTACAAAGAGAGAAAAATGAATAACAACCTGGTGCCCAACAGGTTTAGTATTATGAATCAGAAAAGAGAGGGCAAAAAGTATCTCTCTTTTCTCTTCGAGCATCTTTAAGCTGTTAACATCCAAAGTTCCACTAAGAATATTCCGCCTTGAGCTAATTTCACTGTTCCTACTATTTCGACCTAACAATGTATCTTCCGCGGGAAAAGTGGATGGATTTTCTCCAAGAGCTGCACCACCACTGCGATTGGGAAAAATGAAACAAAAGCAGAAGAAAGTCACATATCCAATCTGAAATGAAAAAGAGAGGTTAAGGTTGAGCACTATCTAAGCATGCCAACTTTCATCCCAAAATATTTTGAGATGATTATCCCCTCTTGGTTAGAAAAGTTTAGTATCATACCATCATTCAAACCAGCATGTGTACCAACTTCAAACATACACCTAATTATATTATATAAGAATTAAATAACCACAATAAAAACCAAACCCATAAATAAGGTTTTGTTTATTTATCTACTTCCTCCTAGCTCTTGACTATCCTACTTAGATACAAGAAACGAAGGATTGTTAAAGCAGAAAAATCTCCCAGGTTAGGTAAGGAATATTCTTGCAGTACAAGTATAGAATTTTACATGTGGCAAGTTCCCCACGTGCAAAGGCTTCAATAGATTGGCAACACAGAGTAAACCTAAATTTAAGTATCGATTTTTATCCAACAAAAATTAACATTGTAGTTTCAGCTTCAAAACCAACAAATGTATTATCTTGAGATCATATCAATCTCTAAATCCTAATTACCTCATTCAAAGATATTTAATTTCAATCTGGGCAGTCTAGGAACAAGTAATTACAAAGATACCCACAAGAATAACACTTCTCGTTAATAACACAACTAAGGTCAAAACTTTAGACTACACTAGTTATAAGGCTAAAGTAACCTGTATCCCAGAGAAGTAACACACTTATCCCATAGCTCATTAATATTTACAAACAACTATTATTGAGGCCACCAGACTCGGTGACGGTAATACTCAAGTAGCAAGCCTTGAGCTTCAGTTTCTGTAATCTAATAATCCTAGAGCTCAGTCAAAAACCGAAATGCCTAGGAAGTTTCTTTCCTGCATGGACAAAAGTTATCTCACAATAGTATAAAACAAAAGATCTTAAGGCCCCATATCCTTCTCTAATAGATGAAGCGAAAAAACAAGAGAACAAAATCTCAGAAGGTATATCTGAAAATAAAACCACACTTTTGTACTTATGATTTTCCCACAATTTAAATGCAGTAAAAGTTGAAAAGGATAATGAATCCACCACATGCCTTCTACGAAGAAGACAATAGGTCTAATTGTTCTTGCAGTTATAGAGATAAGAGACTTGATAAATTAAAAAAAATGACCCCATATCCATCATAACCTCCCGTCCCAGTGTGTGCTGTGTAGCTATTTATGTTCAATTGAAGTTTTGGACAAGAGTTAGTGCAACTTATGTCATATTCTGCAACATATATGAACAGCAAAAGAGTAGAATTAACTGCCATTGGCACTCTATAGATACAACACATAATTTTTTAAGCAAAAATAGCCACGGAACTGCAATGAAATGCAAAGCTTCTTTAAAACAAAACAATACCGTAATAGTTGTTCAGCATGAGCTCCATCAAGCACTTGACTAGACAATTGTCCGTTTTCTTCTTCAACAACATATATCAAAAGCCCATATTGACGAAAACCACTAGTTGTTTGAAACCAAGCAAGATCTACACGTATGTCATATATACTTAAAGCAGGATTTGCATATGTTTCCAGCCATTTAAGGACAGGGCGAAATGTTGATCTGAGGCAACCTCGCCGTACTAAACGTAATTGGGCATTCAAACCAGCAGCAAATCGAAACCATGTCGTAGGTGGGACAGCCTGCAAAGTAAGACCCATGGGAACCCTAAATTATTCAAATGCAAAACTAAATTCAGGAGATATGATAAATCAGTACACAACTGATTTCCATCATGCATTTATTCACCTTCAATGCAATGTAATTAATCTATATAAGGGAATCAGATAACACTCAGATGATATGGCCAAGCTCTTCTTAAGGGATGAGATTAAAATATAGCACTATGACATGACAAACCTGACTCATAAGACTCGTGATAATATTGTCACTGTGGAGCAAAAAGGGTGCCATGTAACTTCCATCACCTCCAAACAACAGAGACATGGGGAACCTTTGATGGAGACGAGGGGGTAGATCACTTCTTTTCTCATCCCCACCAAGATAGAAGTCTAGGTAAGCAAGCATCAGGTCAGATGTAGCAGCTACCTAAAATCCCAATAAGAAAATAGGTTAGCATGTTCTACTGGCAATGTCAAAAAGTACGAGCAATATAGATTCAGAAAACAGTCTGCTTGCAGAAAAATAATCATAACCCTCAAAGAAAATCATAAAAAAGAAGATAGTTAGAAATGCCACAAGGGAAAAAAATATCATGAAGAATACAGCACTATAAGAAAGACACCACAGTACATTTTATGATTAGAGGAAGGAACTAACTAAATAGTCTTGAGCAAAAATGTCAATTGTACAAATCTTAGATACCAAGAAAATTTCTTTCAGAATCAGTAACAAATAAACAAGGGACATTAACCATGTGCAGAGGTGAAAAAAGATTAAAGAAACCAACTCAAACAATCAAAACACTACAGAAATGGAACAAAACAGCAGCTAAAATGAAACAATAAATGCTTGTATGGTATCACATCTTGAAATTTTGTTTTCGAAATGAATTTTTAACTGTCAAGTGTATTGGAAATGTAAGTGGGTTCATTCAAAATGATGAGAAATTATTATAAAATGAAAATTGTGTTTAGAAAACAAAACATTTCATACCATACAGGGCCTAAGTTCCAATCAAGCACAGCAAAGAGTCCAAAGCCAGTATCAACACTAGAAAATTATACTCCACACACCCTCAAGCTCCACCAGGGGTTGAAGAAAGATAGGGACATTATCAACGACATAATAATAGTATAAAAAAGCTAACCTTTATCCCTTCATAGAGAGCACGGGATCGGCAAGAACGTAAACAAGCATGATCATATTCTGATCTCACATATTCACGAAGGCGTTGTAACTTAACCCTCCGGCGCCATTGCTGCCATGACCATGCAAGGGGATATGCAAAAATACAAAGAATGCTATAAACTGATCCTTCCCACCATTGGTATGATGCAATGGCATTTATCTCATCCACAAATGTATTGAATGCACCCTCATATCTGCAAATTCGATTTTAACAGGCCAAGAGAAGTAGTGAGCTCGAATACAAAATTTTATGTTTAAGCCCACCATACCTCCTACCACAATCCAGAAGAGGAGACATAAGAAAAAAGCACACAAAAAAAGACTATCAATACACATACATATAGCATCTAGCAGCGGATATCAAAATAAACGTAACAAAATTGAAAATCCATACAAAACCTACACTATGTCTTTTATCTGTTCAGGAGGTGTATGAGGAAGATGCCAAGGATCACCAAATGTATTTGGACCGAGAAAATACATTCTATGTACATGACTTTGAGATTCCTCCACTCTGTTCGTCTCCAGTACCTGTAAGTCAAAACATTCATTAGCCTGAACATGCAATTTGTTTTCATTCTTTTCACTTCAGTAGGTCTGCAAACGCATCCAGCAAAACTTGAGGATGGACATTCAGAGAGTACCTCATTAAGTGACTCCAGAAATGGAAATGAATGATCTATTTGTGAGCCCTGTTGTGTGGGTCCAGGCCCAGGGAGCTCATCAACCCCAACAAATTTCATGCGTGCAACACTGAGCACCAGCGCTAACAAAATAAGGAGACCCAGAAGGAGAAGCCCAAACAACCAGGGCCCGCCAAATGTATAAATCAACTCCTCTAGAGCTGTGTAACAATGAGGCATGTGATATCTATCCGAAAGACATTCATAGGGACAGGGAGTCTCTGTAACCCCACCTGTATTACGAAAACAGGGAACGAGTGAGTCCAACATACAAATTAAAGAGCTCATTGTTGCACAATCACACAGCAACATGAAAGTCGCAATTAAAGAGCTCAACATGAGGTATATAATTCTCACATCTGTGACAAATGATATGATAAAACAGAAATGCTGATATGTAAACTACATGACAAATGTGTCGAACAAGAAGTGAGACAAACTCAGGAATAGACCCTCACTAGTAGTAACGAACACACAGTTCATGCACCATATCAAGGGAGGAACGCGCAAAGTCAAGTCACAAATTGCATCACAAACAACCTTGCGAGTAATTACATTTAATCACTAAATTTGGGAGGACGACTATTTACAAAAAATAGTTAATTGCAAAAACCACCCCAAAATTTTCCTCGATTGCAAACTGCCCCCCCTAAACTATCAATTTCTGGCAATGTAGGGAAATGTTGGTCCTAATTTTAAAAATACCACATTACCTACTTAATAACAATACTAATATACAAATTTCATAAGTTCTGTTGAAAGATTAAAGTGGCTAATAATGTCTTTCATAAAGAATTTCTTTAATTAAGACCAAAATTACCTTACAACAAATTGATAGTTTAGGGGGTTGATTGCAAAAATTAAAAGTTCAAGGGGCCATTTACAAACAAGATAAAGTTTGGGGTGGTTTTTGCAATTAACTCTTAAGAAAAATTAAGAGAGTTTAGAAGGCAAACAACATATAACACGGACTGGATTCTATCTGCATTTCCAAACTTCAATACTAAAAAACCGAGAGTGTATCGATCATAATGCAGCATGCAGCCTCAGCAGTACATCACAGTACCACTATTATCAAAGTACCTCTAACAGAAACATAAGTAGCACGCCGAGGAAGCTCATTTCTTGGGCATGGCCTACAAAGAGCTTTACTTGATCCCGAGTCATTTTTGTAAGTTCCAACGGGACATTCCTGTGGTTTTACAACAAAAATATTGAAAACAAATAAACCAAGCAATAAAATTGACAAAGAAGACAGAAAAGCAAGGTTGAGCAGTTTACTTTCCACTTTAAGGTAACAAAAAGTTCAAGTGTCAATATTTAATAAAGCTGATACTAAAAAACACCTCCACCCACCCCAGCGCCTAAAGGGAATTCATGTTTGATTATGTGGGTTATCAGAACATTGAACCACAGCTACAGAGGATCAACAAAATATTCGGTTGAATCTTGACTAATAACCCTACCGAATTGTAGGATTTTATACATTCCAGAGGCATTGAGATAGCAAACTAATCAGAAATGACGAATTAACCATAAACACCACCCGCCACCCCCAAGAAAAAAAAAACCCACCCAAAAGAACAAAACAAAAACACTTAAGTAATATTTTAATGAATTATAAACAATTCAGCACAGATGACATAATTCATGTACCTCACAAAATATTCCATAAAGTCCTTTAGGGCAAGCTTTCCCAGTAACAGTCCCATTCTCCCCAGCTCTGCCTTGCTCCCTGCCCATGCCACCACTGACACAGAAGCAGACAATTTACACATTAAAATCACCATAACCAAACGTAGGGAGATCAGTCCATCATCCAAAACATGAAGGAGTATACATATTCGGCAACCTACTAATTCCCCTGTACTACGATAAAATTATGTAAGATTTGGCCAAAGCATCAGAGTGATTGCCCATATAACTCCCTAAGAAGTCTACCACAAATTTTGTAAATATCCATGCTATAGTAATAAGCATCCTGACAATTATCTACAGAAAATACCTTAAATCTTCAAACAATTGTCAAAATTCCCCAGTTTTGAGATTTTTAGGCTTGCACAATAATATTTTCTGATGCCTCTAGAAATTTACCAAATGAAAATCCAAGACTCTGGAAGCAAAGTGCCAAAGCACAATTATGTCGCATAGTCAAGAACCAAGATAAAGCTAAACAAAAATATAAAGATCTATATCCAAAACTGTTAAGACATTGTCTAGGAATGTGTATATCATATAGATTCAACAAGAGTTTCTCACTCTTTGGCCTATAATACAAATCTTTGAAGAAAAACATCATTCCTAAAGAAGTTATTTTATCACTAGATATGGCCCAAAGAAATTTCAATTTGACACAGCCAAAAGGAATGCTCATCTTTTAAGATAGTGGGACTAAAGGATTCTAGTGCAACGCTATCAGTCTACCAGCCTAAATCATGAGAAATCAAATTTCACAAAAGCTAGTCAGGCCTGAAAATAACGATACACACCAAAGTAAATGCATTCTGAATACTTTTATCACCTTGAATGGATGCTTCCATTAACAATAGCTATAGGCTGGTACATATCTCCAGTGGGAACGTCTGACCAGTGGAAGTGAACTCTACCGCCACCCCCACCGCCGCCGCCGCCGCCGCTACCATGACCCCCAGCACTTGACACAGAACCAGACACACCAAGATCCAGGAAATGGAGAAATACTAAGATTGTTCCACCAGATCCTCCCCCAAGACTTAAGACAGGATCCATAAGATGATCCTTTCTGGTTAATCGCCTCTCAAAACTGCCTCCATCTGCTTCAAGTGAACCTTTGACCGATAAACTCGCTAACGGGTGCTCTAAGGAGCCCAACACTGAATGAATCAAATGTAAAAGCATTAAACTCAAACAATAACGGCATTTAGCAAACTAAGCATGACAGTTCTCAATCTTATTTCACTTTGACGTTGAAGTACTGTTGAACAGTTCCAAATACTATCTAGTTAGATGATAGATAGGAAACTATCACTGCAAACATAATAACAATCAATGTAGGAAAAACACTAGCGTATCTGCAACAACGTTACAGGGGATAAGTGGTACATGAAGATTTTATGAAGAAGATGAAAACATGAAAGCAGATAAAAGAAACTAAATAGGTACATTTTATTTGGACTTTAGTTTCGTTTATCTGCTTTAGTAGTCCAAATATCAAGCTTCGCAAAATTGAAAATCCCGTCCAGACGTTAAGTTTATTGACCATTTAGGAGCACTGCATAATCTATAAGTCAGTGAAATAGAAGTTTCACATTTCATCAAGGTTCTTAAATATTACCAACTGAATTAGTTTTATAGGGAAAAAAAGTGCATATATCTGATTCCACATCAATCATCTATCCAATAAAGAACATATTAGTTTTCCGAGCATAACAACATCATAAGGTAGCCAATGACTAAATCAGTATATTCCACATAGCAAAGCCTCACCTAAAATACCACCACCAGTAGTTGCACCAGTTATGCTATCATTCCCACTTCCACTACCCAGCTCACAAGGTAAATCAGCATCCCCATAGGGAATACCACCCCCAACACAGCTATTGTTTAAGCAACCAAACCCACCTTTACCACCATGGCCCCCACCACCACCAATACCAATATCTGAAACTTCCCCTTGTCCCAAACCTCCAGTGCAACCTGAACAACAAACATCAGGTATGTTAGTTAAGCAATCATAACAATAGTCCTGCTTCGTGCCATGATTTCGGAAATAAGAATTTAGATGACAAAATTCTGGTAACCAAAAATACATGACAAGACAGGTGATAGAACCCTCTGTAATGTAACTAGAAAAGAGCCAAATGCATACATACCCATTCTGGATGAACTAATTGTTCCAGAAGAAAGGACAGAAATGGTTCTTGCTCTATGAAAATGAACAACAGATCCTTTTATAAGGCCTTCAACAAGGATATCTTCAACTCGACATATCTGCAAAGAAAACACAAACTAAGAGATACGATAATCAGCAGCAATTGTTATGCAACGCCACATCAGAAAATCCTCACCTGCAGAGTAAAGGATAATGAAGAATTCACATTGCAATCTTCAGGTGGATGAAGTAGTTCAACAGGACATTCTGGCATGTTACAATATAACTTTGGTGTCCTACAAAGCAACAGAATGGTTACAAAATCGCAACAGCTTGGATAATAAAAACAAGATGGAACAAGAATTAATGAAACTTACCCTGCTTCAGCTGAGGCATTTTCTAAAGGACCACGTAACATTGATCCAGGGCCAACCTATATTCAGAAACAGATTAGGATAAGGAGCAAATTAATGATGTCAGAAACATACCGTAAGCGCCACTTTTGAAGAAGCATAATTTTCCAAGACACTCGACATATGAGCATGCAATTTCAGAGATGCAGAGCTATTAAAGACAGGATAAATAAAGGTCCAAATATATTTTACACAAACACAAATAATTGTGCATACACACACACTCTCAAGCACACGGAGCAAAGGGAAGAGGGAAAAGACAAATTAACAGATATACATATACATGAAAGGTAGACAAAGATAGACGGAGAGTGGGGTGGAGACAGACCAAGAGAAATCACATTAAAGTAAATTCAACTCAGCCAGAGAACAAAAAAGCGCCTAAATGGTGTAACATTGAAAGACAAGCAACCAGCATTTTGAATCTAATACCGAATCGATAAGTGCAGCCCAATTTTACCAGCAATCACCAGAAAGTATACCATCCCATGTTTCTCAAGCACCATAAATACCAGAATTTCCAATCATTTTGGATCATGTGTAATGAAACAACAAGCCGATTACATACCCAAATAGTACTTACTTGTATGCTATAAAACAACGACAATACCAGCCGTTGCGCTTCAATAATATCTCCAGGTCCAGACAAATTCAGTAAACCTTGACCATGAACTCCAAGATTAGCATTTGAGTGAATAACAGATGACTCCTGTTAAGCAACCATAAAGAAGATTAGGACACATCACATGAAACAAGTAAAATTCTACCGCAGGAAAACAGATCTCTAGTCATTGAAGAACCTTAAGAACAATAAGATTACTAGCTTCAAGCATTGAGGTTTCCACATTTTCATCTCCTTCCCCATCAATTAGCATTTTTGAGTTCCACATCAGAAACATTTTAACTGACATTCGAAGGGCCCCAAATACCTAGAAAAAGCAAAATAGATGATAAAAGCATATCAAAAAATTTAACCATATAAGTGAAAGGCAAACATTAACATATCATCAGAAGAAATAAGACACGTGCAAACTAAAAAACACTAAAGACTTCCCAAAGGAACTAAACAAGCAGCAGATCATTCTCCAACAGAGGACAAGCATACAAACGAAAAATTACATGTTAGTGTTCCAATTTGAATATGCTTAGGTCTTTTGCTTAAGTTTAGCTAATAATTTCAGAACAAGAAAGCTTTACCCAAAAGATACAATGTCTATCAAAAATTCCAAGACTTCCATCAAATAACTAGACAACTATAAAATATACAATGAGTATGAAAAAGCATGTAAACATGCATCTTTATGCACATTGTCTACAATAACTACAAACAACACCCACTAAACCATGAAAAATATGTGCGGTTAAATAAAAGCATAGATTTTAGGTAATGTGAAGAAAATAGGACTACAGATTGTACTAATAGGTGATATTATTGCCAGAGCAATAATTCACCATCCAGAGCAAATGTATGTAAGCACATGCAAATTTGCCCTGGCAATAACATTAGCCATACTAGCATAGGCAATTTATCAATACCCCCTATGATTTGGTCATAATAACCATATATGTCCCCTCTTCTCCCAGAGGGTTCAAAATGAACACAAATCTTAGGGTGTTTTTGGTTAATTTCTCAAATATCAGGGGAGGTAAATGTAATTTTCCCTACTAATAATGTCCAAAACATCATGACTAAAAATTTTAGAGAAGAAAACACATATATGGTCATTTTAGCATGCTAGCCAACATAAAGGGTCAAAAAGTAGGCAGGAAAATCCCCAAAGCCGTATTGGTAATTTCCAAAATTCCATGGGGAGGTGAATGTAATTTTCCCTACTAAGTGTCCAAAATATCATGACTAAAATTTTAGAGAAGAGAACACATACATGGTCATTTTAGCATACTAGCCAACATAAAGGGTCAAAAAGTAGGCAGGAAAATCCCCAAAAATGCCACACCTTAATAACAGAGTCGCTCATCAACAGCTCTTCCGCCAACAATTCAAACTCTGACATAGAGTAACGTGCCAATCCGAAACTTAAAGTGCTGCCAGACAGGAGGCTGATTTGCCCCTGGACCTGATAATAAGACACAATATGCATAAGAGAGTTGGAGAAATTGTAGGATGTGAATATGCTGATATGGAGCGCCATCGCTCATACAAATCAAATGAGATAGCATCCATTGTCAGAATTAATGAAAATATATAGAGTATAATCATTATTACCAGATAGTCAAAGCAAACTCTATACATTTCTTTTTAACAATCTTCCTTCACATATACACACCATTTTTCTACTCGAACCAGCACAAACCTCATTAACTTGTATCAATGGTATTTATGACTTAACCGATTTCCAGTTACTAGATCAAACAAAGCATATTATGTACCTCATTAACTAGAAAGCAAAATTTTAAAATAAAAACAAAGAAATGTATGCACATAGCTGGAGTGGGTAGGGAATATACCACTTCCATAAGTGAAAAAAAAGGCTACTTTCAACTACAAAATAAATTAAGATGGAGAAAACAAAAGGAACAATCACCAGAAAGTGAAACAAGGCTATCTACAAGGGTTAACCCCCCACATAGGTAAGGAACAACCAGAAACACAAACAGGAAAGGTCTCAACAGGGAAGAAATATTTTTCCAGAGCACAGTGCAGGATACAGTAACATTAATATGTTACAAGAGATTAGAACAAAAGTAAACTTCACAAAAACGTTTTACATTTGGAATCCCTTTGATTGGCATTTGGCATAAATAAAACTCCTAAAATGAGAGAACATCCATTTAGATGGAGAATTGGTCAAAGCTGCAGATCCCATTCACAAAATATGTAGTCCTATGCAAAAAAACTCTTGAGAGATGAAATGTTGATAAGAATATAATAGTAAGGAAAAAAAAAAAAAAAGAAAAATACAAGATTTGAGAAGAGCAGAAATGAGGAAATTGAACTAGAGGGTTCTCTGGTCAGTTGCCTAGCCCAGACTAACAAGACATCATTTGAAGCTAAAGGCAGGGACACCATACTGCCAAAGGATCACTTTTGTTCTCTACAGTGTGAAGAGGCTGAGAGATAACAGAGTGATCATTAAGGAACCTGATACCATTTCTTCTTGAAAATACTCAATTCTAAAGTTTGTAATGACAATTATTCTAAATATGGACTATCACAGTACAGAGAAATCCCATTTCCTACTTAATTTCAAAAGAAAATAAAAGGTACAAAATTAACAGAAAAGGGATTTGTCAGTTGACAAGTCAAGGCGATTACATCTAATCAGCCTCTTCATGAAACTATTAGACCTATCATCAGTCACACAAAGGCAATTCATGAGGGCCAAGTATGATATCTAAATTTATCCAACAAATCGGGTGGGAAAGAAATGAATTTAGACAACATGGTCAAACATGAATAAGTTCAACTCTAAACTTAATGTAATGCAAGATAAATAGATAACAAAAAGGAAGACCTGAACACGACTCCAAAGCAAGGGTACTGAAGCCTTGGCTTGATTTTTTACGTAGACATTTGTCAGAAATGGTTGAGGAAAGTCCAACAAAAGTGTGTCAGTAACTGTTGATTTGTTCTGATTGTCAATAGTAAGGCTGCGAGGAACAGCATCATAAACAGTCCCTGCACCACCAGCATTTTCTTGGCAGCCACGACTGTCTCCACCTGCAAGAAAAGCAATTAAATTAAAGTTCACTGTACAGCCTCAGAAGATCAAGAAACTTCATCATCTTGTTCTGATTTGATGGACAGTCTTCAATAAAGGTCATGCATGTATGCAAGCAAGGCCACTACTTCCTTAAAAGGCAAATGAATTAAAGTGGTATCAACTATTGCACATGCAAAGGAACCACAAAAGCCAATTGCTAAAAGAGGACCACATTCTTACTAGCAAACAGCTTCAAATGGAGACTATAAGTACTAGAAACATCAATTTAAATCCATCAAGCCCCACAATGCATCCCCAGCCTTTTCAATGTCGTGATGATACATTTTAATGTCCACAAACAGAATATAGAAAGCTTCCCCAGTCACCACAGAGTCTTTGGGCCAGAATTATGCAAAAATAGAGAACCTCAACCCTTCAAAATATCATTGGAAGTAAACACAGAAGCAGGGGAAGCAAATTATAAGAAACTATTTGAGAGCTTAATAGCACATAAGGGCCTCAAATCTAGCATCCAAGGATGTAAACACAAAAAACATTTAGGATGTGTAACTGCTGCTATACTAGTTTCTACCAATGCAAGTGACACTTTCCACAAGTCAAAAGACTATAAGTAACATGATGATCAATTTTCCACAGGGTATACAAACAAAGAGAAGAATAAGATAAAAATAACTGAAAATCATTCGTTACATTCTAATAAGTCCTACCATAGGCATAAATTTGTGGATCCTCATGGCGGCTAAAAACATCGAGAGAAACTCTTCCACCACCTCCACCAGCAAATCCAGCACCTCCACAGGCACTTAAATAACCACTTCCAGTCCTGCACTTCACAAAAACCAATACAACTTAAATTCCAAAAATATGATTATGTAGTGCTGAAGAAGTCGAGTGAATACATAGCCCAAGATAAGGTGGATTAACAAGTTCTGTGGATCACCACATCAGTGACCACAATTGTGCAGCCTAATCAGATCCAAAAGACTTAAGTCTGCTAACGTGACCCGAGGTTAAAAATTAGAGCTGAAATGGTAATATACGATTCATCAAAAGGATAAAATTTAATAGATTGAAATCACTGAATGATAATTACCTGAAATGAGTTATAAATAAATAAATAAATAAATAATAAAACCTCAGATAAAGTTCAAATAAAACATAAAACATTGGCTCATGAAAAATTAAAAATCAGCTAAGACAATACATGCATTTAAATTGGTGATGCAAAAAAGACGTGTTGCGCATGAAAGATTAGACAGCACCACACAACAATACCTCTCACATCAACAATTTTATATCAGGAACAACAGAAACAATCACTGGCTTGTCTTCATTCTCACCTTTTAGTCAGCTTGAAGAAGCAACTATTAAATAAATACTGATATATGTGTGTTTGTGTGTGTGTAACACATACATTGAGTAACAAGAGAAGCAACTATTAAATAAATACTGATATATGTGTGTGTGTACGTATATAACACATGTATTGAGTAACAAATATACTTCATAGAGTATAAACAACCGAACTGCCATTATTCAGTGCATTGGACCTATCCTATGAAAAGAAAATTAAATATTTAATAAACAAATTCACTCTGATACACTACACAATTGATTATAGTACATCCATTTCTGTGCAGAAAGTGCTTTACAAACATTCTACATAACAAATAAGTTTCCTAACTCAATTAGAACCCTAGTACGAGGTCATCTAATGTAAACTCCAAGTCAGGTTCCAAAGATCTATTCCACAAGCAAATAAGGTCCTGGAAACTTCACCATATAAGCTTCAAAGAATGGCAAAGCAATCTCCATTCTCATCAAGAAACTAAATAAATAAACAAATACAACAACAGCATAGCTTAAAGATTAAATCCAATAGTATCGAATTCAAAAGCTTCAGACTACTGATAAGAAACTGAGTCTTTGTACAAATATGAACTTCCCACAATGATATAAATACTAAACTTCTCATTCAGTCATAGTAGGACTAAATGCATCAGATTACTATAACATGAAACCACAGCATCACCTATAAAGCATCACTGTCCTAATCAGGTGAAAAGAATGCACTTGGAAAACCTTCTTTCTACTGTCAAGAAAGGTAAACTAGCAGGTGAAATTCCAATAAACTATCTAATCTAGGTATCAAGGTTCCAATAAAGTTCAGAGCATTGATCCATCCTAAATTTGGAAGATTACACACAACAAAACAAAACAAAAACAAAAAAAAAAAAAAAAAAACGAAGGAAAAAAAAAAAAGCATGAAGGTCAACAGCGTCGCAGGTAAATGTATTCAGGTTCGTAACTCACTGATATTTTGTTAAAAACTAAAGATTTTTCACCAGCTTATATTGCTTGATACCAGTTGGCACGTACAGTTTCAAATGCGAAATAATGCATAAAACACGCTCTTCAGAACAAATAAGGAAGTGAACACTGTCTTTAATTATATACTTCAATGAAAATCAGTAGAAGTCACAGCTAAAGGAAGTTACATTTTATAAGCCTTGACGTAGATGCTGCCACCAGACCCACCACCACCCTTGCTGCCACCGTCACCACCATCAGCCAGTAAACTCCCATTCACTTCTAGAAGTGTTTCCACCGTCAAATTTATCCTTCCACCTCCACCCCCACCATAATCCACCTCCTTGCTAGTAGTCCCACCTTTGCTCCCGTAGGAGCAGGGATCCTCCAACGACGCCCAACCATAAGCATCCCCACCCCACACGTCCTCAGGAAGCTTCTTGTCATCCATCAAACAACCGGCGCCTCGCCCCCCATAACCCCCACC
Organism: Leptodermis oblonga; assembly: GCA_016801395.1. NCBI lineage: Eukaryota > Viridiplantae > Streptophyta > Magnoliopsida > Gentianales > Rubiaceae > Leptodermis > Leptodermis oblonga. The sequence continues at coordinate 33,789,497 of CM028757.1, read as the reverse complement.
AGCACCATCCGTCCCCTGCGGTGTCCCACTCGTCTGGGGCGGTGGATCACCGGCCAAACCAGTAGTATTCACAACAGAACCATTACAGAAAGTCAAATTACTCGCAGCCAAAACAACAGCTCCTGCAAATACAGTCGAATTCTCACCCAAGTGGAAGTTACCAGACATATTTACAGTAAGCTCGCAACCGGAAAACGAGCAATTAACCGTAACATTGGGAAGAATATAAAAATTTCCCTTCCCTGCTATGTACACATCCTTAGTGATATTCAGATTGGAAACTATCTTGCAAGTAGTATCTAAAGAACCAACGCCTCCGAGATCGGCTTCGCAGTTCAGCGAAGGAGGGTGCGGCGGGGGTGGCGGCGGCGCAGGCGGAGAGTAATCCTGATGGAATAGCATCAAATCGGAGTCATCGAAGTCAAAATCGGCGGCGGCCTCAACTACAGCACCAGAGCAGTAGCAGCCAGGGCTTGCAAACAAACTTAAACCTAACACTAAGAGTATAATCAAAGAACGCATGGAAATTAAGAACAAATGCGACGCCATTGACGGGGAAACTCATCACACAATACAGCACCGCTTTGGATTGGAAGAAGTGGATTGCATCGGAGACGACATATGATTGCGAACAACTTCAGAAGAAAACGAACAGAAAAACCAATCGGAATCAGTAGCTCCGGGAGAAATGCGCCGTGAACGGAGTACTCTTGAGTGTGTGTTTGTGCGTGAGAGAGAAAGAGAGATAAAGGAGGGAAAGAGTGGGGGTTTGGAAATGGAAAGCCCTAGAACTAGGAAGGGTTCTGGCGAGCCGGACAGGCAGAAATAGTAATAAGGAAGGAGGGGGAAAGAGTTAAGGCAGTGTTTGGTGGGAAGGGAATGAGAGTGAGGGAGATGGGTTAGATTTGGTAAATTACAAAACCTCCCCCGATGTTTGTCGAAATTATCAACTGAGTTTTGAGGTTTCCAAATTTCACCAATTGGACTTTGCTCTTTGCATCGTACATATTTAAGGTTTACAAAAACTTGTGTCGACTTGCTAGTTCAACACGGGTTTTTTTATTTGTAGAAATATGGATTTTTTTAAGACGTGAGTGTTGAGTTTATCATCAAAAGTATTATGGGTATGTTATGAAGTATTACGTATCACACATAAGCTCTAATCTATTGTGTATTGTTTGTAGCATCTGATATATCAAGTTTAGTTGTTGATGCATTGTTTTTTTTTATTAAAAATAAAAAGGCATTGCATATATACTCTCCTCTATTGTGTATCATGTATCACTTATAATATCTGATATGTCAAATTTAGTTGTTGATTTATAGGATATTTCTAGAAATAAATGTCTACAGAGGGGGGAATCAATTTTACAAGTTGAAATATCGAGTTTTTGAAAAAGTATAGCTTGCTCCGAAAACAAAACGCGATCTGACTGTCCAGCAAGTCTAACACGAGACTCCTTCTTTAAGGTCTTACAAGTAATTGTTTAACCTTTGGAATTTATTAATAATTTTTCTAAAATCAATAGATTCATTTAGTAATTTTTAAAACTTTAAGGCCTGCCTTGATATTTAGACAAAGTTCAACGAGTATTTGTAATCTATCCTGTTAGATAAGACTGAGATTATACATTAGTTGATGGATGATGGTAAAAGGGTGCCTCGTTGGGAGCACAAATGTCAAAACCTTAGCATACTTTGTTAGGAAGAGATGTACGTGTGTGAGTTTTGGCCTTATTTTAGTATACTTAATATTTACTTTCATGTAAATAATAACTTTTGTTTTTGTCTATATTTTGTGCAAATTCAAAGATAAATTGAAAATGATGTGACTATTTTTTACAACAATAATTATTAAGTATTACTTACATTAAAAAGTGAAATACAATTTTTCTTCTATAGTTTTGCACTGAGAGTTTCTCCCATATATTTGAATAACCATCGATTATTATAAGATGATTTAAGATTAAAGTGTCAAACTGACAACAAATTACAATTTCTTTTTAGAAACATTGTTGATGCACTCGAACCGCACTAATGGACTAACCCTCGAAATATAGCTCAATATAAGTCACCACGGGCCAAGTCTACAAACTACCCACATATATGGGGGCATGATCTCCATCATCTTCTAACTTTCTTACTCATTATCTCATTCTCGGCTAATAAATACCAGAATGAGACATTGGATAGAGGCAAGTAATAAACAGTTCAGTATATATACCCTAAAAGCCTATACTACTATTGTTCAATACTAGCTTGGGTTCTGGGGGAGCCATCCCAGCAAGTATAGGTACTCCATAAAACTGTCGCCGACGCAGATACAACTCGGGGAGCTCGTCGAACAAACCGTGCTTGATCAATTGTATTCCTCGTATTTTTTTAATATTACAATCTCACTCTCTGTCTGTGTCGGGTCACTCTCTAACACATCATTGGTTTTTAATATTTGTATTCAATTGGATACTTCAATCTTAAACAATAAAGGGCAATCAGGTGTTTTAAGAATATATTGAGAAAATTGTCTATATTAAAAAATCACACGAGGTATAAACTGTATTTAACATTTACATTAAACCCTATTGTGTTATTAGTGATCTACATTAGTAAAATAAATACAATTAGAAATATGAATTTGTTCCAATTAAATGGTGACATCATATATAATATGTAATCACGTGTTTTTCTAAAGAGAATAATACCCTTTTGCACAAGTTTAGTTTTATTTATTTATTTAAAAAAGACGGTTAAAATGGTAAAGAAAATGAAAATAATAATAATAGTAATGGTAATGTCCAAACCATTGAGAGGGGAATAACGAAGTTGGAGAGCCGCCTGCAGAGTCCTGTCAGCCAGAACTAACAGAGGTAAGAATCGAACCCCCGACATCTGGGTGGCTCGCTATGCGTCACAACAGCTGAAACAATTGTTGTGGGGATACTTTTACTCGTTCCATTTTCTATTAAATTAACCTCACTTCCCTCAGGCCAAACCTTGGTAGCAAGTAGGGGTGGCAAAAAAATCCACTAACCCAAAAACCGCCCAAACTCATTGGGTATTAACCCAATAAAACTCACTTTAAAAAATAATGGGTTAGGTGGGCTTGGGCTAAATATGTAATGGGCGAATTTAGGGTAGCCCATTGGGTACCCTAAAACCCGCCCATCATGGGTATCAAAAATACCCATCCACAATTACCCTTAAAAGTATAAAATAAAAAAAAAAAAACCAACAACTCACATACTTTAGTGTGCCCATTTTATTTTTTCTTTAAACTTATTTTTTCTTTTTCTTTATTTTTCGTGTCCTACAATTATTTTACGTTTTTTTTCCATTTATTTTTTTATAATATTTTTAAATTACCTACTTATAATACTAATTCAAAATTCGTTCGGGTTTAGGGCCGGGCCGGCCCAGTTCGGGCCCAGTTTCAGCCGGGGTCCAGTTTTGGGCCTTGGGCCCAGTTTTAGCCCGGGCCCAATTTCGGTGTCGGGGCATGCACAGGTTTATATAAATATAAAAAAATTAAAAATTGTGTTTCGACAAAAAAATTACATATAATTAAATATAAAAGTATATAAAATTTAATATTTCAAATTTTAGAATATATTCAAAGAATTAAAATTCACTTTAAAAAAAATTAAAATGAAATTTAAAAAAAAATTAAAATTTTTTTTATTAATAAACTATTAAATAAGCCTTACATTTTTGTATAATGGGTATTATGGGTACCCATAGCTACCCATTACCCATTTGAGTTAAAACCATTAATTGAGTGGATAATGAGTACCCATTACCCATTAACTTAACACCCATTTAATACCCGCACAACCCGCCCGTTTGACACCCCTAGTAGCAAGGAATGTGACTCCGGCGAGAAGGAAGCCTGGTGCCGCTTTGGCTGTTTCGGAAATTCCTATAATCAATCTCATGTTTGCGTCAAATGGAATGGTTTTCTAATACGTAGACATTTGCTCCGATCCAGTTAATCCTTGTGTCCTGGTTCTGGTTCATATGTGGTGCCAATTAAAATTAACGCAAACACGCCCGTTTAGTTTTGTTACAAATGTTGAAGATTTTCGGGTGCAGAAACTCTGAATTCAAAATTTGAATATACCGTGAAGTGATCGTCAACAACAATTTGATAAGTACATTATGATAGCAAGAAATAAATCTTACTTATTGATGATCGATTTTTGTGATTTTTCTGGATTTCTTAGAACACTTTTTAAAACAATGAATTTTTTTTTATTATTATTAAACGAATCCTAGAAAGAGGGTTTCTTTTTTTATGGATGTTTCAATATTAGAGGAAGTTCTTGTTTTATTAAGCGGGATGTTTTATACTTGTATTTTGATTATGAGAAGATGATAAGGCGTGAAGTGATGATTTATAACGAAATATATTTTAGGAATTACTATAGTTCATTTACGGTATTTTTTATTTTTAGAAGGGTAAACTTGTCTTTAATAGTTGATTTTTAAAATACTAAAATACATTTATGCCTATAAAAAGAATTTTGAAAGTTTAACGCCCTTTTAAAGAATTTTGAATCTTATTATACCCTTAATAAGAATTTTTCCTAAAAAATAAACCATCGAATTCCCCCCATGAGTCATGACTCTCCTTTGATAGAATAGGACCATAGGTGATTTGTAAAAGAAAAATAAAACGGGCTGGAGAGCCTAGATTTTAGGAGATTTTTGATTTTGTCTTAAAAAAAATATTAAAAGATTCTTACAACTTTGATAATATCATTCGATTAAATTGGCAATTTAAATGGATGTAAGGGGAAATTATTTCTTACAACTGCGTATCAAAATTAAAATAAGTTAATACGATTCTCTATCTTTTCCATCCGCTAACAAAAAGTTTACCTATTTATTACTGAATAATGTATGCTGCATAGTGTCAATTTATGCGACAGATGCATAAAATAATTTCTCGAATGCAATGGTCCATGAGTACCTTACTGTATAACAATATAGTAAAACCTATCATAGACATATGAGCTGACCAATGCTTGAGCAACAAATTAGCTACTAATCACTTTTGATTGCTCACTTTTAGTACTCAATGTAACCGTATATCAAAATCAAATCGTTGTCATTGTCCCCTAAAAGCAAATTATCCCGGGTGGTGAGAGTGATAAACCCAGAAAAACGGGTTTATCACGCCACATCAGCGCCACATCAAAAGCAAAAACCCACCAACTTTTATAAACCTACCCCCAGCAACAATAAATCTAGAAAAACAACTTCATCACGGGTCCCACTAATAAACAATTATATATACATTCATTTATACCTTTTTAATTATAATTTATCAACTATATTCAATTATAAATTTATTTTAATTTGTTAAAATATTTAATTTCGTAAATTACATAATTCAATAAACCACAAGAAAAAAATTATATAATTAGTAAAATATTATATAAAGAACGTTACATTAAATAAATAAAAAGTTATAAAAAAATACACTATTTATAGAAAAACAAATAGTAAAAAAAAAGAATTTAAATTAAAAAGATCGAATGAAAGAAAAAAAAATTGAAAAAAAAAGATAAATTAAAAAAATTAAAGGAAAAACTAACGGCTATATTCATGTGATTTACAAATAAAAAACAAACAAAAAGAAGAAAAAACAAAAACAAAAAAAAAAAAAAAAAAAAAAGGGCTGGTGGCAGACAATTGTCTGTCACCAGCCGTTCCTCCCACTCAGCGAGTGGGACCCAGTAAATATAACAAACCCAGGTTCTGAAAACAGAACCTGGGTTTGTGAGGTGGCAAGTGGGAGTGGTAGGTTGTAGGTTTTTGTGGGTTTTTTGTGGGTTTAAACCCACAAAAACCTACCACTCCCACCACCCTAAGTATTGACTTAGCCATAATTATCCTTTACGTACGTACTTTAATGAAATGAACTGCTGGTTGGTTTTGCCTGATTTCTCGTGGGAAGCATCATAGAAATTTAAGGAGAGAGCTATGTGGCCATCTGACGGTGCTCTTAAAATTGATGAGCGTGTTTTCATCGATGAAACGATACATTAGAGATTAAAACTGAATTTTCTTTTTTCTCACCACGTGTGATGTTTTTGCTGTAAAATAAATACGCGCACGACAAGCAATATTTGTTGTTTTAGCGTAATGTCGATACATCACCAGTTAAAAGCGAGAAATCATAGTCGAAACTCATTGCACGATACGTTAGAGGCTAAATTCAACATACGATACATCAAATGTTAAACTTAATACGTGATGCACCAGAAACTAAAAGCAATATCCGTGCTTTTGTAATGCACATCCAATAGTTTATAGGCGAAAAACGATAATCGAATGGTGAACAATCCAAATGTAAGAGAAACAAATCTTTACCGTTCTCAGACTTTCGTTCTCATGGACCAAAAATATTTAATCCATCAAGGTTATTAGTAACTCACAAACCCTATATAACAATGCTTCGGATGAGATATTACAATTCCACCCTCTTAAAACCCTTGCGTCCTAGCAATGCTAGATACACATGTTTGGCCCAGTCTCGCATGGAGCGGCCACAGGATTCTAAAGAGGTGGCTCCCGTGAGTAACATTTAGTTCTTTGATCATATCGACTTTGATACTAATTGTAATACCCAAGCCCTGTAGGTTGGCCCAAGATTTCGTCCCGTGAACCCAAAATATTTAAACCCAATTATTAGTAACCCACCAGCTCAAGCTTATATACAAATCACTTTCTTTCTAAGTTTCCAATGTTAAATGGGATATTAATCCTGAAAACTTCCATCAAATTTCAGTGAAAGAATTGGTGCCCAAGACTTTTACATATTCTTCATTGACATTGTTGGACTTCTTCCCCTCCCCATCAAGCTAAAAAACCAGAAGCTTGACTGGGAGAAGGGCATGATTTGGTATTTGTTATAAAATAAATAAATAAAAAGAGAGAAACGGTTCGATTTGGTAGATTAAAAAAAGAAGCATCGAATTTGTAGGAGAGTGAAGGAGGAGAAATAGAAAATTTTAAAGCAATACCCAAAGAGATTAATGACCAGCGAAATAATCAAAACGAACAACCAAACAACACACAATTTAACGTGGTTCTATCTTTAAAAGACTTATATCCACATAATTCACTAAATCAATCAAGGGCGGGGCAAGTTGAAATTTCTTTACCAACATCTCACAATCCCGAAAACAGAGGACCGAAAGGCTCTGACGTTAACCTTTCGAACTCTTAGCTCAACTAAAACAATACCCTATGGGTGTGCTTGGCGCGCAGGAATGGGAATGGAGGGAATGAACATCTGATTCCTATGATTGAAATTCTTATGCTTGGTACATATAGGAATCTAATAATTTCAACTATTATATCATTTAAAAGGCAATATAAGTTTCATTTAATAAGAAAATCGTCGATTCCCGGATATGAGATGCCCCCCATTCCCATTCCCATTCCGTTTCCCGAGCGCCAAGCACACCTTATGTGTTCTTTATATAGAACCATAGTTACTCAAAACTAGTTTCCTAAAACAAATCAAATTCGAATTGAAAACAAACTAAACAAGAAATTAGTAAATCCTACCAAAACTAGAATTTCCTAATTAAGTTTGATTTAATTTTTCGCACAAAAATTAAAATCTGGAGGAACAAAGTGAGAAAAAAGGGCATTTTAGTAAGAGAAAATAAAAATTCTCTGGATCTTAATATCAGCTCTGATAATAACATCGGTCTTTTATTATGCTTAATTATTAATTTATAATTTAAAATTAAGACAATGCGCCCCCATACATATCGGAAGGGGCAAGCTACATCATACAAACCTTTAACGAAATTGAGATGCGAATTTATGTTCAATTTCAACTTCGATCACTTTCCTTAAAGAATAGCTCGAGATTGCGTGAATCTTATGCGCTAAAAAAAATTACTTATGTCGCCACTCGATCAATTATTTAGATAGTTAGCTTTTGATTATTCAATTTTTTTTTAATTTCTTTTTGAAAAAAAAAAGGTCAATCAATCCTTAGAAGCGATTACTTTGATCATTAGATTAATTCTAATAATTAGATGTGTACAAATTGGAATCCAATGGAATACCAATAATATTAATTTTTTTGACTATGGATACACAGTTTTTGGTGTAGAATGTATTTATTTTAATTTTTTGGATTAGAAGTGCAAAAAGATTCGATAAAATTACATTAAAATATGAATTAATTTTAAGAAAAAAAACCAAAAAGTTCAGTATTAAAAGGCAGAATGAAAGTGAATATCACTGGTAAAAAAAAATAATATTTACACTGAGTCATTAAGACGTGTAACAGATCATCCAAATGCTTGTATCTCCTATCGTTCTCTCTTCAATTGTCACATCTCCCTTTTGTCCTCTAATCTCACTTTCTGTCTCTCATCCTACTTTTTATCTCTTCTTTTCTCCAAATATGTATTTCTTCCTTCCTCTCTAATCTCAATCTTTATTTTTTATCCTTTTTATCTATTTAAACTAGCATGACATATATTTATTTTGGGGGCTAAAAAAGAAAATATTCAACCAATTAAACGATATTTTTTGTGATGATACTTTATCCTCATATTTATTTCTATTATATACTATTATTCTCTATGTTAGTGTTGGTGAAGCCAAATAAATTGCCATCAAAGAAGCATCATTTCATAAATTTCAATATAAAAAAAAACACAAACGATTCTAAATTTATCCCTATAATAAAAATTTATGACAGAGAAAAAACTTCGATTATTTAAGACACAAATTAATATGACAATAAAATTGGGGGAGAAAAGCAGATATTCAGTGATAGTAATTAAGATAAACATGATAATTTAACTATTATTTTTAATAAGTATAAATTTATTTAGAATGACACTTATTAGAGAACTTATATTCTCAAGCAAATTAAAGGCATGTACTTTCATTAAAACAAAACAAAAAACTAAGCGGCATGTTTGTTTGGTAATTTCTTAACTATTTTCTTCTCTATAACCAAAAACATAAAAATAAAATTTATCTTGCATTTAAAGAAATTCAAATTTTTCCTTCTAATAAATGTAGGAAACAATATTTAATCTTTTATCCAAAATTGCCCTAATCAACTCAACATGAATGTAGAAAATCACGAATAATATTACTTTGGATACTAATTTTGACTGTGATATTAACAAATACACCATTTTTATACCCTTTTTTTTTTTTTTTTTTTTGTCCATCAAGAAGAAAATTTATCGCAAATTAAAATTTATAGTATTTTAAAATATAAAGATCCGTAATTAAAGGTGAAAGCTGACAAACATAATTCATGTGGTAAGTAACCTCATGGATACAAACAAACACTTCCCACACGTACTCCTCTTATAGAGATTTTTTATTATTATTTAATAATTCATGTGTCTGTTCTTCACTATTTAGTTTGAGTTTTGGTTTTGATTTCAACAGTATATTTAGAACATGTTCTTTACTGAATGTTTGAGTTTTGATTTGAGTTTTGATTTTGAAAAAATAGTTTTATAATGTAAAAATGTATAACTGAATAGTAAAAAGTTGTATTAAAAATGATAAAAATTGATTATAATATATTAAATTTACTGTTAAAACTAAAACTGAAATCAAAACCAAAACTTAAATAACAGACCCTTAATATATTATAATCAACTTTCATCATTTTCAACACAATATTTTACTATTTAACTATACATTTTTACATTATAAAATTATTTTTGAAAAATCAAAACGCAACCATTTAGTAAATAACATGCCCTATCACTATTACAATATTTTGCTATCTTGAAGCCTTGAAGGCAAAGATGATAGGGAGGGAAAGAATAAAGTTGAGAAATCGTATACAAAGTCATGTCAACTGACACGCTAAATAAACAGAATTAACAAAGATAAAAATCGAAACTTCAACTTTTGAGTGATCATTTATACGTAACATCCGTTGAAACATTGCTCGTTCCCATATGATATAGATTACATTTACATGCAGCCCCCTTGTGTTGCGATCCGTCGCTGTTGCGACAATTAAAAATTCATTACTTCCTCACCGCTACGTTCTTTATCTTCATGCTTAATCATCCAAAAAAATAGAACTAAAAAAAGAAAGAAAGAAAGAAAGAAGGGAATCTACTTTTTGCTTCCTTTAAACAAAGTTACGTACGAACACAATCAATGGAATTAGTGACATTTAATTTATGACTATGAAAGTTACTGATATAACATCAATGAAAGTTACGGTAAGAAATGATCACTCAATATATTTTTTTAATAACAATTTTACTATCAATAAAAGTACTATATTAAATGACGTTGGAACAGCGTTCGAGATAAAAACTTTAGGGGTCATGGTCCACTGATACCCATAACTTATACCTAGCTCTACTGCTCCCTGAACCACCGCCTCAGTCTCTAACTGAGGCTCCACAGCCTGATGCCAATGATATAAAAATTCCCCAGCACTCCTATGCAAAGAGGCTGACAAACCAAAGGAAAGCGTATTGGCAACTATTTACTCTACTAAAAATAAAATAGAAGGAAAGCGTATTGGAAATTTTGAAAAAGAATTGAAAAGGCAAAATGAACCTACCACTCTTTCTTTCTTTTTTTTAAATACCTAATTATTACATAATTGACCCGTACTCTATTTTTGTCTTCAATAAGATTTGCCTATTTAACTACACATGGCAAGACTCTAATACGTAACTACTTAGTCAATTGTCATTATTTAGCACACTAACTTGTTCTGTGTCTTTTGTTCGCACTTTACCCTCTTATTGTTGGTCTTGCTTGATTTGTGTAATAAAACTATGTGGGCTTCTGGAACTGAATGGAAACAAATTAACAAGTTCCAAGAAAATAATACAAACTTAGGGAATAGATCATTCAATTTTATCACTCAAAGAAGAAAAAAGAGGCATAGAAATTATAAAGTGCAAGAATATCCCTAAGATAAAGGTAATGTGTTTAACTTTTGTCCTCCATTTCAGGGAACCCAAGTCAAAGATAGAGCTATAATTAATCATGTGATGTAATCCCCACAAATAATACAAAGAAACTCAACTTGGCATCTAATTATACCATTTTCTTCATTTTCATCCACCTCTTAGAATATGCCTTCCTTATTAGAAAATCAAGAGCACTCAAAACTTGACTATTCCTTTTAAATGAAGGAAGGAACAAATGAGCAGTAAAATATATTTTTGTCTGGTGTTCACAGGGCAAAAACATTGCGTCGTAGGTATCGTCCGCTCCACCCCTACAAGGTTAGTTCTTTCAAGAATGAGACTAATTTTTCGAGAACAGGCAACTCACACTAATAACAGTATAGTTATAATCGAAGATTGAAATTCAGAATCTTAAAGTAAAAAGTTACGGTAAATTAGCATTTATGTATTGATTGGCTGATTAATAACCACCGCCCCATCGGTGGCTTCATCTATCCCATTCTCAGTGCATTGGTTTCTCAACTTCTTCTGGCAAGTTTGGAGGCAGGTTTTGAATGCTCCAATTTTATCGGGTACAAAAAGCCTGCTTCATAGGATTTGGGCCGGAACGAACAATGATTGCAGGATGCTACTATTGTTCTCAGATTTGCAGTAGCATACATAGTTTTCTCCAACAACACACATGCATTTCTTCCTCCAAGAAAACAAACCTCGGTTCTGCTAATTATGCAGATCAAAATGAAATTAGTGATGAAAATTATGCATTCCTGATCTCATAATCTTAGTCCACAAATGAAGAAACGAAATTCAGTTGACCATTAAGAGTACGTAGCATGTTCCTTATTTTTTCCATTTTACCTCATTGTATCACATACTGCAAGATTCAGAAATCACGGTCAATACCTCGGTGTAAGTTCGGGATAAACTTTGTTTCATAGCTCTAGGACTATTTGCAAGTAGCCAATTAAGAAATTTTAGATATACTGGTACTAGCTAGCACTGCATTTTTTGAGTCGAAATATATGAAACATTTGACTCAAAAAATTAAATGAATTAACCAACTTCCTTCTCTGCAATCAACCTACTGTTTCCTTTGCTTCCCGCCGAATTCTTACGCTTTCATATCTATAACTGAATTCATTCTATTACTATCGGGATGAAACCCAATCCGGAATATGAATCATAAAAGAAAACAACCTGAACTAAAATCTTCTAAGGGCTTTGGAATTTTTGTCATAATTCAGAGCCAAAGACCCTGTATATAGAGAGAGGCCTATGAAAAGATTTTATACTGTAGAATTGGACAGGGGCCGCGCGAGCGCAGGCCCCCGTTGCCACAAATTATGACGTTGGCTCTCCTGCTTGGGGAGACCATAGACAGGCACCTGTCCGGAGTGCAATGGAGGTCGCCAACCTAGGGCATGAGCCTTCTTGATCACCCATTTACCCCGTCCAGGTAAGTATGTTTTCAGTTGCCAAGTCCTTCTCTTTTATAAGCTCTAAGCACTAAATTCCCTTGCTACACTGCCAATGTGGGATGCTTCTTAACCAAACTTTATTCAGTGAGTAATCATTCAATAACCCTCAGATTCTGCTATTGCAAATCAGAAAGAAAGAAAGGGTTAAGTACCAACACCTGATCTCATATTCTTAGTCCAACAAATGAAGAAACGAAGTCCAATTTCCACAATGAGGTAAACAAAAGTAATGTTAAGATATAATGACACAAAAAAAGCCATAAATTTCCACAACACAAGCAGGGAAGGACTCGTTGCACGGTGACGTAGACCTAGAGGGATCCGAAGCTCCCTCCAAACCCCCCATTCTGAGGCGCTGCAATTCTGCTACTTTATTTAGAGGAAGAAGACGCGGAAATAATATTTTCTAGCTATGCCACTGGTGTCATATTGAGGACAGGTGACTATGGCAATTACCCAAAAGACACAGAAAACATAAGTACCAAATAGAACTAAGGCTCTATTGGTTAGCATTTTTTGGAAATGTTTTTGAAGTTTTTCATTACATCTCTTAGTTCTTCGTTGAGCTTTACAACTTATCAATATCCTAACAACCCTCGCTTAGTTTTTAAAACAAAGTACAGCACCAAATACCATGCGTTTCACACAAGTGTATCCAGCAACCACATTGGGGTGACTAATTCAAGATCCTGCCCGAACGCAAGCCCCCGCTGCCACAAATTATGACGTTGGCTCTCCCGCTTGGAGAGACCATAGGCAGGCACCCCACCGGAGTGCAATGGAGGTCGCCAACCTAGGCCATGAGCCTTCTTGATCACCCATTGACCCCCTCCAGGTAAGTATGTTTTCCGTCGCCAAGTCCTTCCCTTTTATAAGTTTCCGGCACTGTCCTCTCTCGTTACGCCGCCGATGTGGGATAAAATAGGCGAAATCAGTCCATTTTATACTTAGTCAAATGAAAAACCATAAAAGATGGAATTCATGCTTAAGAATTCTGGTTTCGGTGCAATCGTTTTTCCATCAAATTAAACAATGGGAGGGATCTTTAATTACGTGCTCGTTTTGGCCGATAACAAAAGGCAAACCCAGATATTTTCCATGATCGTCAGTGTTAGCGCGTGCAACCCGACACCCAAAACATGGGTATACGAATCATAGGTTACACTTTTCTGTTACACCCGTCAAAACCAAATCCAAAAGGTGTAGACGTGCACGCACACACGCATTCCCTCTTTCTAAACTTAAGAAGTTCTTCCCTTTGATAGCCATAATCAAAGGGGCATATTATTTGCAGTGACAATTTTACTATTTGCAGTAATATTTTCTTGTGAAAAGTCTATTTTGCCCTTTAGCTAAATTTTTTTTTTTTTTATACTTTTCATATTACACGATAAGTAAACAATCTATACATTTTTTACGTAAAGTTTGTTTGTTAACAGAAAAAAAAATCATGTCTCGCTCGAGATTGTGCCAAAAAAACCCAAAAAATAGAAAATATTTTGCCAAAAATCTCGTCATTGACAAAAATATATTCCAAAATCCCGCTCCCTATTTGCAGTAACAGTACCAAAATACCGCTCGGATGGTATTTTGATCCAAAATACCGCCCACTTTGGGCGATATTTTGGAAGAAACTCCCGGGGTCTCGCCCGCAAAAGTTATGATTGGATTAAGTTGTCTTTGATACCAGTTAGAAATGTTAGAATTTCAAAAGAAAAGAAAAGAACATGTTACCCCTATTTTTTTTTTTAAGCCTAAAGGGCAATGTAGACATTTTACCCAAAAATGTTACTGCAAATAGTAAAATTATTACTGCAAATAACAATTCCGTAATAGTTTCCGTACTTTTGTGACTGATTGGGCGCACACACCTGTACACCCAACGCATAAATGTGGTTGTTGAACTGTTTATATTTTCTTTTTTTCTTGTAAGGTTCAAATTTTTTGTTAAATATTTTTCACTTCTGACATTAATTTTATCATTTATTTATTTATTTTGGTAGAACAACTGATTAAGTAGTTGGGGCATGAAGACCCTTTTTTAATTTGGCAATAAAGAAGGGCCAATGGGACATAATTAACCTTTCCTTAGCGTTACAAATTAATATGCAAATGCAAATGATGGAAAAGTTTAAGAAGTACATAGGGAAAACTACATATGAAAAACTGCATAAATTTTATCCTTTTCATTATGTTATGTCTTAATTTAGAAAGTATTAGGGTGATCATCAAAAGTATAAGTACTTCTCCAACGTATAACTTTTTACTTTTAAAAGTATAACTTTTCGTATCGAAAGTATAAGTTTGATTTCTACAAGTATGATTTACATTCATATGCTTTTCAATTATCTAAAAAATGTGAGTCACTTTTCAATGTATGATTATATTTTTCAAAAATAGAACTTTTTATTTTAAAAGTATAAGTGTGCTACTCAAAATTATAACTCTTATATTTTAAAAGGTAGTACTTTTCTTATCAAAAAATATTAATGTGGCTTTCAATAATTTAATAAGGAGTGCGACTTACCATTTTTGAGGTTGATGGCTAATGGACAATATACATTGCTATGCTGGGACTACGATGTTTTTCGACCATATTCCTTCGTTTGGGCCTTCAAACTGGTGTTTTTGCCTTTTTTAAGTCATTTTTGTTTTTGTAATATATTTTGACTGAAATGTCCCTTTTAAGTGTTGTTTTAGAACTCCCTCTTCTAGGGAAGTGTTAAACACAGGACAAAAAATGATAAATGCAGAACGGAGAGATAATGGGCTTGTTTGGTATCACGTTTTCAAAACATGTTTTGAAATCACTTTTGTTTTATAATAGTTTTTCATTATTCCCAATAAACCTTTTTACATTTTCAATAAACTTTTTTACATTTCCAACACACCTTTTTACATTCCCAACACACTTTTAATATTATAAATCAAAAGTGATTTCAAAACACGACTTGAATCACGATACCAAACAGGCCCAATATTTTACAAACTTAATATCCAAACTCCCTTTTGTCCTTGAGTTCTCCTTTTTACAGCAAAAAAATCAATTAATTAAAACATTAAAAAGTACATATTTAATTTTTTTCAATAAAAGAAAAAGGAAAATTGGAACCTTGGCTCTTGAGGGCCAAGGTTATGGGCTCTCAAGTGCCAAGGTTCCTGGAACTGGACCTTGGCTGTTGGCTCTCGAGGGCCAAGGTTTAGGCGTAAGCGCCTAGGTTCTGCTGCTGGAACCTTGGCCCTAAAGAGCCAAGGTTCCACTTCCATCCAGTCAACTCTTTTTTTTTTCTTTTTTTTAATTTTAATTTGTTCTTTTATTTTAATTACTATTTTTATTTTATTTTATTCTATTTTAATTTTATTCCAATTCTAATTCTAATTAATAAGACTTTAGATGTTAATGTATTTTTAATTAATATTTCTTATTTAAATATAATTTGTTATTAAATTGAGATTTTTAGTCTTATTTGAATTGACCTTTTGGGTATCTATAATTTGGTCATTATAAAGCATAAGATTTTACTAACATGCTTTTTTTAATTTTTAATTTAGAATTTTTAAATTACATTGTAAGTTTAGTGGTTATTATGAAATGAATAGAGACATCTAAATTCCTATCAATTAAAGTTAGAACAAAATTAAAATATAATAAAATCAAATTAAAACAGTAATTAAAATAAAAAACAAATTTAAAATAAAAAAAAAAAGAAAAGAAAAGTGTTGACTGGAACCTTTGAGCGCCAAGGTTCCAAGCTGGAACCTTGGCTTGGCCCTTGAGAGCCAAGGTCCAGTTCCAGAACCTTGGCTCTCGAGGGCCAAGGTTCTTTGAGTATTAAGTTTGCAAAATATTATCTCTCCGTCCTGTGTTTATTGTATTTTGTCCTGCGTTTAACACCACTTTCTAGTATTCATATTTTCTTTAGTAGTTCGATTTCATGTTGGTTTCGAATGTTTTTTCTGTTTTTGAGTTCAAGCGAACGTGTCATCTATTATAATAGTTAATTTTTTTATATTGAATAAAATTCAAGTATGATATTTTCCCTAATTCTCGACAATCTACTGTGAATTAAACGAATATTAAAAATCTAATTGACTAACAATCGTGCGTGAATCAAAATTCTTTTGGAAAGCTTTCTAGTTTTCGCGAAATCATTCTCACAATAAGCGTCCGCTACGTCATTACACAAACCGCTAGCTTAATTGGCAATAGATCTATAAATTATATTAATTAGGGAAATTTTTTGTTAAGAACGTAGCAAAAAATAAAATTATTAAAATGAGCATAACTTTTTAAGATGAGGGTAAATTGGAAACTCTTTTTTTTATTAAAACATCATTTATTTTAAAAATTATTACTCCATCTAAAAAAATTTTATCCTGCATCGAAGGTAGTAGATATTACTTATTTTATCTAATTTAGTACGTCCATACACGAAGTGTAACAAAATATTGATTTGTTTTTATTATGCTTGTATCTAAATGTGCACGCACTTGGATAATCTAGTAGTCCAATGGGTATGGTTGTTAAACTCGGAAATTGGGATAGAATCATTTTAAGCCTAGAATCGGAATCGTAGAATCGGATCCTCGAATCGGAAAATAGAAAATACACATGTATTTAACTATAATTATATCATAAACTCAACGAGTCTTATACAAACTCATAATTGTTCAATAAAAACCACAATAAAAATGCCAAATCTCAAATCTCAATCCATCAAGACTTAAGTAGTGCATAAAGGAGTTAAGGCAAAAAAAAGAGAATGAAGATTAAAAAATGAAGTCTTGAACTGAATGGAATGAAACCCGTAGTTGTGAAGATTGAAGAAGATAGGGGAAAATGATTGCAATTGAGAATTTGGGCTACCAAATAGTGCACTTGTAAATTTGGGCCACCCAAATCGCATATTTAAGTGGATTTGGTCCAATCTCGGAGCCCATTCAATAAATTTGTGGAATCGGCTAAAATCGGCCGATTCTAGGTCGATTTTAGGCCGATTCTACAATGAATGATGCGATTCTAAAATTAGATGCGATTCTACCTGAGTTTGGCTCGATTCCTTGGTCTAGACTCATAGAATCCTGTACCCGAGTTTAACAACTATATGACACTTACAAGTAATCCGTGCTTCAAACCTTATCACATATATGATATATTTCCTTGAACTTAAGGAATAAATACAAAATCATCTCTGCTATTCTAAAAACTCCAAATAACATTTTGAGAGTTCACTAGACGGCAAATCCATGATAAAAAAAAATGATGAGGTAGTTATCTGCATTAATGTAGTTTAAAACAGGACAAACAGATAAACGCAAGAAAAATTCAGCGATTTTTATAATGTAGTTTAACGGTCAAGGGTTCGCCTGCGTTGAATGTCTAATAAGTTATTTATAATTTTCAAAACATTATGAATAATTTCGTAGTTATGCCTTAAATTCGGGAAAGTATATGTAATTCGCCGAAAAGAGTAAACTAGCAGCTTCCAGGGTGGAAAGAATCCACATCCATCCTCTTTGTTTTTTTAAAAAAATCTTTACCCTACTGATTTGATTTAATTATTAAAATATTATCATTTTACTTAATAAATTATTATTATTATTATTTTTTAAGTTATCTCTTAAATTTTAATTTATTATTATAAACAAAAATGATGCACTCAGAAAGAAAGAAAAAAAGGTTTCTAGACTAAAAAACGCGACCTACATCAGATTAGTTAAACCTCCTGTCCTCTCGGACCTCATAATGCTTCTCGTGGCGATGAAAAAGGACAAATGCACAATTATTGCAACATAAGAAAAATAGAAAATGACAAATTTCTTGTCAAAACTAATTATTTACTTTGAAAATAACGAATTCTTCTAGATTGCTTGAAAAAATTCCTAGATGCAGCCCGCTGCATTATTAAAAATAACGCATCAAATATATCATAAATTGACAATTCATATTTTTATTTATTTTTGGCCCTACATTTATATCTGTTTTCACTAAGAATATCACTCTTTCCTCTAAACATATATGGTTACACTATCCTACGTGATGCAACGAATGCAACAAATAATCTCTCATACTCGTGGTACATTTCACAAGGGTAACGATATATCCAGTAAAAATTCAGAGTGAAATTATAGAGTGACTGATGTGTCCAAAATTTATTGAACATCTAAAATTAAAACTTCCAAATATAACTACCATGTGATGGCACATTATTCACTCAACGTTTTCACAATCTCCTAATCATTTCCGGTGTCGTTAAATATATTTTGATTATAAAAAAAAATAAATACAAAAATGTAAACCGAGGAAAATGATCTGGATTCTGGACACGTCACTTTTGCTCATTCAATGATATGGGCCTCCAAATCCAACTTGTCGGTTGTCCTGTAATGTACAACGGAGTACATGGTGGGCCTGGGCTGAGTTGGGCTTGGGCCCCAAACTCCCAAGCATTTATTTTTAGAAAGAATAGATATTTGGAAAAAAAGAAAGAAAGAAAAGTACTTGTTTAATTATCGGTGACGCAGCAACGCATCACAGCCACACTTCCACTTACGTAACCTTGTGGTTCGTGGAGATTTTCGTAGCCCAACTACCTATGGTACACCTACCTCTCTTATAATTTTGAATTCTTTATTCTTCTAGTTTATTTTATTGTATTTTAATTATTTTTGAAAATTCTTCAAGATTCGTTATAAGATATTTGGACTTTTGAGTGGAGTTCATTAAATTTTGGGTCCCTTTTCCCCTTTTTAGTCAGTTCTCTAACTTTTCAAATACAAATTTTTGTCAAAATTTAAACGTTTAGGACTATCAATAGTTTTTTGAAATTCCATAGTTTGTTTGGTAGTTCACAAAGTTGAGGGGTGATGCAGAGTATGTTGAAGTGGTGTTCATGGAGAAGTTGGATTGTTAAAAGTGAGACCGTAGATTTTTAGGGTTTCATAAGTCTAGATTGATGAGAAACAGACCAAAAATACTCATCACTTCGCCATACGACACTTTTCGGTCAAATGATATTGTTTATGGCTTCAAACATGCGTGTTTGCCCTTTTTAATAATTTTTGAATGAAATGTTCTTTTTAGGTGTTGTTTTCCATTATTCTTATTTTACTTTAGTATAGATCGATTCCGTGATAGTTTAGGAGATTTTTTCTTCTTTTGGAAAATTTCTGAATTTTTGTCACTTTTGAGTTCGAGCACCCAGTGACAAAACTTGACTATTATAATTAAGGGAATTCAATATCTATATTTACAATAAAGATATAAATATGTAGTAAAAAAAAAAAAAAGGTAAAGGCCAACTTGTTCTATTTTGGGCCTGTTCTTTTTGTTCTGTTTTGAAAACGATTTTGGTTTCAACAGTAAATTTAATATATTTTGATCATATTTTATTATTTCCAATACAGTTTTTTACTATTCAACATTTATTTTTTACATTTTCAATATATTTTTTACATTATAAAACTATTTTTCAAAATTTGCTTTCAAAATCGTTTTTAAAACGATGAAAAAGAACAGGCACTTTATGTATAATAATAAAAAATTTTAAAAAATTGCGGGGCCATGGCTTTCCAATGATTGGCCTAAGCTTCGCTACGCAAACGCTTTTTTATTTTATTTTATTTATATTTACATGGCGTGTTGCCTATGGTAAGATACAGTTTCTTATGAACAATATTATAGTCTAATATTTTTCTCCCTTAATTTTCGGCAACTCTCTTGTGAATGCCTAATTTAATGGAAGTCGTGTACAATTTAACGGTAAATTGTTCTAATTCACGCAAAATCTTTTCAATAGTAAGTTTTTGCTACGTCAAGGAAGTGTCCGGGACACAAAACTAACACAAATTTCTTTGTGTCACATGTATAACGTTTGACTTCAGAAAATAAGAAAACTAATGTTAAAAAAAATAATAATTAGGAAAAAAACAAAACAAAATGACGAGCGTAATTCCAATTGATCCTCAATTCCCCATAAGCTGTCACAGAAATGCTTGTGAGGTCCCTATCACTTTGGAAGGTAGTGGGGCCCGGTGGGATAGCTACCTTTGTACCTCTGTTCCCTTTTGCTATGGGAGCCGAGGGAGCCAGATAGGAGCATGATTGTGGCAGGGAAAACTACATTAACCTCCTCGAAATTCAGTTAAATTATGAATTAGCCCCTGTAATTTTAAAAATAACAAAATATTTCATTTGATTATTCAAAAAGTTTTGATTTTTGCTTATTTCATGCTCAAGATCAGGAAGGTTCAAATAAACTAGTCTAAAACTCATTTCATACTCGATTTATTATTACGTAAATGAGTTTGAGTTGAACTTTTGTAAAACAAATTATCAACTTGTTTGTGTTCGTTCTCCAAGCAAAATCCACCCCAACAACCAAAGTTGACCAAATCAGAGGGATATGTTTCCAATTTTTAACATTACATCAACTGATTTGTGATTTGACCGAATATCGGGGAGTTGAATGTAATTCGCCCATTATATTATATTATATTATATACACATGTAGATATAAGAATGATATGTAGAACATTGGAAGAATATTTCTTCCAGCTTATCAAACAGAACTGATCAAACTAGTACTTTCTTTCCCCGTTTGAATTTTGAACCAAGAAAGGGGATTTTCTTCCTCATTTGGCAGAGAGAAACAAACAAAGCTTTAGTAGCTTCCCAGAATAACAAGGGCCAGATCCATCCAAGAAGGAAGCTACTAGAGTTTGGAGAAACATGGGCACCACTGGAGTTGCAAAAGCTCTCATTCAAACCTCTGTTTTTGAGGATGGCAGTGTGTGCTTCAACAGAGGAAGAGGAAGAGGCAGAGCAGATCCGTTCTTGCTCCTGGGGGTTAGAACAGCCCAGCAAAGGCAGACCATCAAATGGCAGCTTCCTTCTCTCACATGGTCTCTGGGTTCAGGTAAGAGTCGCGTTTCCGATACTTTTTCTTCCGTCGCCGCCCTCCCATTAACAGAGCTGGATTAGTGAGCTGCACTAACGAGACGGGGAGATTTTTGTTTTTTTCAAGTATTATAAATAAAAATCTTTGCATGGATCACGGGTGTTCGTATCCATCGTGATATTGCGTTTGACTCATGTTAGTCCATGGTTTCTACTTTTGTTTAGTTTGTGGATTCGTGAGTGAGTTTTGATTGTTGCCCCTTTTATGCATTAAACCCGTACTTATATTATAAGGAAGCTGAACAACAGATTCAACAGATTCAATTTTTTTCTCACTTTTTTCTTTCTGCTTTGGTGATTATGGTCTTGTCTTGTCCAATCCTAGTCAACCAAAAGAAAAAAAGTATCACCACATGGAGAGTTATTAGTGCAGATAATGACCTCTTTCCCTTCTTTCCATTTTGGATTGTTCCCCTTTAGTTGGCTAAGTAGTTTTTTTTTTTAATATATTATAATTATTTTTCATTATTTTCATATAACTTTTTATTATTTAATTATATATTTTTATATTATAAAATTATTTTTCAAAAACATATATACATAATCATTTTTAAAACATTATATAAAACACCCCAGAGTTATCGAGGTATTTTTCACGTCTCATGTTCTTTTCGAACTATAAAAATGTCATTTGAAAGGACCTTTTTTCTTCTTCTTATTTTTAACGTGGACACTTTTCAAACCTTTTTACTAGCATAGATATTAGGCGACACGTTGCAATAGTGATAGTTACTTCTCTATGTGTTGTCTTTTATTTATTTATTTTTTACTGTGGACCTTCATGTCAGCTCCGTGGTTTATTTTAGAATTTATAGAAACAGCCATTTTGAGCGATTTTTAAAAGATCGAGAGGTCGGTCGAACTTTTAAAAGAAATCCTCAAGAACTTGGGGTTTCTGTTTTTGAACGTTTTGAAAACGGTTTTGAAAACGAGTTTTAAAAAATAGTTTTATAATGTAAAAAGTATATTGAAAATATAAAAAATAGATGTTGAATAGTAAAAAATTGTATTGAAAATGATGGAATATGATTAAAATATATTAAATTTACTGTTAAAACCAAAATCGTTTTCAAAACGAAACAAAAAGAACAGGTTCAAGGTATTTTGTTTGAACTTTTAATCCATGGGAGATGGCAAGAAATTAAGGAGTATTTTCCTTAATATTGAACTCTAACAGACTCAAGAATACATTTTTCCGAAGAAAAATTTAAAATTTACATAAAATATAGCCGTAGAGGGAGAGTGGCCGGTCACTCTTTAATCTTTACAATAATAACGTAGTTCAAATAGTTGAAAATTTGTGAGTATAATTGGAGTAGCGATTGGCGATGGGGATTTGGAGGGTTTTTCGGAAGGAATCAGATCAAAGTAAAAATCCCTTTTCAATTTGGGGAAAAATGATCGGAAGGAAATCCTTTGTTCGCATGGCAGCGATTCAGAATTCTACATGGAATCAACTTCGTCCCCGGATTTCTCGTAACAAATCCCGGGTTAAGAACCGATTACAATCTGATCTTATCTTCGTCCCTCTTTCCCGATTCTTCATCATCAAAATTCTCTGGTTTTTTTCGCCCATGCGTGGTCTCTCTCCCTCTCAATCACAACATGACCATGGCAGCCGTTGTACAAAGTATATGGACACGTTTTTATGGCTGTATTTGCATCACAGAAAAGAGGGGTTTTCGATTCGTGAAGAAGACGTTGTAATTTTGCTTAATGTTGTTTGATGTTCAGGTCCGGTTCTTGATGTTCACAAGAACAACGTGAGAGATGAAGAGCAAGCGAAGAAGGATTACG
Organism: Leptodermis oblonga; assembly: GCA_016801395.1. Lineage (NCBI taxonomy): Eukaryota > Viridiplantae > Streptophyta > Magnoliopsida > Gentianales > Rubiaceae > Leptodermis > Leptodermis oblonga. The sequence continues at coordinate 33,766,314 of CM028757.1, read as the reverse complement.
ATGAGGATGAAGCTTTTGTTGTTCCGGGCAGCAATGCGTTTGGTCATTCTTTTAGGGACTATGAGAAAGAGAGCGCAAGGAGTGCTGGTGTTGAAGAATTCTACAGGATTAATCATCTCAATCAAACCTACGAATTCGTAAGTTTTGATTATCCTATATAACATTGTTTGATCTCTTACGTCAAAATTTCCCATGAATTCCAATGATTAATGTTGGTAGGTTAAAAAGAAGAAGGAAGATTATGGGAAGCTTGACAGGGCAGTGATGAGCATCTGGGATTGCTGTGAACTGTTGAATGAATTTGTTGATGAAAGTGATCCTGATTTGGATGAACCCCAGATTGAACATCTTTTGCAATCTGCAGAAGCCATTAGGAGGGATCACCCTAATGAGGAGTGGCTGCATCTCACTGCACTTATCCATGGTTAGTCATCCATTGATGCTTATATATTCATGAAGGCGATTTTGTATATTTGAGTCCCTTTTGTGCATTTATGAATGTATTTTGAACATTTGAGTCCCTTTTGTGCATTTATGGAATGTAGGGTCTGTTCATTTTGGAGTAGTTTTGAATACATGTCTTCAAAACCAAGTTTTGAAAATAATATTTAAATGTGAAAATTCATTGAAAATATAAAAATGTGTTTTTGAATAGTAAAAAAGTTGTATTGGGAATTATGTGATATTAGTGTAAAACTGCTAACGAACAAGGCCGACGATTGTTGTTTCCACAGATCTTGGAAAGATTCTGCTACACCCCAAGTTTGGAGCTCTACCACAATGGTGTGTTGTAGGTGAGCAATTTATATGATTCTGTTTTGGTTGTGATGTATACATATAGGATATATACTCAGTTGGATATGAAATTTGATAGTGACTTTCTCTGTTTTTAGGTGATACATTTCCTCTTGGATGTGCTTTTGATGAGTCTATAGTTCATTACAAGGTATATTCTCTTGAACAAAGTTCCAATCCAACCAGTCTCTATAAGTAATTATACTAATTTTCTCATTATTGTATGTATATCTTTTTACTTCTAGAATGAGCTAATGAAGAGGAGGTCCTCTTGGGTTCCATTCTACATTTTGATTGAGATATTTTGGTATGATGCAGCATTTTAAGGATAACCCAGATTCCAAAAATCCAGTTTATCAAACAAAACTTGGGATTTACAAAGAGAATTGTGGGATTAACAATGTCACCATGTCTTGGGGACATGATGAGTACATGTACATGGTATGATGCTTCATTAAAGCTTGCAATTTTGATTCCCATTGTAATGTAATGTTATGCTTGTTGGTTATACTTTCCCATTATTTTTCTATTCAACAGGTGATGAAGGGAAACAACTGCACCCTCCCTCCTGCTGCATTTTTTATAATAAGATTCCATTCCTTTTATGGTCAGTTTTGATTCTTTCCTGCAAATCTGATCTGAATGATATGAAAGTTCATTCCTTTTATGCTCGTTTTCATTGGTTTTCTGTTGGTTTGATAAATTTAATATATTATAATACTTTTTCATCATTTTCAATGTCACTTTTTTACTTTTCAACTACAACCTTTTACAGTTTCAACAGACTTTTTTTATTAATTTTTTTTTCCCACAAAACTTGTTTTCAAAACCATCCATTAACGACGAACAGGCCCTTTGTTTCATTATCATCCCAGGTGATCCATTTTAACATATTTTCTATGGGGGTGTTCTTGCAGCATTACACAGAAATGGGGCTTACAGTTACCTCTTGAAGGATGAGGATAAGGAAATGCTCAATTGGCTTCACCTATTCAAGTAAGACTCAATTCTTCAAAACGGAAAAATACATGAATCTCCATTTGTTGTGAACTTGTGATGAGATAAAATAGTCAAATTTCAACCACCTAATGAATGATTTCTTACGATGCAGCAAATATGATCTGTATACCAAGAGCAAGGTCAGGGTTGATGTGGAGAAAGTGAAGCCTTACTATCTCTCTCTCATTGAAAAGGTTCTTAACTCAATCTCTTACTTCTTTGGAATTAAATAGGCTTAATTACTTTTTATCTCCTCTGTTTATAAGGTTGTTTGACTCTTGGCCTCGTGTACTTTAAAACACATCTTTCGCCCCTTGAATTGTCACTCTTTCACAAAAGTTAGCATTATTGCCCTTACTTTTGTTGATGTCAGCCTTCTCCTTTAAAGGCAACTATGGTAATAATGTCAATTTAGGGAGCAAAGAAAATGCATTTTGAAAACACGGGAGGCAAAAGTCGAACAATATTATAAACACAAAGGAAGTAAATATGAAGTAAAAGAAAGAACAAAATGGCTGACCCTTTTATATACATTATTGTGTGCAGTACTTCCCGGCAAAGCTTAAATGGTGAGCAGAGACTTGATGGCTCTTCAAATATGTGCATATATATATATATATATATATATATAAACCACTCATGGCACTATGTACCCAAAAATGCTCCCAAAAAGAAAAAAAAAATTAAGGGCTGCCCTAGTTGGTTATTAATTCCTTTTTTAATTTTTATTTTTTATTTTTTTATCCTGGAATATAGAGCATAGTTTTGGTGTCACTACAGAGGATAATTTCTCAGTACCTTAGTTGAACATCTCCTGTGTGTGTTAGTGTAGTTAAACTAAGAGATGTATCCTTGTTCATACTCTGATTTTCGCACAAGTGTTGGCTTTTGTGTGTGCCACCATTTGTCTGAGAAGTCAGTTATGAAAGGGCTAGATGAGGATGTTGGCTGGATTAGTTTTCCAAATATAATTATGTTAGTAATAATATATTAAATAAAATAAAAATCATATGTAAACAATAGTTCATCCGTTTTATTAGAAGAAGTTTCAAAAATGTCTTAACTTTTTATGAGTGACAAGTACAAATGTAATTATTGTAAGTTTCAAGAAGAAAAAATGATATTGTTGGCACTAAAAGTTTAGACTATTTGCAACTTTGGCACTAAAAGTTTACTCAGTTTTAAATTTGTGCTTTATAGTTATACTTTGTTGCATTTTTAGTACCAATACCTGCTATAGCAGGTTTTATATAGTCAAATCAAAGTCAAAGGTAATTTAAAAAGATATTTTTCTAATATTATTTCCAAAGACGTACAAGTTTTCTTCTGACTGAGTAGAAAGAAAATTGAGAAAATATTTTGAAAATTATATTAGAAAAATTATATTTTCAGCCTCACAAAATTGTAAAATACCTTCAAATTACCGTTGAATTCGGTTTGACTACGTAAAACCTAGTATAGCAGGTACTGGTACTGAAAATGCAACAAAGTATTAACATAGAGCACAAGATTGGAACTGAGTAAACTTTTAGTACCAAAGTTGCAAACAGCCCAAACTTTTAGTACTAAAAATGTCATTCTTCCGTTTCAAGAATGTGACTTAAAAGAAGTAATTTTGTTACCTTTTTTTTTTTTTTATCCCCCACTAATGTTCTTACTCTTCTAAAGTGAATTAATTGTGAACCAAACATAATTAAATTAGTAATTATAAAAAATTAATTTAAACTCTTTTTATGGAGAAGAAAATATTTTGAAACTGAACTATCTTAATAAAACGTTGAAGAAGTGTAGTAACCATGCTAACGTTGAAGTAGTGGGTGACCCACTATACGTTAGAATCGATGAGACACTGGTTCCTTCTTTCAAGAGTAAATGACTCCAATGGCCAGTGCAGTTTTATATCATCATTTATCTTCAAAATGTTTCAAGCCCTCTAAATTGCATTTTAAGTTTTAAATGATCCATGAAAAAAAAAAATTTCATCCAAAAATATTCTCCTGTCGTCTATTAATAAAGGGTATTCCGATTCTGAAACAAAAATGTGTGGTTGAAATTTAAAATACAAAAAAATTGACTTCCTAATTTTTTCATCTATCAAATCAGAGGTTATTTGTATTCCTCGAAAACCTCCTCCGCCTACATCACCGTTCAATATTTCTTAACCCATTACTGGCCAAACCTGGGCACTAGGACCAACGTGAGTTGGATCACTTAAAAACGAGCACCTCACTTAGTTTATAAATTTAGTTTCTTTTAGTATCTAATTCCTACACTTGTTTATGTTAAAGTAGGGGGTTTTAATTGAGTGAATGACTTTTTTTGGATTGGTTTATTTGGATTTTTCAAAAGAAAATCTGCACCCAAACACTAAACCATTTAAAGCAACGACCAAACCAAACCAAACCAAACCAAACTATTTAAGCCATAGCTTATTTGGTTTGGACCCAAATAAAATTTAAAAAATCTTCCAAAAATATATCATTAAGAAAATAAAATATTCATCTAATTATCCAAAACATATCGCCAGTAAAATGCAAAAAGATTAATGTTTTAAATATGAGTAATGATAGTCTTAGCAAAAATCATAACAACTTTTTGATAGCAACTCATGTGACATGCATTTATTGGTTACATTTTTATTAATATCAAATAATTGGCCAATGAATGCATGTCACATGAGTTGCAATAAAAAAATTGCTATGATTAGAGCATCCACAATGGATGGAAGCCATTTTAGCTCCAAAAGCTAAAAATTTTGGAGCTAAAACGGCTTCCATCTCCATGAGAGATCTATGGTTGGAGCCATTTTTTGAAGCTATTTCTAAATATTATTATTTTAATAGTTTAAAATTATTTCTTTAATTATATAAATGCTTTTAAACATTTGTTGTTAATAATATTACATACATTTTGTTTAGGGAACAATTTTCATCTAATAATTTTCATATACTTTATTTTATTAACATTTATAATTTTAATGAGAAACTAAATTTATTTTCGAAAATAGAATATTAAAAAAAATTTAACAGTAAATTATTACAAAAAATTAATTAAACTAATTAAATTATTACAAAAAATTTCGATCCCTTGTTTGGATTGAGGCTTAAATACAATTCCAAAATGCTTAACTTATATGGTTTGGATTGGTGGCTTATTTAAATTAGCAGTTTAATGAACAAAGGTTAAAAAATAATTTTGAACTTTTATATATATTTCAATATTGAGGGCCCTGCATAATTTTAAAATTTTAAAAATAATATAACGTAAAGAATTAAATCATTTTGAAGGGGCAAATAGAACCTTATTTCAAACCACCAAATAGTTATTAAAAATGATTTTCTTATTCCGATTTAGACAAATAGTTAGATATTGAGACAGTATTAGACATTACAAAATCAACACAAATTGATGTTATTTTGATACATAATAGTTTCTTTTTTGCACTAGTTTATAAACACAATAGATAAATAGCATTCACTGTAACGAATCTTTCAAGTTTTCACACGATTTTTGACAAAAGAAAAGATTTCATAACTTCAAAAAGTCTTATAAACATACATATTATGCCCTAACTAATGTCAAGAACGTAGTTAAAACAATTTTTACCACTAATATTCAACAGAGAAAATTTGTCAACTCAGAACAATGACCGTTTCCATTAAGGTTTCCTCCACACACAGAACAAGGTGACAAAAACCACATCTGATCGCAATGATTTTCATTGAAACACGGAAAAATCTGTCAAAGAATGAGCCACAACCTGCCTTGCTTCATCAAATCTATCATCATCTCCAGTTTTCTCATTGGTCACCACCAGGCAAGCTCTTGATAATATCAGAATCGCCTGAAAAGGATTGACACCCCGGCAATAGGGTCAGCATTTCATTTGAAAAAATTGGAACAAATGAAGCAGAGACACAACAAACCCCGAAAGTACCTGGATCGATGATGCTTAGGCAGCAAACCCTGTAATATTTACCACAGGCAGTCCCCAAGTCGACGTTATCTGAAATAAAAAAATGCGTAAGAGGACTAGAAACACAAAAGGGATAATGAAAGCATCGACATCAGTGCATCCAAAAGAGAGACATTTGGGTTAGCCAGAAACAACTGTTTTTGGCGAACAATTCATCGCGCAAATTAACATTTTCAAGGGGTATAGAGATGATTAAAAAAAAAACTCAGTCCCTTAGCTGTTCAAATAGAACTGCGATCATCCTTGCACATCATTACAGGCCTGTAGAGATCATCATTGTCATACTATACCATCTCTCCCACAAGTAACAAAAAGAACAAACTAACTGAAATACTCATTCATAATTCCTAGTTATGTTAAGAGAAGTTCAAGACAAACAGAAAAGTATTGTGTCAATGGATTTAGCAGCATGCAACATTCTATGTTATTAACAAATTTTCCAGGCAAGTGTAGCTATCCCAGTGTTCTCCAAACAAACACAATGACAAAGAGTGATGAAGGAGAGAGATAAAAGAACAGCACAATCAGTTTTGCTTCAAGGGAACGAGTCAATCAGAAACAAACTGATTCTGCAAACCAGATAGCGAAGCTTCACAAATAGAGCCACATGTCTTAAGGAAATATCTACATATGCAGTCAAACTACTCTCACCATCGGAACAAAGAAGACAAAATCCGACATTAATTATTGAGTACATTTATGCATCATCAAGATCAACAAAAAAAAAGTTCAGATTCCACAGTTGAGTAGAGTACTTACTGCCATTGTAATGATGGACTCCGACCTTCGCCAACATAGCATAGTACTCTATTTCAGACTTCCGGAGAGGTGGGCAATTATTGGCAATGATAATCAACTTCCCTGTTCATATGAAAATCTCGAGATTATACGCTGCCCTCAAAAGAAGTGCATTTATACTAAACAACATTTGTCAAATAAAAGATGTCCCCAAGTAAATAACAGCTCAACTCCAAAAATTCAAATGAGCAAATTCTACAACTTCTTGTCTAGCATGATAAAGAATCTCAGCTCACCTAGCTAGCTACTATAGACAATGCTACTAAAATCGAAGACAAAATTGTAATCATAAAAACAGCTCAAAATTGAACTATAAATCAACATTCTTAACAATTTAAGCCAACCTCAAGCACCAGAAACATTGTAAAGAAATTTAAACAGTACATAATAACAGATCCAACACGAACAACAAACACTATAGCATTACAATTCCTAGTTGGCTGATATACATTCATGAACGAAACATGCAAATAATTTCCATCCACCTCACTTTGAGCTGAAACGAATTAAAAACAACAAACAAATTACCCACCCTTGGAGCTTCTGAGGGACTTTAGGACAGTCTTGTACCCCAAGGTGTATTTCCCGCTCTTCATAACAAGAGCGAGCCTGCTATTAATGCTCTCATGAGTCTTCTTCTGCAACAACAAACACACAGAAAAAGAAAAAGTTCATTCAAATTTCGCACCAAGTACATTTTCATTCACCGTAAGAAATAAAAAAGGAAAAATCATATCTTCCAAACGCCTCCGAAATACGGAGGATTCTTACGGTTTTCTTGGAGGAAACCATGGCTGCTGATGGGCGGAGGGACAATCGCGAGAGGAATGGGGAGAACACAAAAGAGGCGACGAAACCCTAGGGGATAATGTCGAAGCAGAATATTAGGGTTCAATAGTAAACAACTAATGGGCTTGGGCCTTTGCTCTAGTCTCTTGATTTTGGCGAAATTTTTCGAAGTAGAAGATTAGGTTTTGATAGTAAACTAATTATGGGCTTGGGCCTCTGTTCTGGTTTGGTCTTGGTGATTTTCAAGAGGTTTCTGCTAAAATAATTAAATTAGAATATCCGTAATAGTATAACGATACCGTTTGAGTGTCATCTTTTTTAGGCTAGGCGATAATTTGTTTGATGCTTGAAACTCGAGTGTAAATCGGGTTTTGGCTCAAAGGCGAGTGAAGAGTATGTAAGGCACTTGCGCCATTGAGGGAAGGCATGTAAAATTTTGTTCTGATTTTCTCATCTATACAATTTCTTCTCTTCTCCTTAAATTGCTTTCTCATCTCATATTATTTTCTTTTAATTTCTGGGATTTATTTGTCAATTGCATAACAGTTTCACTATGGCGTATTTGTTTTGATGAAATTGGTTTTAGAAATAAATTTTCGAGGAAAAGTTGTATTAAAAATAGAAATAATGAGTATTAAAATATAATAAGGAGTAATGTGTATTAAGAATTATAAAAAATTATTATAATAATAAAAACTTCAAAAAACATATTTTCTATTTTCTGATTAGTTTCGACAAGATAGTTTTTGAATGCGCATTTCATGACTCGGGGCGTGGTTTTTGCTACCTGTAATGTGCTCGATTTTGAATCTAAATAATTAATTCATACACATTTAAATATTGTGGTAAAAAGCATAATTAATAATGTACTTTGTATTTGCAGACTTTATATTTACATTTTATAAAGCATAATTAATAGAAAGTAGCCTTTATATTTGCAAATTTCATATTTTTTGTCATTTGCTTTTTAAAATGTACTTTTAATCTTCACATTTTGTAAAAAAAAAATTTTTTTTTTTGGATGTTCATTTTGACATGTTTAACAATCTATCAAAGATTTCGATAGACAAAAAGAAAAAAATACATTTTAAAAAGTAAAGATGTAATCAACCATTATGACATTTTAGTCAAATTCGTAATCAACCATTCGTAATCAACATACAAAAAAGTCTCTCTGTCTTCAATTATATTCTATCTCCCTACAATTAACATTTTTGTCTAGTACCCTTTGTCTATTATGAGATGAAATAGGTCTAAGATAACATAATCTATTATAAACAATATCTATTTGTAAAAAATAATATCTATTCGTAAAAAATATAGCGAAACTCTATTAGGCTCAGTTTTCTAAATTTGCTCGGAATTAGAAAGTTTGACCCAATACTAATTGTACTAAGATGTTGAGGAGATACACCAACAATTTCCATTCTCCTTAGGTGTTCAATAACATAAGAATAATGATACAAAATTCAACTAATCTCCAATATTTTCTCATAGCAAGTGAAGTGTCATGTATTTATTGGTCAATAATATAGTATTAATAATTATTTTATAAAAGTGTAGCCAATAAATGCACGACACTGCACTTGCTATGAAAAAGTTGTAGAGATTAGTTGAATTGTGTATCATTACTCATAACATAAAATTTTGTTTTTCTTTTTTAGTGCTTACAGATATTATTCGGCATGTTCTTTTCGTTTTGATTTTTATTTTATTTTTTTCAAAAGTAAATTTAATATGTATTAATAATTATTTTCTAAAAATATGTTTTCAAAACATAAAAAAACATGCCTTATGATTTTCAATATTAATACTTCATCCGTCCCATTCAAAGAGTCCAGTTTGAAATGTGACAACTTATTATAGATTGTGAGGTACAATATTTAAAATAAGTAATTTATCACAATATTTTTCACTTATATTCTTACTTTAGAAATAAGGGTTAATTCTGAATGACACATTGTCATATTCAAAAGGGTATTTATGTAAATAAATCCAAAATGAAATATTTAAATATGATAAGATTTTTTTTTTTAAATAGGATAACATTTAAAATACATAATATCTTTTTCCTTAAATAAAAAAAGCAAAAGCAAAAACAAAAAGTCGAAATGTGCTATTCAATGCGTTAGCAATAGTACAATGGTAAGAGTAGAAAGAAGCGCACATGAAAGTTCCAGTTGCCGCAAGTATGCTGTACACAAAAGAAAGGGCAATCCATGAGCACCATCCATCCTTGTCGACTTTGGCACCCATTTTTCCCTCTCTCTGCTCCACCAATTCAAAGCTTCTATTTTAATCATGGTCATTTGAATATGAGATTGCCCATCCAATGTATTATGTTTAGGTGTATTAAGTCAACTAAACAATGTAATTTTACGATGAAATTATGTCGTCTTACTAAATATATTTAAATAAAACAGCGACATTTCAAAGTAACACAATATTGGTTCACTATTTTAAACATATTTAAATATTTCTTTTTCTATCCTTGCATTTCAAAAATCAAACATATGACTTCGAGTCTACAAGACATTTCTATTATCATCACCCAATCCTCCCCCTAATTTGAATTGATACAAGGCCCGTGCTGTCGGACTTTTTTTTTTCTTTCTTTCTTTTGGTTCACTAATTTAAATAAAATTAAATATAATATTTTAAATATACGATCTTGCTCATCTCGTAGTCTCTGAAAAATTATTAAATATATCCGTTGTATTATTATAAAAATTGTGTAATGAACTTATCATAAATTGAATATTTATTGATAGGCTACATGCATATTTGTTTTTCCCGCAAAATAGTGTTGTCTCTCTGAATATATCTAAGTGTATCATATTACGTGTTATAACGAATACATTCAACCAAACAAGATATGGATGAAGACAAAACAAACAGCGGAGAATCAGACGGCCATGAGTTGCGGTTGGGAAGTCGTAGTATGTACCAGTGAAAAGCAGAGGAAGCAATCCCCCCACCTTGTGGATAAGCATAAACTTGCCGACGTGGACAAAGAGCAAAAGTAAACGACAATATATGCAACTACTATTTAAAGAATTATAAATAAGATAAGAAAATGGAGTTAGAAAGGGACGTTAAAACACGACGCCGTAACAATTCAAGTCGTATTCAAGTTAGCAAGTCATTTCTATAGAACTGTTCTTTTTGAACGTTTTTGAAAATAAGTTTTGGAAAATAGTTTTATAATGTAAAAAGTGTATTAAAAATGTAAAAAGTAGATGCTGAATAGTAAAAAGTTGTATTAGAAATGATGGAATATGATTAAAATATATTAAATTTACTGTTGAAACAAAAATCGTTTTCAAAACGAAACAAAAAGAACAGGTCCATAGAAAGGTCATATTGAGTTTTATAGCATATAAAAATTATACTTTTTTTGTTTAATTGAAATAGTGTAATTATAAAAATATACATTTTTTTACAATTACAATGTAAAACCCACAAAATAAATAATTTACTGTTTTTTCATTCATTTTTAAAAAATGAGTTAATTATGCACTACATACTTAATCCTCTTAGTTATAATATGAAAAATATAAACTTTAAAAAAAATTGAAATTTTTGGAAAAGAAAGAGTAACAAATTACATCTTAAATGTGATAACTTGCGTTATTAATGATAATTTATGCCATGACATAAACCCGTTAAAATTGATTATGGTGGTCTTGTGGGTTAGATTTATCGATTCAAATACCACAAAAAAAATTAAATGGGTAAAGTTAACGTCGCGAGAATCCACATGTGAACTCAAGGACCCAAACACTAATAATAATTTATGATAGAATACAAAAAATTGACACAAGTTAATGATTTAAATTATTCGCACAAATATACAAATAACTAAACAATTGATATTATAAATTTAAAATGACAAAATAAAATTTTGATAATTCAATCACTAACACTAAGGCTCTGTTCTTTTCCAAACATAATCAGGAAAAATATCACTTTTTTTTCAAAAATATTACACAAAGAAACAACATCATTTTTATAAAATTCACAATTCAAATTTAAAAATTTCCTCTAAATTCTCACTCACATAAATTCAAAAAAAACATAATCATTACACTTTTTCTTCTCTTTCCTACACAAATTTCCAAAAAAAATTTCCCCAAAAATAAAATTCTTGCTTAACCAAAAAATTTCCTATCTATAGTACTAAAAAAACAGAGTCTAATCGACTAATATTATAATTTGAATGATAATATAAAAATTCGACAATTCAAATGTTAAAAATTGATGGGGACACTATGAAATGGGACAAAATCATACCAAACCTAACCATATCCAAAATCTGAAAGGCCAAGAGTTAACACGTCACTTTCAATCCATAGTTATGTATTGATTGATATAGTTTTATTACTCTTCTGTTTTATTATAATAGTTTAATTTAAAAATTAATTTTTATTTTATTAAAAGAATTTATTTTTAAATTTTTTACTTTATATATTCTTATTAATATAATAATATACTATTTATAATTGTTTACACTTAAAATATAAAAATATTAATAAAATAAATAGTGACAAATTAATTAATTTATGTATTATATTTTGAAATTTATAATAAATTATACATACTTAAAAATGAATTATTCTCATTGAACGGATAAGAACTCTCCACCAACCACGTGGCCCTTCCATTGACTTATCTCCACTTCACGTGACTTGGGCTGCCACGGCGGATCCGTACCGTATTTCTTTTGGATTGCCCTAACCTAGGATGGATCACGTGGCTTTTGTTTCCTCACGGATTTATCGCATCTTTTTATTTATTTATATTTTTAATAATTATTGCGGTTCAGAAAGAAAAACAAAAACGTGAAATATAACCATAAATTAAATAATGATCTGGTAATTTTTATAAAAAAATATTTAATTATTAGCTAATGACTTGTAATATATTACTAATGTTATTTTAATTACATTTCTTAAATATTCAATGATTCTATAGGAGACTACAATCCAAATTAGATTAGAAAATTTTTTCTTTTAGCTACTTGAACAAATAACCCTTTTTATTTTCTTAAACATATAAGAGTGGCTACTTACGATAAAATATGAAAATTTAAAACGAGTATACATGTTTAGCAAGTATACATATATCTCGCGAATGGTTTGGAGTTATACATGAGTGACCAAGGGTGGAGCTAGAGGGTGGGTGGGGTGGTCCTCTGACCCTCCATCATTCTCCTGCACCTTTATTACCATTGTATTTTTTTTTCCGTTTACAACGTAATTATTTGTCAAACAAATATTTATATGTATATTGAATCCCTCCAAAATTTTAAAAACGTAGTTTCTGGATTAATCTATTGGTGGCTCCATTTCCCTAATATAGGAAATTATATATGTTGATTTAATTTTAATTTTTGGATATATTTATTACACTTTACAGTTTTTTGGGGATATATAGGAGATTTGATCAAGTCAGGTTGGGTTCTTAGGTTAATTAATTTATCGTGCGTTCGGATTAGTTATTTACTTCTAAAACTATAAATGAACTTTTGGGGTTTTATTTTGATTGATTGATTTTGATTTCCGAATCCAAACCCATCAACCTAAACAAAAATTTTTCAATCCGTATTCATGTTAGTCAATTTTTCAAGCCGAAATCTTGTTGGCTCGCCATGTAGGCGCATCATTTTATTTTTTTTTCAAAAATTTATACAAAGAAATAACTTTATTTTTTCAAGAATTTAAAATAAAAATTAAAAAATTTCCTCTAAATATCTACTCACATAAATTCAAAAAATAACACAATTATTACACTTTTTTATCTCTCACACACACAAATTTCCTAAAGAAACTTTCCTCCAAAAAAATTTCAAAAAAAAAAAAACCAAAGTTTCCTCAATACAAGCCAGAAAAGAACAGAGCCTTAGTCCAACACTTACTAGACTGGATCAAGATCGGCCTATGACACGACGGGTATAATTTAATTAACTATCCTGTTAAAAATAAGTTATGGGCCTGTTCTTTTTGTTTCGTTTTGAAAACGGTTTTGGTTTCAACAGTAAATTTAATATATTTTAATCATATTTCATCATTTCTAATACAATTTTTTTACTATTCAATATCTACTTTTTACATTTTTAATACACTTTTTACATTATAAAACTATTTTTCAAAACTCGTTTTCAAAACGCCCAAAAAGAACAGGCCCTATATTAAAGAAAAAATACAAAGCGATTAGGCTTCAACAAGATGGTTAATTTGTAGTCAAGTGAATTAAGACGGATGAAGTAAAAGTTAATGTGTGGAGGTTTCCTCTCTTTTAAGTATTTTTTTTTTAATGCAAATGATGAGATTAAGGAAAACTAAAAGGACCAAAACCATAACTGCTCCAAAAAAAAAAAAAATGCAAGCTTGCATAGATTATTTGGAGTATGCGTAGTAACACGTAAAAATGGTGTAATTATATAAAATAAAAAAAGAATGCTATTTTAAAATAAAATAGACCATGGATGAAAAAATTAAATTATCAATTTATGTATGATATATATTTTTAAGGATGTAACGAATTCGTGGGCGAGTTTGATTGTATTAGCGTCCGTCTCGATGCGTGGGGCACGGGGGCTTGTCGGCAGCCGCTGTTTCCTGTTTTTCCAACTGACTAAAATGAATGTCAGATTTTGCCCATCTCCAATGGTTTCTGTTTTTTTTTTATTTTGCAGACAAATCCCTAGATTTAAGTCGGTCATCAATGAAGTCAGTTTTGTTTTCATGGGTTTTATTTGTGTTTTGTTTTAATTTCTTTTTATCTTTTATAATAAATTTAATATATTATAATATTTTTCATCATTCTTAATACAAATTTTGACTATTTAATTATACTCTTTATATTTTTAATACAATTTTTTTTTTCAAAATATGTTTTCAAAACAGTAGGAAAATTTTGATATTAAAGAGGGCCAAAACTCATGAGATTAGTTTAAAATTATTAAAAACTTGCTATGAAATTTTAAAACAAGTAAATATTCAAACAACGTTCATTGAAATCAAACTCATTTGAAGTTGTCATGACTCGAACCCAAGATGTTAAATTGCCTTCGAATGTCCACTAAACTAAGTTAATTCATAGATTAGTTATCACAATATCCACGAACGAAAAAGTGAATTACGAAAAGATGGCCAAAATAATAAATGTGAAATGAATAAAAATATAATTATATTTGTTGTTGGATGCCCATATTTAAAGTTTACCTTTTGTCAACTTGCAAATAAACTTAGTCAAGTTGACAGTTTTGAATCATTGATATCTACAAATAGGCCAAGACAGTTTAGCAGGCCGTGGGGACGCACGAGAATGCCAATGAGGCACTTAGCCCTGTTTGGTATGATTTTCAAAACATGGTTTTTAGATTTATTTTAATTTTATAATATTAAAATTGTATTGGGAATGTAAAAAATATATTAAAAAATGTAAAAAAGTGTATTGAAAATGATGAAAAATTATTATAAAATTCAAACTTTTCTCAAAACATGGTTTTGAGAAACTTGCCAAACAGGGCCTTAATATCCGAAAATAAAAACTTCCATTAAAATAACGGAATTAATATTCGCAATAACCGTTTCGATATTTGCAGTAACATTCCTCTATAAAAAGATAAAAATACCCTTAGGCAAAAAAAAATACAAACCAACTATGCAGCCCGTGATGCATGCAAAAAAAAAATTGAAAAAGCAACTCACTGGCTCTGTTCCGTTTAATAATTCCTGCAAAACAGAGCCGGGTGGAATTACAAAATCGGATAAAAATCGAGACGACTCGGATCGGAAAAAGATTAGTGGCTAAAGTTAAAATGTTTTGCGGTATTGTTTTAGATAGTTGGTTTGATTATTTTAGTTGTATTATGTCCGGATGTGTTAGTATTTTTGTCGAAAATGTGAATTTTTTACCAAATTAGCGAAGATCCTCCCGATGGTTACTACAAATATCAAATTGAAGGGGGGGGGGGGGGGGGGGGTGAAATATCGCCAGATTCCGGCGATATTTTGGGCCAAAAATATCTCCGGCGATATTTTTGGTTTTTTTTATAAAAGTTTTAGGGGTATTTTAGACTTTTTACAAAAAAATGTTACTGCAAATATCGAAACGACTACTACAAATATCATGCCCCTAAAATAATTATGGATTGCGTTTTATATAATATAATAATTTAAATAATCAGATTCCTACACAAATCAACTATATAAATTCTAATCTCATAAATCACATGCTCATTCTCCCTATTTTTATTCTTGTGCGTCAAACACACCCTTAGAGTGTATGATATTGATGAGCCTCAACTCATTTCCTTCCCTCCTCCCCAAACGCCAATCACATGCCTATTAGTGTTGAGTTGGTTTTGATAGAAATTAAGATAATTGACTCTATGGAGATAGAAAATTCACATTTTAATAACTAAATAGAAACAATTTTAAATTTGTGGACGAAATTACAATATAATGCCAAGTTTTGAGACTGAAGAGAAACAATTTTAAATTCAAACACAAAAATGCGACATGAGCCACGCTAAAAAAAACAAGCTGAATTATGATCTCTAATAAATACTAAATAAATAGCTACAAAGTCAAGCGCATTATTAGTCCAAGTTGAATAAAAGTAAGGGGATTAGAAATATGACGCTTTGATTCTTGCGAAGCAGCAGCCCCTTGGCTCAAATATTCAGTCCAAGAATCGAAAACCTGTTTCTATTTTTTCTTTTTTTTAAAATTTTTTTTCTTTGTAAAAATAACATCTCAATCCACCTAGGTTTAAGTTAAAATTATAATTCAGTCCTTAAAGTTTGAGAAGTAGCGGAACCAGACCCCCAATCTTAGGAGGGGCAAATATTTAGGACAAAAAAATTATTTTTAGAGTATATTAAAATTTAAAAATACTACTAAAATATTCACAATCTCTTTTTTTTTTTTTTTTTTCCTTCCTTCTTATTAAAGTACTTTTTTTTTTTTGGGGTACCTTTATCTTATCAAAGTGAACTCTAATAGAACAGAGAGGATATAAATAATGTTGTATTCTTTCAATTCAGAATAAAAGTCATTTTAAAATTTTTTTCAGACAAATTAATAATTTATTTAAATGACAGATAATACCTAACTATTCCAATTTAATACTAGTAGGAGTTTCGAGTTGAAAAATCCAATTAATACTACTAAAGTATTTAAGATGATTACTAACTCTTTAAACATAAGTTAAGACAATGGTAAGTTAAGAAAAAAAAAATTATATTTTTTTATTAAAACGTTATCTATTTTAAAATTCTTACTTCCACTTCAATTTTATTATGGATGGGAAATATAAAATATGTGAAAGGATAATATCTGTACGGAAAAAAGACACATCATTGGTGAGATCTCGTTATAATATATAGATAATTATTTTGGGGATATCCGATAAAATCCATGGACTTCTGAACAAGCAACTGGCGATAGTTTTTCGTGGGTCCCGCGTGATATCTATTTCCAACTTAAAAGGCTTAATTAATTTTATTCTTTCAATTTTCATCTAATTACAAAATGAATGTTATAATTTGGTAAAATCATAAAAGAGTTCTTTAATTTGATCAAATTAACAAAAATTTTAAAGCATATATTCCATCTGTCTCACAAAATAAAATATTGTTCGGAAAATATATTTTTGTACTGGAAAAATACATTGTGTTGAACGTTATACTCTTATTAAGAAGATATTAAAATTTCATTTTTCCTTAGAACCAATCTAATCTTCTGTCATTTTACAATTTTTGTTTAGTCAAATATCTATTTAACAATTTCCTAAAACAATGAAAATTTTGCTTGGTAATTTGAATTACGTAATTGGTATAACATTTTGATTTTTTATGTTGACCTTCCCTTTAGTATTCTTACTCGAAAATGTTTATTTTAGGGCCTGTTCTTTAGGGAGTTCTGAGAACAGGTCTCAGAACCTGTTCTCATCCCAACTGGGTCTTAACCCATTTTTAAGAAACAAGGTTCTGAGAATTGGGTTGTAACCCAGTTGTCAGCCTAAACTAAAGAACATGGGGTTTAACCCAATTTTTTTTCCAATACTTTTTTCCAAAATTTTTACTTTTATTAGCAAATAAAATCCCAATATTTCATTTTTTACATATTCAACCAAAAACTAATTTTCACATTATAATAATATTTCAGTCCATAGTAATTGTTTTTAATGTTAATGATATATTTAAGTTTACACAATATTTTTAGTTTAAGATAGTTTAATATTTAATTTTTCAAACTTAATTTTTGTAAAAAAAATAAGTTGGGGCTGTCATTTAAGAAACAGAAAATAGCGGGGGCCTATTTATAAAAACTTTGATGAACAGTGTCGGTGACACTGTTCATCTTCTTCCCCAACAAAATTTTTTTTTTTTTTCAGTTCTTTTCCTTTCCTTTTTTCTTCCAGCACGCGAGATCGATTTTTTTTTTTCTTTCTCCCTTTTCCGGCAGAAACCCATTCGATTAATTTGCTTGATAACCAAGAACATCTCGATTGAAAATGGGCACAAATTTTCAAACTTGAAAAAAAAATCATACATCTCCAAAGAAGTTTCAAACTTGTTTGGACCCAAATCGATCGGACCGGACTTTGTCTCCAGCTCAGAACCCGATTTTTTCTCCTCTCCGGTTGTCTTCTCAAGCCGCTCATCTTCGATGGACTTGTCAGAGGAGCGCTTCTTCACTTCTTCGCTGTTTTCTCCATTCTCAGCCCCTTCCTCTTCCTCTCTGGGGCGCTTTACACTGGTTTCGCCATTGTCTGGGATATCCGCAGCTACCTCTGACTGGGTTGGGATTTCGGCGGTAACCTCCGGTCGGGCGGGAGAAAATAGCAGGGGCTCTTTTTCGGACATTAGAGAACGAGGAGGGAGCAGAGAAGGTTTGAGTGAACAGTGGGGGGTTTTTGGGCTGAACACATGAACTCAGACCCGGGTTTGCGTTTGAAAGTGAGAAACATGGGTTTCACCCCATTTTCATCTAATTCTTGGGTCTCAACCCAAAAAATAGCCAAAACCAGCTCTGTTCCATTAGTAAAGAACATGCCCTTAGTTTATTAACTTAATTTCTTAGTTTGAATTAGTTATTCACTCAAAAATATACCAAATTTTTTTTTCCCGTAAACTAATCTAGGTTGAGATATACCCACTATATCTATATTTAATAGTGACTTAACTATATTACGGGGATCCGGAAATAAAGTAACGCCTAAATTTAAAGTTATATTTGCTTTAGCTAAAGCATCAGCACATTTGTTTTCTTCTCTCAAAAAATGGTTGATTTTGCATTGTCAATATCTGCTCCAAAATTCTCTAATACTCCAGAGAATGTTGGAGTGAATATGAGTTTCGTCTAATTGTTGGACCAAAGTGATAGCTAATTTAGAATCCGATTCAACCTCAAAGTGCTTAATTCCAAGGTCGCAAGCTAAAAGTCCTTGCCATAATGCCCACAGCTCAGTTAATAGACTAGTGGCATGTCCAATGTTAACGCTAAATCCAAATAGCCAAAGTCCTTGATCGTTGCAAATTCAGCCACCTCCTCCTGCAGTGCTAGGGTTGCCCGAAATAGCACCGTCTACGTTTAGCTTTGTCCAACCCGAAGGAAGATGAAAATCTCTTGCTTATGTGATAGATTTGTTCTATGTTCAGCGTCCTGAATATGTTGTACATCATTCAATACCATCTCCACATGTTCTTGAGTAGGTAGAGAGCGTCTCTCGTGCATGAAGTAGTTGTGCGAAGTCCATATGTGGTGTAGAGCAACCCTAAAGGTGATGTCCCAGTTTAATTCCTCAATTCTCCCGATATTATTTGCGAAAGATTTGTCAACCCAATGAGGTAAAAGCAGTGAACAAAAATGGCTCAAATCTTGGTCTTTAAAAGTTTATTCCATATAAGATTTGCCCACATATAATCTCTAATAGTATGAATGGTAGATTCACTTAAGGTGTTGCAAATTTGGCAGGCATCATCAAGGTATGACTGTCATTCTTAGCTTCAAATTTGATAACCAAATGTTGAATATAATTGGTGTGCTTGTCTGACATCCATGTTTGACTCGGCCCAATAAAATATAGGGAATGTGGACAACATGAATAGATAGTGGATAGCCGTCGAGATGAAACATTCTGGATATAACAATAAATGCTTATAGGTGACCAAATAAAGTATGGCGTTGGATTGCAGGTGATGATTTAGAATGCGAATTACGATTATGAAAGTAGTGGGTAGAAGTTAGGGACAATCATATGAATAGACGACTGTTACTAGATAGTTTTTTTATACGAAGTATTACTAGAGGAATTATCAATGACTATTATACGTTACAAGTAAGGATATTAATATTGATGTATTGAATGGAGAATGGACAAAACTACATCAATAAATGAGAAGCTAATGTACATTATCAAAGGTATACAATTTATTCTCGACTGAAACTATACACAATTATGCTCTATCTCAATATAACTTGAGTGTTAAGAGTGTTTTTACGGTCTTTATTACATGTCAATACTGAGATTCAGGTGGTAATTCTTAAGTCCACAAGCTACAGTATCCAAAATCCAGATGTGCTTCATCAGTCTCAAAACCATATTTAATGATTAATCATTAACCATGAAATCGAATTTACTCAAGGATATGCCTTTAATTTCACCGTGCACATGAATTCATATTCTATTAAATTTATTAGTCCTACGCCTCACATATAGAGTTATATTTGATTTTCTTTTTCTCAAATAAAATAGTTTATATTTTTTTTACATTACATATCCTTACAAACATAATAATGTGTAATCAACAATTAACTATTGTTTAAAATGTAAAGATATATGTGAAAAGATATAATAATAAATTACTTACTGTAGATAATGTATATTATGACCTATAATATGTTCTACATTTTATAACTAAACTTTTATAATAGAATAGAGAGTATAATTTTTAATAGTGGACTTACTCAAATCAAAATATGAAGAAAAGAAACCAAAATAAACTAAACTTAGAGTTGAAGTACCAATAGTGTTATTAACCCAAAGTAATTTATCCAAGAGTAAATTATATTTTGGCCTGTTCTTTAAGCTGGTTTGAGTCCTGGTTTGAGTCCCGGTTTGAATTCTAAACTCAAACCCATGTTCTGTACCAATGACTCAAACCCAATCTCAAACCTTTTTTTTCCCCAAATTCGGTTCACACCCACCCACAGCACCGCCACTGCCCGCCGCCGCTGCCGCCCATAAGCTCGTCTTCTTCTTCTTCTCCCTTCTTCTTCTTCTTCTTCTCCCTTCTTCTTCTTCTTCTCCTCCTTCTTCTTCTTCTCCCTTCTTCTTCTTCTTTTTCGGGATTTGGATGAAATTTGGAAATCAGGGCTTCTTCTTCTCCTTCGGGTTTTCTTCTTCTTCTCCCTTTTGCTTTTCTTCGGGATTTGGATGAAATCTGTAAATTGGGGCTTCTTCGGGTCTTCTTCTTCTTCTCCCTTCTTCTTCGGGATTTGGATGAAATCTAGAAATCCCTTCTTCTCCCTTCTTCTTCTTCTTCTCCCTTCTTCCTCTTCTTCTTCTCTATTCTTCTTCTTCTACTACTTCTTCTTCTTCTTCCGATGCCCCCCGCCCATGAAGACCCAAATAGGCTGCAAATTAAATCTGGAAAGGAGAAGGAGAAGGAGAAGGAGAGGAAGATGATGATTTGGATTTTTTAGGGTTTGGGCGGCGGCGGAGCAGGTGGTGGTGAACAGAGGATTAAAAACGGGTTTGAAATCTATGTTTCTTTGTTTTGGTCTCAAACCCATTTGAACTCAATCTAAAACTCAAACCAGGGCTCAAACCCATGGTAAAGAACATGCCTTTTATTTGTCTGTCCAAATCCAAGCTATCAAATATCCCTTGAGATTTGTGAAAATTACCAAACACATCTGAATGCACTGAAAATAAAAAATTACACTCATCAAATGAGAGCGAAACAATAAAAATGTTGAAATAGCAAATTGTTAAACTAACGTTTTTCCATTTCAATCCCGTTCTGATGAATATAATTTTTGTATTTTCATCGCATTCAAGGAGTGTTTGATAGTTTTCACGAACCTAGGGGATGTAAATGTAATTTACTCTTTATCCAAACTCAAAAGGTTTGGCATGTTATTTTAGTAAGGTTTGAGTTTTGGTTTTGAAAAAATAGTTTTATAATATAAAAAATATATTAAAAATGTAAAAATATGTAGCTAAATAGAAAAAAATTATATTATAAATGATAAAAATTAATTATAATATATTAAATTTATTGTTAAAATAAAAATTTGAAAAAAAATTAAATAACAGGCGCTGTCACAAAATGTAGTGACTGCTACGTGAAGTTAGTATTCTGCGGATATTTTACCGAGTACACAGGTCAAATAGTTAAGGTAGACATTTCAACCTAACCATGGTTAGGTTCACTTTTAACCACAGTTAACGAAGCAGTTTATATTCGAACCCATCCTCATCCTTGGAAACCACTACAGAAAAGACAACACACAGAACCTTCAAAGAGTGAGCTTCCAAAACACGATGATGATCGGAGATCCTCCTCCTCGGTCAAATCCGACCGTCCAAGTCCCTCCCTGGGATTTCCCCGATGATCATCCGACGGCGAATATTCACTCAACATTCTCCTTCTCCCCGAACGGCAATGCTTGCGGCTACGATCTCCCCTTCGACAACTTAACGGCGCTCCAGCGTTACCTGCCGTCAAATACTGATCCGGACGACGTCGTCTCCGACTGGGACGACTTGGATATCCCCGTGGACGCGTTCTCATGCGATCATTTCCGCATGTTCGAGTTTAAAGTCAAGAAATGCGCACGTGCCAGGTCACATGACTGGACCGAGTGTCCGTACGCCCACCCGGGGGAGAAGGCTCGCCGGAGGGACCCACGGAAGTATCACTATTCCGGCGGCGCCTGTCCAGAGTACCGGAAAGGCGGTTGCAGGAGGGGAGACTCCTGCGAGTTCGCGCACGGCGTGTTCGAGTGCTGGCTTCACCCTGCGCGCTATCGTACGCAGCCTTGTAAAGATGGGACCCATTGTCGCCGGAGGGTGTGTTTCTTCGCCCACACAGCCGACCAGCTCCGGGTCGTTCCTCAGGCGGAGTCGTACGACGGGTCCCCCTCTCGGCTCGGGTGCAACTCACCGAGTCGAGGCTGTTTCGACTCGGGCGTGAACGTGAAAGGTGGGGCGTTTGGGTCGTCTCCTACCTCGGTTCTGCACTCGCCGCCCTCGTCTCCGCTTTCCGAATCCCCTCCAAGGTCTCCCAGTGAGTCGATGAGGTTGAACTCAGCGAGTGGACTCGCTCTGTCGATGAGAAATCTCCAGATTGGGAATACGAGGATGTGCATGGGCTCCCCACGAGGATCAATCCAAATGGGTTCCGGTTTTTCCTCACCCCGGAGTCTTTTCGCCCATCGACCAGGTTTCGATAGTCTCCCGGCGACTCCGACCCGGATCCCGCCCCGCTCTGGACCAGCCGCCTTCGATCTGTGGGAGAAAGGATGCTACGAAGAAGGGCCGGTGATGGAGAGGGTGGAGTCCGGGAGAGACCTGAGGGCTAGAATGTACGCAAAGCTGAGTAGGGAAAATTCTCTGGATTCAGCCAGCCCGGTTCCAGATTTCGGGTGGATCTCCGAACTCGTGAAGTGATACGCTCAAAAATTCCATTTTTGTCCGGGCGTTGTTTTACATTAGGGATGACTAATTTGGTATTCGGTTCGATCGGCGGCGGCCTTTTGATTTTGATTTTTGTGAATATGCTGGAAAAGGACGAAGATTTTGCTTGTGTAAATGGAGTGTTTTTTTTAACTGAAATCGCCGTTATTGTGAAGATCGGGATCGGGCATGGAAGAAAATTGCATGCACTTTTTTGTACATATGATTTTCATTAGTAGTAGGAAGGAGATGGAGCTATAGCTGCCGATGTACTACTATGTTTGATTGTGCTTTCAATCAATGTCCTGATATGTGTATCTTAATTTGAATGAAGATGTCCTTCCCGAAATGTCGAATTTGATCTCTACTGATTATTTTGGAAACCAACGTTTGGTAATCTGTGGTTTGTTTTTTGTTTTTTTTGTTGCAGAATTTGAACAAACATAGGACCCAAAACCAGGCAACGAGAAACAACTTTTTTCCATCCTCAGTTACCATGTTATCATAAAATCTCCAAAAGCCTCAACTTACTCCGACAACAGAGTCGGCGTGTTGCTACTATCTTGAACAGAACGATTCACCCAAATTTTAACGGAATTAGGTGTTTCATTAATTTCTGTTTCACTGACTGGAACAGAACGATACACCTGAACTAGAACAAAACGGTGCACCTAAACTACTACAACAGAATGAGGCGTTTCGCTAATTTGATCTTCTTCTGTTTTACTAACTTGAACAAAACAATGCGCCTGAACTAGAACAGATTGAACCCAACTAATTTGATCTTTTGTTTCAATAACTTGGAACAGAACAATACACCTGAACTAGAACAGAATGATGCACCTAAACTTGAACATAACAAGGTTTTTTTACTATCTTCAACAGAACGATACACCTAAAAAAACGACGTTGTTGTTATTAAATTCTCAGCTCCGGTTGTAGTATCTGCCTTGATGAAGATATGGATGATGGAAGTGGTCAAATTTCCCAGATTTGGTAGAATATCTTTTTGTCAGCTTCACGAGCGAGTTAGATAGGTTCTAGGTGGGATTAAATTATAGGAGTAATTGAGTAATTTATTGCGAAAGTAGTTTAGTAATTAATTAGAAAGAAAGGGGCTGATAAGGGTTTCTATGGCACACTGTACTGATAAAGACATGTTCTTATCCCTACCAAACCAATTAGCATTCAGAAAAAGAAATATATAAAAAAAAAGAAAGAAGAAGATGAAGAAGTACAATCTCATTAATCTTTGGCCTATGGATTCAGACCTATTTTATTTTAATAGTAGTTTTTCCTGATTAATTTTTCATACGGCAAATTGTAGCATTTGTCACTCACCTATGTCCGTTTCGAGTTCAGTTTATAGTCGTTGTTATTGTTAGAGCAATAATTAGCATCCAAACAATATTTAATTGTTTTCTCTAAAATACCCTTCATTTTTCCAAACATATCTTCCTCTCCCTTCTTTTCCATTCACGCTTCAATTTTACTGTCGTAAATTTTAGACTTTCTCCTTTTTCAGGCTCTTCCAAATTCCACGCTTCTTTGGTAGTCCGCCGCAAAGAATTACTCAATTTTCAATCCACACAAGAAGAAGAAGCAAACTTGAAAAGAATTAATCAATGCAAGTTCATCCATGATAGAAATCTATAGTACTTCAAACCCAACAACAATTGTGCAACTACTACTCCAATGATTCATCCACATACAATCCGCCACCTTCAGGCAGAGCTCCCGGTTCATTAATTCTATTTTGCCTATCCATACGATCTGAACTAGGGAGAAGAGCACATCAAATCAAAGAATATTGATTTTCTTTTGCGTATCTATCTAAAAATCACATAGCCCCAACCTTAGTAAATTTCTCCGATTCCTATCCCTTCAACAATTAAACAAAAATATCATTGGAAAAGGGGCGGGCTCAATAATTACTTTTCCTTCATTGATAACTTTCTCCAATTAAGTTATGCGTTTCCTCGTTTCTCGATAAAGATGAATTACATCTGGCAACACTAAAAACAATCATCGAAATCAACTTGGCAACGGCTTCGGATCGATTGTAGGTGTTGATGCAAGCCAGTGCCAAGGTGACTGTGACCGGTGGCGGGTCTTAATCCGACAGTGCGCGTCTGAGGTTATCTGTTGCTCAGGTTCGGTGGGTTGGGCGGACGCGGATGGTAGCAGGGTTGATGATTGAAGCAGTAGGGAAGGAAGGAGATGGATTAGCAACGGCGGTAGAACTAAGGGGGTAGCAGCTACGTACGTGACCGATGACACAAGGGGAAAAACAAGATTGAGTTTTCTTTCAGCAATACTAATTTACTGCAGGCTAACATGATAAACTAGAATCGTAGGGAAAGAGAAAATTTATTATTTGAAATAATGAAGGATATTTTAGGAACAAAGGATAAATGTTGCTCTGGATGCTAATTATTGATCTGGTAATAATACTAGCCTTAGTTTATATGGTACATTTCTCCTGCTCGTAAGATAAATTGACTATTAAATTGTGAAATCAAATTCCAAAAACATTTACTTTAATATTTGGTGAATTGGATTGAAAGAACCAACACTTAAGCTATGAATTTGAACGACTAATTTACAAACATGTTTATTTTGTGTGTAATTTTGAAATGATGAATATACATGAAAGAAAATATATTGACGCATCACTAGTGCACTCCTGGGATAGGCTTCGGGACATAACTCAATTCATTTAGTCCAATCGTGTCCCACATTAGAGACTGTCCGAATTCAATATCCATTTATTATTATAGATGTTTCATAACTCATTTCTCACTATCCTATAATAATTCTCATATTATCCCAATACCGCACACTTGGGCTGAGTCTCGACACTAGAGGTGTCAAACAGGCGGGTTGGGCGGGTATTAGACGGGTATTAAATGGGTGTTAAGTTAATGGGTAATGGTTACTCATTATCCACTCAATTAATGGTTTTAACTCAAATGGGTAATGAGTAGCTATGGGTACCCATAATACCCATTATACAAAAATATAAGGCTTATTTAATAGTTTATTAATAAAAAAAATTTTAAAAATTTTTTTAATTTCATTTTAATTTTTTTTAAAGTGAATTTTAATTCTTTGAATATATTCTAAAATTTGAAATATTAAATTTTATATACTTTTATATTTAATTGTATGTAATTTTTTTTGTCGAAACACAATTTTTAATTTTTTTATATTTATATAAACCCGTACATATCCCGACACCGAAACTGGGCCCGGGCCAAAACTGGGCCCGAGGCCCAAAACTGATCCTGAGGCCCAAAACTGGGTCCGTGCTGAAACTGGGCCCGCCCCGAAATCGGTTAAAAACTGGGCCCAAACTGGGCCGGCCCGGTCCGGCCCAAACCCAAACCCGAACGAATTTTGAATTAGTATTATAAGTAGGTAATTTAAAAATATTATAAAAAAATAAATGGAAAAAAAACGTAAAGTAATTGTAAAACACGAAAAATAAAGAAAAAGAAAAAATAAGTTTGAAAAAATAAATAAAATTGGCACACTAAAGTATGTGAGTTGTTAGTTTTTTTTTTTTTTTTTTTAATACTTTTAAGGGTAATTGTGGATGGGTATTTTTGATACCCATGATGGGCGGGTTTTAGGGTACCCAATGGGCTACCATAAATCCGCCCATTACATATTTAGCCCAAGTCCACTCAGCCCATTATTTTTTAAAGTGGGTTTTATTGGATTAATACCCAATGGGTTTGGGTTGTTTTTGGGTTAGTGGGTTTTTTTACCACCCCTACTCGACACCAAAACCTAGTTCACTTGGCCCTAATCGAGACTGTAGGATCCAAAACTAATTAAATCCACAAGTAATCGAACAAAATCGCAAGTCACAAGCTCGATCAATATGCTAGTTGCAGTAGCAAACTAATCGCACACAAACAAGGAATTTTAAAACACAATTACAAACCAAATCGATTAGTGAGTTTGCCAAACCGAACGAACTCAAATAATAAACAATCCAAAACTTCTATTCACGCAGTCCAAAACAACACAAAGCTTAAAAACCAAATCAATTAAACTCAACCAAAATTCAATGAAATCTCCCTCGCAGCGAAATAGCCAAACGCATCCGTGAACTCACCGTAAGCCTTTTTTAACCTACACACCCCATCTACAAATCATACCCGATGCCTATATTTATAGATACAAAACCACCCCAAATCCTAATATGTTTCCAATTCCCTTTATTACCAAATACTACTCCATTACTCAAAACAAATACAAAACTAAATAGGAAATAACTAATTAAGAAACTTAGTTTAATTTCCTAACAGAGACTCATGTCAGTATCTTACCGAATTTGACTACAAAAATACATTTTCGGGACTATTCACAATATCAGATGTGAATTTAATTATTTATACGGGCTCATAACTCACCCCTCACTGTCATATTATAATGTTCCATTATTCCCCATAAATTTTCAACTACCTCTTCCTATAACTCCATCATTATTCAACTCATGTAACCTCCTTGCCATAATGGTCATTGCACCCTCTTGGGTTTAATGGCACATTCATCTTGAGTATAGTCAAGAACCAGAACAAAGCACCATGTATAATCGATTTACTTATAGGGACATTCACTATTAATACTTTGTTTATATAATTTTGTTAGTAATTTAGGGGGAACATATATATATTTTGAAACACAAAGGTAAAATCAAATAATCTTATATAAACGCAAGGGAGTAAAAAATTAATTAAACCTTATTATTATTTTGAAAACTCTCTCTCTCTCTCTCTCTCTCTCTCTATATATATATATATATATATATTATTTTTAACTAAATCAATTATCAATAGTATAGTAAACTAACATGCCCCCGAGGGAGGACTAATTTACCGAGGACGAACCCCGCCAAAAAAAAAAAAAAGTAATATTCCTTCCGTCCCACTCAAAGAGTCTACTTTCAAATTTTTTTTTATCCCATTTAAAGAGTCCACTTTGAATTTATTTACATTACATACCCTTACAATATAACAATATGTGGTTCACAATTAACCCTTACTTCTAAAGTAAGGATATAAGCGGAAAATATGGTAGTAAATTACTTATTTCATGTGGTGTACCTTACAACCCATAATAAGTTTTACACATTTCAAAGTGGACTATTTGAGTGGGACGGAGGGAGTAATATATAATAATGTAGGCTGTACAGTAATGACAGACTCAACAAAAAATATAACAACTTTTTGATAGCAGTTCATGTAGCATGCATTCATTGGGCAATTATGTGATATTAATAAAAATATAACCAATGAATGCATACGACATGAGTTGCTATAAAAAAGTTATTGATGTGACGCAAAATGCCCAAGAAAAGATACTCCGATTCACAGATGAACACTTTTGGGATGATGTAGCTCGGACGAGTCACATTTAATGTAGATCTGAGAATGAAGACAAGAAACAAGCGGGGCTATCCCCCTGTTCTACTCCTACCCTCAAGTTAGTAGAGTATATGGGATGAATATAATTGATCGCGTGATAAAGCTATAATAGAAGTTACGTACCTTCTTTAGTCTGAAATGCAAATATCTATAGCCTCCCCTTGATGTTTTGTCCGTTGCATATACATTTTAAGGCCTTAGCCTTTAATGCCCTCCTGATTTGCCTCCTTCTTAATGATGGCTCCAGCCTTCAATACCTTCCTAGTCTCTTGCCCTCTTTATGTCCCGGATTTAATTATCTTCCTTAATTGTCTTGAATAACTCCTACCCATAATAATAGCCCATATTCCCGCCCCTTAGTTATTCCCTTGTAATTTAGCTATATCTCTTTGTTCCGGCATAAAGCCTTTTAGCCCGACTACCCACTTCCCTGCTACATTTTAGCCTAGCCAAGTGACTCTTTACTGACTTAACTTCTTTACCTTATTTCTCTTCCCTTTGGAACTTTACCATTTTATTCATGTTGGGCTTACCGTTAATTTATTGGATCATGCCCAATACCTTACTAACTTTTAGACACACCAGTTGCTATGATTTGTTGCTAAATTTATCATTAAAAATATAAACTAATGAATACATACGACATGAGTTGCTGTTAAAAAGTTATTATGATTTGTTGTTAAGTCTATCATTACTTAATTATATATTGTACAATGAATATAAACAATTAACATGCGCAAAGCTGAAGAGATTAGATTGGGACGTGGATAGCTGGACTGATGCAACATGTTCTTATCCTCTTAAAAGAAAAAAAGAAAAAAAAGGTTAATTATAGTTCAATTTAATTATATTTATATTTTATCCCCTATATTTTCATCATTTTATAATTCATCTACTTCTATTTTAACATGTTACCCAAGAGCATTTTTTTAGTAGTTAATTTGTTTGTTTGTTTAAGGGTGTGTTTGACACATGAAAATGAAAATGAGAATGAGGTAAATGGTTAAGTGATGACATGGAATGAAATTGTTGCGATTAGATACTGTGACTATAAAAATAAATTGATCATTTACATAACCATATCTCATTAACAAGAGAAACCAAACACGATATTGAACAAAAACTAAACATGCTACTGATAAATCGATAATAATTTTTATTATTTGATGGCATTTCTTAAGTAACAAAAAAAAAAAAAAAATCCACGACTTTCATATAGTTAGGTTATTTTGAAGACAGATGTAAGATGTCATTATTTTCATTTTCATTTTTCGCTAGTCAAAATCACCCTCGCATTAATCAAATGTGAAACGAGTAAAGTGTTAAATTATTAATTATAGAGATAAATTGTAAAATAATGATAGCAACTAATGTGACACACATCCATTGATTATATTATTGTAAAATAATTATTAATATCATATAATTGACCAATAAATGCATAAAACATAAATTGTTATAAAAAAATTGTGATAAATTAGTTGAAATGTGTATCATTACTTAAAAATCTTATTGCTTTAAAACGAACGAATTTGTAATACAAACCTTAAAACTTAAAAAGTTAAACTACTCGATTGATCCTTAAGTTGTAATGTCGTCTTTATTTAGTACCATAACGTAAAAATATTTGATTTGGCTCATTTAACTCCAAAAATTGTTTTAAAATGGTGACAAATGAAAAAATTCTTACAAATTCTGATATGTTATGAAAGTGCAATACGAATCCAGTACGTTGAAAGTAATCAATCCATCAATCTTTTTACAATCTTAATTGTCACTTTTAGAAATAATTTCTATCGTGACACAAATCTAACATTATAAAAATGGCACGTCAAAATTTTCACTCTCGTCCCACTAATGATGTAGTTTCTTCCTGAAAAGCCAGGCTATCCAATAAGAACAAAGTGAAATCGGTGAAGTGATGAACCCATGGATTACAGCCTTAAAGTAGGGCACAAATGAACGATCCAAATCATCTCCACTTTCGATAAGTATATTTAATTAAAACTGTTTTTGTATTCTAACTGAGCTATCACAAATAACTATTATATTCCAATGGGAGGGGCCCCACCTCAAATATCTGCGGGTGCTGGTGCGGGTGCGGGTGCGGGTCTGTCACCTGTTTCCTATTTTCAGCACACAGAATTTGATTTACTATTAATCAAATTGCACTAATTTATCAATGATTAAATGACTTTATATCTAAGAAAAACAAATAAGAAACGTATATATATATATATACGGAATTTATGTTTGCAGTAACCGTTTCGATATTTGCAGTAACATTCCCCTGTAAAAGACAAAAATGACCCTGAGCAAAAAATAAAAATAAAAACCAACTCACGGGTTGCAAAAAAAAAAAAATTGAAAATATCGAAACTCACGGGCTCTGTTCCGTTTAATAATTCCTGCAAAGCAGAGCCGGGTGGAATCATAAAATCGGATAAAAATCGAGACGACTCGGATCGGAAAAAGGTTAGTGGCGAAAGTTAAAATGTTTTGCGTTATTGTTTTAGATAGTTGGTTTGATTATTTTAGTTGTATTATGTCCTGATTTGTTAGTATTTTTGTCGAAAATGTGAATTTTTTACCGGAATGACGAAGATCCGCCCGGTGGTTACTGCAAATATCAAACTAGGGGGGGGGGGTACCATCGCCGGCGAACGGGGATGGTTTTGGCCAAAATCATCGCCGGCGATGGTTTTGTTTTTTATTTTATTTTAAGTGTTAGGGGTATTTTAGACTTTTGATAAGAAAATATTACTGCAAATATCGAAACGGTTACTGCAAATATCATGCCCCTATATATATATATATATATCTTTCCTCGTTCCGTCTATATTAAACCAAGCTATGATATCATGATAAAACTAATATGTTGTTCGTACTTTGAATATAATAAGAATAGTGAGATAATACAATATTCAAAGACATGAAAGCTTTACTTGAAGAAGTTCGCAAAAACATATGTACAACCTATTCATATATGCAAAGGACTTTGAAACACGAGCCCTTCTAAAGGGTTTGTTTTATTTTGCTTTGTTTTTTTTTAATTTTATTATACTTGTGAACAATAATGTCAATTTATATATACACACACAAAATGATGCTTGAAAGAGTATTGTTTATTTTTTTCTTCTTCATTTTTTTCTTAGTTGTTACTTAAGAATAATAGTGGTGCACCTCTTACTTTTATAGGGTAGCACTTTTAGTTTTATTTATTTATTTATTTTCAAGTTTTTTTTTTAAACAATATATTACTCATACTTGTGAATAAAGTATTAATTCTTTTTTTAATAAAAAAACGCGCATACTTTTCATGTAAATAGTAACATGTGATCGCCTATATGAACCGGTTTCACACCAAACTAATTCTAAAAAATTACGGAATACGGATATAAAAATAAGAAACAAATGTTAGTAATTATAAAATTGGGCATGTTCTTTTTGGGCGTTTTCAAAACGATTTTGAAAACAAGTTTTGGAAAGTAGTTTTATAATATAAAAAGTGTATTGAAAATGTAAAAAATAGATACTGAATAATAAAAAGTTATATTAAAAATAATAAAATATAATTAAAATATATAAAATTTACTATTGAAACTAAAACTGTTTTTAAAACAAAACAAAAACAGCATGCCCATTATTACTACTAACAAATGTACGATATATAATTTATTTATTTGAAGGTGGTGGAGGTCCTGGAGGATAAGATATAAAGCAAGATTAGAGTTCAGAGTTTATGCTTTATAGAGTGTGGGTCCTGTGGGAAGTGGGAAGGGAAAGCCGGTGGGGTCGTCCCTGGATTGGATATAGGGGAATGGGGACAAACAAAGCTTGGATTGAAAATTAAGGAAATGGCCGACAAAATAGATTACATAAGATGATGATGGGATGGTTCCCACATTTTAGTTTCTGTTTCGGTTGTTCATCTCAACTCACGTCACTTGAAATCCCTGTGTCGGAGGACACAGTGTGCTCTCTCACACTAGGGTAAGTTCCACAAGTGGGTCACGTGAAGTTCATCTCCGGTGTAAAAGGGCACAGTGTGTAGTTCGACACAAAGGATCTCCCCTCATCAACATCTATGTTTCACGTCCAGAATATGAAAAAATTATTCTATGAGCATAGTTTACAAAATCAGATTCTACGTTAGATCGATTTAGGTGTAAGATTAAAATTGATAGAATCAGATTTTAAGATTTTATACAAAATATACATACTTAAAATTATAGATAATTATTAAAAATATTCTTATTTGAACTATTTTTTAGAAAAAAAAGTTTTAAGATCGGATAAGATCAAAACT
The DNA here is from genome assembly GCA_016801395.1 of Leptodermis oblonga. NCBI lineage: Eukaryota > Viridiplantae > Streptophyta > Magnoliopsida > Gentianales > Rubiaceae > Leptodermis > Leptodermis oblonga. Next base: position 33,733,511 of record CM028757.1, on the reverse strand, counting down.
ATGATCGATTAGAAATTTGAAATCGTATAATCGTAAGATCATATAATTCATATCGTGATTTTCCAACTATATATGTATCTACTATATTTATATTTTGGGTGCAACAAGTTAAAATAATTATACTACTATCATTAAATTAATACAGGTTATATATATTATGTTTTATGATGCGAATTTGATAATTATGGTGCAAGTTGTATTACTTCATCAGTTATATTAGAAAATCTACTTTGATCAATGTACAACTTATTATGAATGTCAAGGTACAATATCTAAAATAACTAATTTGACACTCTTCATTCCGTTTATATTCTTACTTATTACGTATGAACTAATTGTGGACCACACATAATTATATTATTAAGGGTAAAAGAAGTAAACATTTTGAAAATGGATTCTTTATTGGAACAAAAATATTTTTTAAAGTATATTATTCTAATAGAACAGAGATAGTGTATTTTACGAGATAAATGTTGTGCGTCACACAAATTGAAGAAATATTTTCAAAATGCTGAGAATTTTCATCATTATGCAGGGCTAGCCCATAGGGATGGGCAGCCCGGGCGACCGTCCAGGGCCCAATAACTGCAGAGGCCCAATTATTCAATAAATACAGTATAGTGTAGTAGTGTTTTTTTACACATAAAATCTATATTAAGACCCATATTTATTTTTATTCCAATGAGTTAATGTAAGAGTGTGTCTTTATTTTATTTATTTTAGCTCAAGGCCCCATTTAAGGTTCATATTTGCTTTTGTTTTAAAAAAATTGATTCAAGAGTGATTTTTTTTTTTTTTCAACTCAAGGCCCAATTTTGTTTTTGTTTGAAAATGATTGTTGCAAGACTGAATTTTTTTTTTCTTTTGTTGTTGTAATTTAAAGATCGCGTTATAAATTTTTTTTAAAGAAAATAATAAAAATTACTAAATTATCATATTATATTTTTCTTTAGGCCAATTTTATTTATTTGGCCCCGAGGCCTCCAAAACCTTAAGACCGGCCCTGCCATTATGTACCTTATAAGATATGGAGATGAGAGGTTTTGAGATCAAACGCGAGGTATTTTTAAGGTCTAATGTATATTTTTGCATGCGAGAGCCTACACTTCCATTGATGACATCTATTGATGTTCTCCTTATTTCTTTGTTAGGTGAGGATCCCGTCTCTCTGGTTCATCAAAGTAACAATTTAAGGTGACAGAATAAAAATGGAAATTCATGGGGATAAAATGGGATTTCAAATTTTACCCCCTTTCCACGTGAGATGAAAATTCATGACATTTGCTTTGTGTTGTGTGCAAAGGAGGAATGATTTACCAATTTGAGCAATAACACAACCATCACAAATTAATGTTTTCTGACATCTCATAAAATAGGCGTCATAGGAATAATTAATAACACAACACAATAAGCATAATAACTAGCAAGCACGGGACACCAAAATTTTAACGTGAAAAATCCAAATCGGAAAAAAATGACAGGACTTAGTTCAGTCAAAATCTCCATTATAATCAATAATGGTCATATAAGAGTTTTCACGAAATTGATCGCCAACAATATATTTTTAATTTTCACTTCAAATCCAAAATAGAATTAGATGGATTTCACTAAATAGAGGAAACAAGAAATTATTTCGATAGAATTGAAGGAGTAGACAAAAGGAATCTGAGGTTTCGATTTCATAAAGATTGGGTTTCAAATGATTTTCTAAACTCGGCTTGAAGATAATTTTTTTCATCTTACAAGAACCCTAACTTTTTCCCTCTTTCTATTTTTCTTCCTTCCTTCTCTCTATTTCTCTCGGCTTCCTCTTCTTCTGCCTGAAAGAGAAGAACAACAACCCTCACACACCCACTTAGGACCTGTTTGTTTTGGACAGTTTTAAAAACATGTTTTGAATATTTTGTTTCAAAATTTATTTTTAAATGTAAAAAGTGTATTAAAAATATAAATTATAATAGAAAGTAAAAAAATGTGTATTAGACATGATAAGAAATTAATATAAAATTAAAAAATTTCAAAACCATGTTTTTAAACATATCGATTAAAAGTGAGTCAGTTGTTTAATTTTTGGTCAAACAAGATAAGTGAGTCAAATGGGCTCCATGGAATTAATTTAGAAGTGGGCTTAAATTACTTAAATGGGTCAATTGAGAACCCAATTGGGATGAACCAAACCCAGCCCAAACATTCTTAAGCTTTTTTCTTATTTATTATTATTTTGCAAATTAAATATAATTATCTATCTAATTTTCTTTTAAGCTACTGGAAAATATGTGCATTGGTGAAATTACTAATGAGTCTTCGTCAATCTTGGCAATCATTGATTACTTCCTTCAATTTAATTGAAATTATAAATCGATTTCTGTTACGAACCAAGATTCGGTAACTTTTTATTTTTATTTAATAAATGTTTAAATGGTTCAAAGAGAAATTGGTAATTACGAATATTAGAAATTACAAGGACCAATTGAGAGCTTCACCAAACTTTGTGGGATGTAAATGTAATTCTCCCTAGCTTCAGGGGTATTTTTATTTTGTCTAGTAAAGTGCTTACTCATCGTATATTCAATTTTACCCAGAATATTTGTCATAGGACAAAATAAGACTGAATTAATTTGATAGAGAATGTGTCATTGTTTGGATAATTTTAAAGCTTAATTACACTGCATCTCATGTATTATCAAATTTTTTACTGTTTACTTCTTTTTTTTAAAAAAAAAATTAGCGCTGGTTACCGTTTTGACCATTGGTCAAAGGGCATTCTATCTGCATTTTGCCTTTTAACAATGGTAAAAAAAATGTTAGATGTTTATTTTAAAAAGAGTGAACGGTCAAAAACATCACTATACTTTGTCAAAGTTCACACTTATGTCATCATACCCTTTTTTTCTCTCTAGAAACATCACCATACTTTTAAAAATGCGTCATTTTGGTCATTCGGACTAATGAAGATGTTAAGTTTAACGGCACATTATATTTTCAAGGGTATTTTCGTTCTATATATTTAAAACAAAAGAAAATCCTAATTACATAATCCTTTTTAGTTCTTTTCTTTTTTTTTTTTTTTGTGCAGTTATGTACTCCGCCGCTGCAAATCTCCACACTCGCCACCGATGCTGCAGATCATCCATACTTCGCCGCCAACACTGTTGCTCTTCTTACCGAGGCAGCCATCTCCATTGTCGGTCATTGTCTATCTTTCGAGCGGACGTCCGCACATCTCCGTCGTCACCTGCTATTGTCTCTTTTGAACCGCGTCACTGTCGCCGTCCAAATATTCTCACCTCTGTGTCTATTCCATTGCCACTCCAGATCTAGCCTTCACGCTATCGACAATTCTATGAAGTGAAGATGATAGCATGTGAGTTGCACATGACATGCTGTCCGTTAAACTTAACACCTTTGTTTGTCATAATGATCCAAATGAAGCATTTTTTAAACTATGGTAATGTTTCTGGGGAAAAAAAAGTATGATAACATAATAGTGAACTATGATAAAGTATAGTGATGTTGTTGGCCGTTCACTCTTTTAAAAAATAGAGAGAATAGATGGTAAATTATTGATAACTTTGACAGATAAAATGTAATTAAGACAAAATTCAAGAATGATTTCCTCCACGTCATCGTGGTCTCAGCTATATTTGGATGTTTATAGAGAATTATTTACACTATCAAGTGGTTTGAGGCTAAAATGCAAATATAAAAGTTGTCCATTGACTTCTATAATTTGTTTACTATCTTTAGGTTTTGTCTTTTTATTTTGGACCTGTCCATTTTGCTTAGGTTGAGTTTTGGTTTGAAAAAAATAATTTTATAATATTAAGTGTATTGAAAATGTAAAATGTATAACTGAATAATAAAAAACTGTATTAGAAAAGATGAAAACTAATTATAATATATTAAATTTATCGTTGAGATAAAAACCAAAACTTAAAGAACAGACACCCTTAGTGGTCTTTCTCACTAATACTATTTTTGTAAATTTATTTTTGGTAAACTCAATTATTTCATCATTTGGTAAAGAAAAAAATGAATTGAGATCGCGAATGATGTGACTTTATTCATACTCGATAGTCTTTATGCAAAATGCTATACTTTTATACATGACTGTTGCGTCATTCGCATAAGCCGTACTTAGTACAACCTCTCATGTCACTATTTCTATTGTTTTTCATAATTTAGTTAAGGGTAAATTACATTTACACCCCTCAAGGTTTATAGAAACAATTATTCCCTTATAGTTTTGTAAAATTTCATTTGTCCATTTGTGAATAAAAAAATTGAACTCAAAACTCAAATTTTTTTTTGTAATTATGCAAAACAGTTTCTTGTCACACCGTTTGTCAGTTCGACAAGTGATACTTTCGTATTTAAAATATTAGATATGCAATATTTTTTAAAGGAAAAGTGGTGCGTGTTGAACTATTTGGCAGGTTGAATGTAAGTTTTTGTCAAAATTAAAATGTCCAAGAAGTGTCGATAGTTTCATGAAACCTCATGGAGATTTTGATAGTTTTCACAAACCTCGGGGAGGTAAATATAATTTACTTTTTTCGTAATTTTATAGTCCTTGAACCAAGGGAGCTAAGTGTCATGCTTTAAAATTAGGAGGCACTGACAGAAATTATCATAATTTACAGGGGTGATTTCTCACAAATTTGTTCAAATTTCTGAGTAATATATTCATTAAATATAACTACAAGTGTAGATTTTATTTTCTTTTCTCTCTTTTTCTTCCCGACTTTGATTTGGCTTTCGCTATCCTTCCTCATAAAGGCGTGTTTTATCATCACTATAGATCACTTGAATTCGATTAGATCTGAAATTCTTCATTGCATTTTGTTCGTTTGCTCGTCAGCGGATCTAAGCCATGGATTTCATGAAGGTCTTCGATCAAACAGTTCGGGAAATGTAAGTTTAATTATGCTTTTTTCGAGCATGCTTGGTATGAATTGCTCTTGTTCATGATTTTTATTCAAATTTTTAGGTTTTTTTTTTTTTTTTTTTTTGGTTTGATTGATTAGTATTGAATACTTGCAGAAAGAGGGAGGTGAATTTGAAAGTTCTGAAGGTGCCTGAGATCGAACAGAAGGCAAGGACGCATATCAGCTGGGATTTTATTTTTTTATTTTTGAAGTTCTAGGGATATTTTGTTGAAATTCCGACTCAGCAACTGCTGAAGCTTTTTGTTTTGGCCATTGATGCAATCCATTGATTAGGATTTTTGTTCTGTACTGAATGAAAGGAGGGAGTTCGGTTATTTGTTGATGGTTTACTGTTATTTTTGTGAATTTATGGATGATATTGAGTTAATAATGGATACTGAAATCCAATTGAATTTACATTGTAGTCTAGTGATGATAATTGATTGACAAAAAAGTCTCGTTAAAAGTAAGGTACGAATGGAAGAGGCAGAAATATATGAATTAAGTGCTTGAAACTTGATTTTTATCTTCAGAGTTATGAGTCTGGGTATTCCATTGTGCAGCTGATCTTTGAAATTCAATTCACTGAACATGTAGATTATGTTGCCTGAATAATTTCTTATGGTGGCTTCTGGTGAAGTTACACACTTTTTTTCCCGTTGAGTGCAATGACTGAATGGTTTTATTGGTTTTCTAGGTATAACAATGGAGGTCCATAATCATAACTTTATTTTATTTCTGTCAGACAGATTAGTGATATCGCCCCTCTCATTTTTAGAGTATGATAGGCTTTAGCCTGATCTTAGTGTTTACCGTGTAACTGTCCCTAGTATAGGCTGAAAATTGGCTTTTTGTCTATTTTCTTTGTTGGAGGTGCTTGTTTTCTGTGGAAAATGAATTAATGTGATAGTTTGTAAAATCTTGGAATGTTATTCTGTTTCTTAGGTGCCATTTTGTTTCTATTGTCTGTAGCGGGCTTTAAGGTATCTGGAAAGCTTCATTATCTTCAGCTGCATTGATATTCTACTTCATTTTTGTTGGAAATTTAGTTGTGTTTTGCTACTATTCTGACTTCTTAACATTACCCAGGTGTTGGATGCAACTGATGATGAACCTTGGGGTCCTCATGGTACTGTATTGGCTGAGATAGCTCGAGCAACAAACAAATTGTAATCTAAACTTTCACTCTACTCTATGGGTCGACTATTTCTGTGTTTTTCTTTGTATTTGTACAATAAATTGTGAAGCTGGTTGATATCTTAAACTATCATGCAGCTCTGAGTGCCAGATGGTTATGAATGTATTATGGACTAGATTAACTGAAACTGGGAAGAACTGGCGTTTTGTCTATAAGGTGCGAAGGAGATTTCTGTGTCTGTTTATACTTGAATTGCTGAATTAGTCCATGTTTTCCTATTTTCTTTTTTGAAGTTTGTTTTATTCAAACCATGATTAACAAACTTATTTCAAAGAGATGAGGAAGGACAAGAAAAAAGGAAGTTACAGTCGTGCTAATTATCCTTCTGCTCCAGTCTTTGGCTGTCATAGAGTATTTGGTGGCACATGGATCGGAACGGGCAGTTGATGATATAGTAGAACACACATTCCAGATTTCAGTATGTATTTTTTCTTGTATCGATTCAAAGATCTCTCCTTATTTCCTGATAAATAGTTGGTCCATAACACTCAATTATGAACAGTAAGCTTCTGTTATTCATTACTCATTTTTCCTCATTCCTTTCTGTATTTAAGTCTCTTGGCAGTTTTGAGTACGTAGAACCTAGTGGAAAAGATTTGGGTATTAATGTGAGGAAGAAGGCAGAAAATATAGTGGCTCTGTTGAATGACAAAGAAAAGATTCAAGGGATCAGAAATAAAGCTGCTGAAAATCGTGATAAGTACGTGTTCACTCATGTTTGGTATCTTTAGGGTCTCTAGGCTTTGTTGTTGTACTATTATGTTAATATTAACGAGTAAGAATATGCTGCGACTTGTTAGGTACGTTGGCCTTTCATCAACTGGAATTACTTATAAATCAGGGGCTACATCATTTGGTAGCAGCAGTAGCTCTCAAAGTAGTGGTCGATATGGTGGTTTCGGTGGTGAGAAATATGGTAACTCATTTAGGGATTCTAATAAGGACAGGGGTCGCTATGATGAAGATAAGTTTGACCAGAATTCACGTCGGGAATCCACCAACAGTCCAAGCAATGCCTCTCGAAAAGGGTCTTCTCGCAGGTACTCTTGTCACTTTATAATGTGCACATAGTTCCTAAATATTTTTAAATTCAATGTTATGAGCATTATGGTGGTTTATATGGCCATTAAAGTGATTACGGGGTAGACTGGGTGATCAAAGTATAATGAGCTAATGTTTAAGCAGTTTATATGCCCATCAAAGGAATATGAGGCAAACTGCTAGCTCAGCAAGTTCTGGTCAAACTGAATAACTGCCGAGTTCATTGATAACTATAACTTCAGAGTGCTAACTATTTAGACTTGCGATATGATGGTCTTTTTAGCAGGAATACAAGTTCTGAAGAATTAAGCTTTCCTCATCAAAGGACAAATTATTTGTTTTCCTTGTAGTGTTTTGAGTATGGGAAAATATTGGTTGAGGACAAGTATGCAAACACTTGACTTTGTTTTTACTCCCCATGTTTATCTTGTTTCCCTGTTTTCTCAGAATCCAGAGCTTCTACGGTTAATCTGTGTCATCTCCTCTCAAGACCTGCTTGCTTGCAGATATCATCTTGGAGTTGTTTTCAGTTATCATATTAATGCTTGTTGACACAGTTTGATAAGATACAATTAATATTTGAAACGCTAGGGAATTTCAAAATGAACTACCAATTTCTATATTTTATTTTGCTATTCCATTTTTTGGTTTTAGCTAAGCTGAATTTGTTTAGCAGCAAGATTCAAGAGACAAGGTCAGCTGATGCATCAAAGACTACTAGAAAGACGGAGGAGCCTGAGAAATATGCTTCAATTTCCACACAAAGCTCTACTGCCCCATCAAACAAATATGATGATGACTTTGATGATTTTGATCCTCGTGGGACTTCCAGTGCTAGTAAGTGCCAGTAATGGATTTATGTTCTTTATTTTTTCCCTACAAAATGTTTTTATCTGCCTCACTATGCTTCTGTGGTTCTTCCATGATAAGATACTGGTAGTTTTATGTATCTTGACAGGACTAGGATGTCTGGGATGAGAAATAGATGGGACTCTCTGGATATATTTCCTCATTTGGGTACCTGTTTTAGTTTTAGTTTTCATTTTCGTCTGATTTCTCATTCTACAAACCAGTTTTTCCATTCCAATATACTTTTTTACCTTTTCAAGACAATGCCAAAACCAAAACCGAAACGGCTGTCCAACCAAAGCCGAGTGGTCTAATGATTTAGGATTGTGTGAGTTACAAGAGGAATTAATGAGGTATCTGTGAAGAAAAAGCTCAAGATAATCTGTTTTAGGGAGTTTTAATCATTTATTTGTTTCCCAAAGAGAGAGGGAATTGGTCATTTGAAACTTCTTAGTAAAGTAGGCCTCTGATCATGAATGCGACTTCCAGCAACAATCCTTAAGATGTGAAAAGCAGACTGTAAACACTTGCGCTTTGAACTTGCTGCAGCTATAATGATCATGGCCTGAGTGATTTTATTCTTGGCTGATGCAGTTGCGCTTTAATTTAGGCAAATTATGTAGTGCACCATTTTCATTAATCCACAGTACTCTGCATTTTGACTGTCTATTCCAGAGCCTCCTAGTGGAACTTCTCACAAAGTGGATCCATTTGGGCAAGACCTGATTGGCGATCTGTTAGATGCACCGATTCCAGATCCAGCGGATAATTCTGTCGCTAAAAACAATTCATCAGAGGTTGATTTATTTGCTGATGCTGCTTTTGTATCTGCAACATCCCACAAGGAAACTGGGGTAAGCTCTTATGGTCTGGTAATTCACCCACCAGGAATTAGGAATTAATAAAGGCTTAAGCTCAATATTAACAGAGGGAATCAGCTTGCATAATTGACACTTTATCAGCATGATGTATGGTTATAATTGTATTACCCGACATAGCTTACCTTTCACCTTAATAAGTGTAGATTTGTATATTTGTAACCACTTAATACGTATGCTCAATTGCAGCTTTTATCTGCCTGTTTATTCTTTCCCAGAAGTTATTCTCCACTTTAATATAGACCATGCTCTGGCCCTTATGCAGGTAAATGTTGATCTGTTTGCCTCACAGCCTGCCCCATCTTCTGCTGTTCCAGCAGTCGATTTTTTCGCTGCATCAGATTCACCAGGACAGTCTGATAACAAAAGTAAAAATACCAGTAATGCATTTGACCCATTTGCTGCACCAGATCCATCCGGACAGTCTGATAACAAATGTGAAAATATTGGCAACACGACCAGTAATGCATTTGACCCATTTGCTGTGCCAGTTCCATCAGGACAGTCTGATAACAAAAGTAAAAATATTGACAACATGACCAGTAACACATGTGACCCATTTGCTGCAATTCCTCTGAACAGCTTTGATTCTGCTGATCCATTTGGTACATTTAGCGCAAATTCTGCCAATAATACCACTCCTACGAGCTTCAATGAAGCCGTTAATGATTCTAAGCCTGTTAGCCAAAGCAACTTAAATGGATCTCCTTTTGATATTAACACTCAACAGAAGAAGGATCCATTTCAGGTGAAGTCTGGAATATGGTCAGATTCTTTGAGCCGTGGATTAATTGATCTGAATATAAGTGCACGTAAGTTTTCTTCTTCAGTTTCTTTTTTTCTTTTTGTTTGTGTGTGTTTTATAGATGCCATTCAGATGTAGTTGTTGAGTCTGCATGTCCAATTGGCATTTGGCCCTCGGCTTTAAATTTTTTTTTGAGAGTTTGGTTAACTTATGTTGTTTGGTTGAATTCATAGGTTAGTCAGGGCAAAAGTTTTAATAGAATGGCGCCTCAATTGATTATTCCCTCTCGTCAGTTTATATGTAATAAAATGTTTCTCCTAATTCTAGATACTGCTGTATGGTGGTGAAGTTTCTCTAATTATGCTGTGGGCGATACAGCCTATACTTGAACCGTTAATCTGCAAAATTTAAGTATCGTTCCTTGTAATATAACAGTAAGAGAAACCATGATGATCCATCAGAGAGAGAGGAAGAGAAAATGTTGGCATGAAGTAAACTGAAACAGTAGGATTCCTTTAGAAATAAATAAGAAACCCAAGTAGATAACCTTGTATAGTAACTTTGTGTAGTTGAGATTACCACTAGGTGACTGTTTTACCAAAGTTTCTATGTGCTGGAGCCTGGAGCTTCAACCTTAGTTCCCGTCAGGCTGAGACCACTGCTGGCTTGCGCACACGCGCCTGGAGTGTGTTTTGGCTGTGTTGTTTTTCTTATGATTGGAAATCCAACTTTTAGATTTATATTGAAAGATACCTTTGAATCTTACCATGAGAGTGAATAAGTCTTTAGAATCGATTCGAACTTGTCTGTTCAAAAGGTATTCATCTCCTCTTTTCCAAGATGAAGTCTGATGACTTAACTTGGAGCAAGAAGGAAGTCGAATAATCGAGCTCTAATTGAGTAGAACAATTTCTTGGCTTGATCTCTTACCTGCGTTTATTAAGAATTACTTGCTTTGCAGCCAAGAAAGTGAACCTAGCAGATGTTGGTGTCGTGGGTGGTTTGACCGACGGGTTTGATGAGGAGAAGAAGGGCCCTTCGACTTCATTTCATATGGGTCGAGCTATGGGCGCAGGAACAGGACTTGGAAAATCTGGTTTCCATTCGCCAGGATCAGACGCCGACGATTTCTTCTCAAGCTTGAGCAGCAGCACCAGCCAACAGTATCAATTTGGTGGTTTCCAGAAGTGATTTTTTTTGATTTTCTGGTTTTGCAAATTGATTAACCGGGATGCACTTAATTCTTTTATGAATTTGCCAAAGTGCGAAAGAGAGGGTGGCTTTGTACTATTTGTGACTTTCCGCAGTAGCATATAGTTTTTTTGTTCCTTCTACTTGGCTTGCCTGTGAACATTTCACGGGAATCTACCGTGTAAAATTTAATGGAGAGGAATTTATTTGTGTGGGTGTCGCCTTCCAAATTCCTTGCACAATGAGTGCCTTCCTATTTTTGTCCAAATATTTTGTCAGAGGGAAAGAAAAACAAAGTGTGATACTCTTTGCTTAAATGCAACGACAGCAAAACGATCTCTTAATTATTCATGTTATTTGTGTCGATTCATTTGAAGTTACACCAAAGCTCAATCCCAAGTTCTCAACTTGTTTATACTGCGTAGAGTTCATGTTGTGTTGTGTTAAAACTTACCCCTCCTCTGATTGGTGGGTTCACGTTAATCATTTTTAGTTTTTTGTGTTAAGCTGCAAAACCATCAAAGCTCACCATTTACCCGTGTCTGATTTGTGTTGTATTTTTGTTTCATGTTGAGAATTGATACTACCTGCGCATACCTATGCCGACCGACAACGAGAAACAGACATTTTGATACACGGACTCAAGTGTTCTCTCACGAGAATCATTACAATCATCAGTGGTTGGCATAAACATCCAAAATACAAGAATGGACAGGGAATTTTAGCCAACATGTATGTAAGTAAAATTTTCACGTTTTGTTAAAAGATAAGGTAGGCGGTTAGGCCAACAAAGTTTTAGAATACATCAAGCATTCTGCCCCTTAACATGGCTTCTGCTTTCCTCACTTGCTTCACGGGTCCAATGATGAAAACCTGCATGAAAACCAAAACACACGATGACCAGATCATCCAAAAGCGAAAAGTTTTCTTTCCTAGTACAGCGGAATTGGACTAAGAAAACGACGAGCCAGCTCACAGATCATGAACACCGTATGGTTCTATTAGGGTTTAAAATTATCATATCTTGCTCATTTGTGCCAATCTAAAAGTGTAGAATTCACAGGAAAAGGAAGAAAAACCTTGTTAGGTGGCCCCTTTGCTCCTCCCATGAATATTTCAGCACTGCCAACATGTAAGAAGGATGATTAGTGTTCGGAAAAACATGGACGTAACGGCTGAAAGAAACATAGGATTCTCTATCACATTGAAATAAGACACATGATGTGCACTACAACTACACTAGTCCACTTTTGTCATGAGTTGCACTTGAATCAGATAAAATCGAGGACACAAATTCTTTTAAGAGCTGCAAAGATGACATCTAGTCAAGAGAAAGAAACATACTTGCATGACTCCTTAATTGACAAAATGGTAGCCCCTTTTTTCCCAATAACGCGTCCCATTTTTCCGGGGGGAACATCTAGTACTGATAGAATTTCTTCCTCTGGGGTATTGTCCTCAGAAACTAAACCATCTGCAATGGTACAACCGTAAGTAATATGCAATCAGATAATGACTATAAACTCAATTTCATATTAAAATATTAAACAGGAACACTAGCTACACAGCAGAAAGAGTGAGAAAACTCATCAATCATATAGTTTTGACTGTTCATATTTCCTAACATCAGTCCAGTCCATATCTTAGCAGTGCCACACGAAATGGAACAGTAACACCTGCCCATTTTGCAACTCCTTGTTCCTAAAAGTATGCCCCAATATTTCCCCTAAACATATCCGTAGCCATCTGAATCCAAGGTTGCCAATATCACAAAATGCTAATAAAAAACTACTCTATAAGAATGACATAAATTTTCGATCTAATGCAAGATACAATGTTAACATTAGGAAACAAAGAAGAAATGAGCAAGCATAAAAATGGAAATGAAGTGGACATCATCTGCAAAATTCATTCAAGAACCAAGAAAGAGGTAACAGACAAGCAAAAGCTATTACAAAAAATTTCCCTTTGAGAGAGATGAAAATGAGACCTGGAACTGAAGGAAGGGGCAGCCAATCTGCATGTTGATTGTCATCAATACAGAAACATCGACAATAGAGTGCACCACGGACAGCAAGATACCACAAAGATCTCTCATTTAATTTCTCCACCATCCTATTATAGATTGACAAAAGAAAACGGACATCATCTGCAGCTGCACGGATCATCAGGTCAGAAAGCGGCCTATATGTCCAGAAGTTTGGGTCCTGAAAAATGTCATGAGTACTGTCATTGATATAGAATGTAAGCATTGATGGGAACCACTAACGAAAGGATTAAGAACACACAAAATAAGAGCAATTATGTCTATTCCTGCATGTGAAAAGATGAAAATTAATCATAAGGACTATGCTAACAAGCTTCGTTCTGTATCTTTACTTGCAACCTTAATGAATCATATGTAACTGTGAGAACTGAGCTATTTAGGACCTCAAATGTAACATGAGATTTGCATACTATTAGAGCATTATGCTCCATATAGAAGCGACAAGCAAAAGCTGTACACTAAAAAGAAACAAGTACAAACGATGGAGCTTATACATGATAATATAAGTTTAAACTGCAGCAAAGGACTGATATAAGAAAATAAACCTCACTATTCATCCAATACTCAGCTAATGATAACAGAATTCGGTTCCTTTCTTTGCATAAGGTTCAAGAGAAGGCATAACAGAACAAACCTGCCTCAGGAGGACTCGGACTTCTTCCTTCTCAGAATATGATATCCCTGTGCAAAACCCACAAACTCAATACAGAAGCAACAACATAAAAAATCTGTACTAGTGCCAGTAAAAAATAAAAAACAAATAAGAACGCATATTTGCAGTGAACTAGAGACAGCTGACAGCCCCCAGTGACAGCCAGTAGCATGGTCAGACATAAATGATACCAGAGGTTCATGTATAATCTCTTCTATTGTCACAAATAGAAATAGGATTTAGCATAGAGAATCAGAAGCAGATGCACAATGATTTCAAAGAAAGATCTCCAGGGCTCCAGGAAACATCGCTCACAAAGAATGATATGGGGTAGAGAACACATGACAAAACCATGCTGCAACACAAGTTCAACCGTAACAATGTTCTTTCTCTCTCATTTCCAAGTATAACTACCATCTATTGTCATGGTATTTGGTGGTGTCTTTCTTGGAGAAGTGGAAATCAGAGAGCTCAAACTCACTGCAACTAGGGCCCTCAATTGAATAGAACATAATGATTTCAAAATCTCCTACACCTAATGCTTCTGACTAACTAATTTGAGAAGATACGAGGAAAAAAGATAAATAGTTGAAGAAACAGTAAACCAGGCAACAAACCAGCTCAAAGAACAAAATTTCACAGATGCACATCGTTTTTAGAATTTGTACAGGCTGCCAAAGAGGATACAATAGGTTAAAAGCTCTGCATATCTTATCAGTTGCACTGGCTTCTTATTTTACTCCCTGTTTTCATCCTGTTCATAATTTTTCTACTTCTTGAAGCAGGGCCTATGTTTTCTTTTAAAATCAAGTTAACTCAAAGAAGTAATACTGTTACTGGATTCTAAAATATTCCAGTAACTATATTGCAAAAGATTTATGCTAGAGTTCATCATGTTGTTCTCCACAAAGTTTAGATTCTTAGAGAAATATAAAAAGATGCAAATCAGAAAATACCACAATAACTTGGGTCTGCAAGGAGGCCAACAAATGATATGTAATCATCAGGTCCTCGTGACTGTCCTTCTTGCTCCTTGATTAGAGAATAAGCAATCTGATAGTGAAAAATAAAATGTCTGCTAACAGATTTCTTACAATACAGTCCAAATACACAGGATCACTAACACAGTGCCAAAAAGAAGGGAACAGAGACTAAAGAGCTTGAGCATACTGAATAAAGACTAGATGAGTTGAGAAGCAGCATCCACATTCAACGATGAAGCAGTAGAAACTTTTTTTTAAATAAATAATAATAATAATTCTCAGCTTTGATTTCTGTCAAAAAATTAATTATAACGGTAAGAAGTTTGTTAAATCCCACATTCAAACAGAATTCTCTTGACAAAGCATGAAATGTCATTGATGAGCCAAGGAAACAACATTAGTAGTTTTCTTTGGAGAAGTTGGTGAAAGGAACTAGGAAAGGCCACACACCTGGGTGTCCACAACATTGTGCAACTTGATGCCAAATTGAAAATATAATGCCTGAAAGTTGAGATTAGAGGAACTATCAGACATGGCTTACTCCATCAAGCATATGGAATTATGGAAGTAGATAAAACTAATAAGAGACCTCACTATCTCGCTTGCAATCGTGAATTACTTTAGTGATGTACTTAGACTCAAGTGCAGGCTTACAGGCTTTCACAAGTGTTTCTCCACCCTCAATTGCATCAACCAAATAAATTGCATCTGGAAAGGCAAGCTGTGAAAGATGGAAACCTTAATCAACATGGGAAAGTACAATCTGATGCAGATTATTATGATTTTGGAGGCAGACAAGTTTCTCTGAAGTAAATCTTGCTTTGGAACCATGATTGTAGAAGGAAACTTAAAACGATAACTTCTGCAAAGTGGGTTCAGAATTTGAGTTGAAATCATCAACACAGATTACCTGCATTATGCAAAGGTTCCCGTGGCGACACAGATCAACACCTTCACAGTCAAAACCAATAACAAGTTGTCCCTGAGGAGTAGGCTCCAAAAATTCAGCCGGCAGCTGAGATGCTTGGGTTACAACATGAATAGGAACAGATGGTAAAGCATCACTTTGTAAGTTCTCACCTCCTACAAATTTCGATGAGTACATTACATCTTTAGCAGTACAATTTCAAAGTAAGACTATAGGTAAAAAGTCAGATGACACGATTGAGGCAAGCAGCATATCATACAAGTCAGGTGACACGAGTGAAGCCTGTAGCATATCATATAAGTCAGATGACATGATTGAAGAATGCATTGTATAAAATAATTATAAAAAAAAAAACGAAAAAAAAAATGTCAGATGACATAATTAAGATACTTTTACACTCACAAACAACCTGCATTTCTCTCCCTTTCATAAAGGAGTCACATCCATGCATCTAGGTTATCCATTCTTTATAGAGATAGAGACTAAAACTACATCCAAAGAGAACTTCAACAGTATGAGTAAAGAATTAAGAATTTGACAAAAAACAAGGGGATAAGCAAAAAAAAATCCGAGCAATGTTTGCCATTTATCCTCAATATTTGCTCCATTAGACTTGATATAAGATTTTGTCCAACTGTAGGTCTCCAAAATCATAATCACTTAAAAATTTCTAAAGTTGGATTCCAGTTATCGCTCTCTAGTTTGCTTAACTTTACATATTTCTTACTATATCTCTTTTATGCCATTACTCACACAGACAGAACACATAGAGACGATGAAAACAGGATCTGGCAGGTTCCGTTTCTTTCTTTATCCTCAATCTAAAGATTTTCTGCCATTCAAAGGACTATTCCACATCAGAACAGAATCAAACCCCAACAAACAAAATCAATTTATTATACTTCAAGCAACCTTCCAAAATGAGAACAATTACGCCAATGATTTCAGACACTTCATATTAGAAACAAGCTGTACGACAGTGCGTATTCGTATGCGTAGGCAAATGCATGTGCGCGAGGTGGGACCATGAATATGCCTGAAGCTACCAAACCAATAACTACCATTAAAGTAACTCAAGATTCTCAAAATCTTCCTAAACTACAGCAAACTCAAGATTCTGCGATATGTGAAGTCATCTTAACCACATAAAAAAGGCGAAACCCCGCTCAATTCACATCAAGAACTTCATCCGAACAAAACCCTTGAAGCAAATGAATCAAAAGGAAAACCCAGACGAACAAATTTCACCATTCATTCAAGAATCGACCAAATTCAAGAACGAGACCAACAAACCAAAATCGATGAAACAGTTACGAACAAATTAAAAGAAGAAATTATTAAGAAATTACCGGGATCGGGAGGAAGGGGCATATGGGTTTGCTGAGAGGAAGCCATGCGATCATCAGAGCACACACCCTTCTAAATTTGCTCTACACTGTTTTCAACAATTTTCGTAGTGTTAGACTGATGTAGTATATGCAGCACGCGTACGGACACCAAATTTTCGTGTGCGTTGGGAATGATGCTAAATTGCAAAATGGACCCTCATTAGCATTGCTTCCCTTAAGTTGTGTGAAACTTCAACTTTGGTCCTTTATCTTTAGCGGTATTTTGTTGCACTAGACGAGTCTATTTTTAAAAAATATATAGTTTTATTTATAGATTTTAAGGTACAACTCATAAAATAATGAATTTAACATGATTTGTTTTATTCACGAATTTAATTTTAAGTGTAGGCTAATTGTTGACCAGATATAATTATAGTAGTAAGGGTAAAAAAATGAAAAAAATAAAAAACTAAAAACACGACTCTCCTTTTGGAACATTATTGTTTTTGTTTCTGAAAATGAATTTTTCTAATGAAATGTAGTAAAAAAAAATTTATTACATTTAATAAATTATTTTATTTACACTTTCAGTACATTTTTAAGAGTTAGTTTTGTGTTAAACGGGTTTACATATACGACTACTGTTCACGTGAACAATACGCGTATTTAAAAAAAACTGATACTTGAATAAATCAAACTTATTGTTCACGAGTACCAGTACTATTAACACTATTACTTTAAGGGTGAACAAAACAAAGCCAAAAAAGTCAAAAATAAAAGTAATGAAAGTGCTATTTCATAAGAATAGAAGTGTTATTTTAAGGAGTAGCATTACTACACCATCCCTCTTTAGGAGTAGCACTTAATATGAAAAGGAATTTAAAAAAAAGGGTGAAATACACTTTCCCCCATGTGGTTTCATGTTTTGGACAGTTTCCCCCCTATGCTTTCAAAACTGACAGTTTTCCCCTCATGGTTTTGGACTGAAGTGTCCACTTAACGGAAAATGGCTTCTCTAACGGTGTTAAAGAAAATGACTAAATTACCCTTGATAAAAAAAACTTAAAAAAAAAAAATGAAAGAAGGAAGAAGACGATGGCACTGTTCATCGTCTTCTTCCTTTACTTTTTTTTTTTTTTTTTTTTCCCTAAACCTAAATCACTCCCGCAACTGATATGAAACCCATTTTGTTGGGTTTCATATCAATTGCGGGATTCTGCAACTGAAATGGAACCCATTTGATGGGTTCCATTTCAGTTCCTGCAACTGAAATGGAACCCATCAAAATGGGTTCCATTTCTGTTGCCGGAGCTTCCCGCAACGTTTTTTTTTTTTATTTTTTTTATTTTTTTTTATTTTTAGTTGGGGTTATTTTGGGAATAAAATTAATGACATCATCAATTTGTTTATCCCCACTCTCGTCTTGAGCGCGTTTGCTTCATGCGCCGTTAGAGAAGCCATTTTCCGTTAAGTGGACACTTCAGTCCAAAACCATGAGGGGGAAACTGTCAGTTTTGAAAGCATAGGGGGGAAACTGTCCAAAACATGAAACCACAGGGGGGAAAGTGTATTTCACCCTAAAAAAAAAAAATGAATGTGCTACTTTAGAATAGTACAAGTGCTACTCTTAAAGAGTAAAAATTGAAATTATATATATTAAAAAAAAAAACTAAAAGTGCTACTTCGTCAACAAAGTGATATGCAATTTTTCTTCATGAAGTATCAATTATGTCTAACTACTACTTTGTGAACAACAAAGTGATATGTGAGTTTTCTTTATAGAGTATTAGTTATCTCTAACTGCTATTTCGTCGACAACAAAGTGATACGCAAGTTTACAAAAAATAAAAAAACGCGCATAGATGACTTGTCGTCGCATGGCTCAGATCTATAAACCCTATCACATATATAGATCCATTTTATATGATTTTCTACACATTTTTAATATGTTTAAACTTAATCTTAAGCTATATATTTAAAATTACAACTATAACACTATACAAGGCCTTAATCCTTTTGCTCTAGAGGACATTACAAATATCCAATCTCCAAAATATAGATAGACAAACCTTCTATAAAATTATAAAATAAGGTACTAGCTAGAAACAATTTATAGTTGTTTATATTTTTTCCCCACCGACTTTATATATATAATATAAGGATTTTTTAAAAAATATTAAGAGCATGTTCATAAGTTATGTTGTTGAAAACATTATTTTGAAAAACAAAATTTTTAATGTAAGATGCGTATTGAAAATATAAAACGTATAGTTGAATGGTAAAAAATTGTATTAGAAATGATGAAAAAATATTATGACATCTTATGGAAAATAATTAGAAGATTGAAAATATAGAGTGAACATATAAAGTGAATAATGTGGCACATCACCTGCTAGTTATATTTGACATTTTTAATTTTAGATGTCCAATAAATATTTATTATGCGAATGCCACGTCAGTTACTCTGCAGTTTTTATCTGAATTTTCACAGAGCATATCATCACTCATTTATTGTAAACACCAAAAATAAGACCAAAATACAAACCAAAACAATAAAAGCAAAACATCCCTAAATTTAGTATGGCACACAAACGTCGAGCCACGAAGATTTTGGGTTCAACCTAAAAGCGAAGGGAGTAACTTCTCTTTCTATTTATTTATTATCAGGGGCCTTAAAATATTTTTAATAATTTCATAATTAACAAAAAAACCTCTTCATCCATCTCTCATTTATACTACATTCTCCATAATCATAAAGAATCCTCTATTAGAAGCTTTTTTTTTTTTTAATAGCCAAAACTAGCAAAGGTAAAAACCGAACTCTCGACCTCTAAGAGCCTTCTATGCAGCACAATTGATACTTCATGAAGAAAAATATAAACAAAAACCCAACAACTCACCTATTTTAGTGGACCAATTTTATTTTTTTTCTTCAAACTTATTTTTTCTTTTTCTTTATTTTTTGAGTCCTACAATTACTTTGCGTTTTTTCCCAATTTATTCTTTTATAATATTTTTAAATTACTCACTTATAAATACTAATTCAAAATTCGTTTGGGATCAAAGTCGAGTTCAGGCTCGGGTTTCAGGTTGAATTTGGGTTCGGGCCGGTTCAATTCAGGCCCATTTTGGGCCCATGGTTCAGGCTCAGTCTTGGGCCGGGTCCAGTTTTGGGCCTCAAGCCAGTTTTGGGCTTCGGGTCGGGTCGGGGCATGCACGGGGTTTATATAAATATAAAAAAAATTAAAAATTGTGTTTGGACAAAAAAAACTAGATACGAATAAATATAAAAGTATATAATATATAATATTTCAAATTTTAAAATAGATTCAAAGAATTAAAATCTGCATAAAAAAAAGGAATTAAAATGAATTTAAAAAATTTTGAAAAAATTTTATTAATAAACCATTAAATAAGCCTTACATTTTTGTATAATGGGTATTATGGGTACCCATAGCTACCCATTACCTATTTGAATTAAGATTATTAATTGAATGGGTAATGGGTACCCAGTACCCATTAACTTAATACTCATTTAATACCTGTCCAACCCACCCGTTTGACACTCCTAGTTTATATGTATATTGGACCCTCCAAAAATTTTAAAACGTAGTTTCTGAATTTGTCACTGGTTGAATTTACAGTGAAAGGATTTCAACTTTTTTTTCCTTAGTATTCAAAAGCAATAATATCCAGCCAGAACATTCAATAATAAAACAAAACTGAAAAGCGACTGAAAGAAAAACTAAATACTACAAATATGAGTAGATCATTATGCTAACAAACTTATTATACCAAGTTCCAGTATTGCTGCTCAAGCTTCAACTCCAGAATTAATACAAAACTTCGTGTGCAAAAATTAGTTCTAACATATTAGTATAAAATTAAAATTCTTGGGGCTTGAGCTGAAAAAAGGAGGAAAAAAAAAAAAAAACACACACTTGCACCGCCAGTCCATTTCAAACAAAAATAATGTGAATTTTAATTTAAAATTTTTAAGTGAAAAATGATTACACTAAAATTTTCATGTGCAAAAATTATTGTTCTATAATTTTTATGTGCAAAAATTACTGTTAAAAAATTTCAGTGTGCAAAAATGACTGTGATCTATGGGTGTTATTGTTTTCTTACACTAAAATTTTAACAAGTGCCTCCATTAACTTATATTAAATTAATGATATTTAACTTCACTATTTTCTTTATAGTTATGTAGTTTTTGTCATGATTTTGAGATTTTGGGGTTGGGTTGATTTTTTACTTTCGAATTTAGTAACTTTAATCTTATATCTATTTATTTATCTATTGATATACTTTGAATGATAATTTTTGTTTTAAGTTTTAGATAGATATGTCAAATTTATAGCATCGAGTTTATTTGTGGTCCAGACATGAATTTTTGGTCCTTATCAATATTGACGTTTATAATATTTTATTTTCTGAATTTTATTATGAAATCAGTTATTAATCGAATTCTCAATCTGTTATTTATAAATTTAATGACTATTTTAATTTTTTCTTTAATTTTATGCCAATTACACACATATATTTGAAGGGCATTTTAGGAATTCGCATTTTGAAAGTTATTTTTGGCTCCGAGCAGGTATTGAAGTTGTTATTGACGTCATTTCCCTTTCGATTGGATGTGATGATAACAGTTTCTCTGTTGTTCCTTTCTACAAAGA
The DNA here is from genome assembly GCA_016801395.1 of Leptodermis oblonga. Lineage (NCBI taxonomy): Eukaryota > Viridiplantae > Streptophyta > Magnoliopsida > Gentianales > Rubiaceae > Leptodermis > Leptodermis oblonga. The sequence goes on along the minus strand of CM028757.1, from coordinate 33,712,061 downwards.
TGCCACTGCCATATGAGCATTTTGTGTTGTGGTAGAAGGAAATTTTTTTAAAGTTGTGCAGCAGGGAACTCTAGCCCAACGACAATGAAGCTTTGTGAATTCTTAAAAGCAATGTCAATTGAAATGTTAGAGCTACTGCTTTACTGGGAGACGACCAACAGTTCCATGGGGAGTCCTGTTCCAACCTAACTGGTACCCCTTCTTGCTACCCTTGGTCTATCCTGGATAAATGGAAACTGAAATGCCGCAACATGTCTCTCATCGGACAAAATTGGTGTCCAGAAAAAAATTGTATTGTGTGAAAGTGACAAGCTGAGCTAGGGAAATTTAGAAGGGCATAAGGTATTAAATGCTAGTGGAGTTGCCATGATAACCATCAATTTAGATGTTCATCCTTACACTATTGAAGTTGAACGTTATGTTCTTCTTGCGACGAGGGTCAGCTTTGTCCTGGGTCAGAGGACCAAGTCCTACGTGAGTTTCGCTTCCAGTCAGGTCGCAACAATTATATTCAAATTGACTGTTATAAGAGAGCAAAGTGCCCCAACAGTTGCCTATTTCTCTTCCAAAGGTCCCAACCGGGTTAGCCCTTCAATTGTAAAACTGGACATTCTTGCTCCTGGACTAAACATTTTTGCTGACGGAGATGATGACGGGAATTTCATAATGTCACATGGAACATTCATGGCAACTCCCCAACTTAGTGGATTTGCAACCATTCTTAGGCGGTTATATCCGGCGTGGTTGCTTGCTGCCACTGAATCCGCAATTATAACCACGCCTGATTTCCTGAACATTAATCACATATGGATTCTTGATTAGGGGTTGGTTGAGGCAGATTAGTTTGCCATTGGTGCAGACCATGTGAATCCAGCAAGATCCATTAATTGTTCCCTGATTAGTATATGACATTCAACCAGAAGACTACATTGCTTATTTGTACAATTTGAATTACACAGATGTGCAAATGAGAATCATTGATTATTTTGTCCTAGATATATTTGTCAAACTTATAGGATCGAGTTTATTTCATTTGTGGTCAGACAAGTAGAATCTCGCATGTCAGGTTGTTTTTGGTCCTTAACAATATTGATACTTGTAATATTTATTTTTTAAAATTTTTTATTATGAAATCAAGTTAATCGAATTTTCATTCCGTGAATTATAAAATTAATGATTATTTCTGTGTTTTATTTTATTTTATGCCAATTAGTTATTTGAATGACATACGAAGAATTCGCATTTTGAAAGTTCCCTTTCGAGTGGAGAGCTTTTTAAGTTTCTCTTGGTGAGGACTTTGTTAAACGTATATAAGTTCCGGTAACCTTGTTTTTTGCCTCTGTTTCTTGAGTTTGGCTTCGGTATCAGAAATACAACATCAATTTGTTTTGCTTAGTTGTTTGAATCCATCGGTTTGCGTGTAAATTAATTTGAGACTTGATCCAAATTAATTATTTTTCGGCAATCAGAAGGGTTTTCAGGTGTTGAGTTATCAGTTTTCGTTTAAGTTCTTCCACTGAAAATGCTCTGTTTCAATTCCTCATTTGTCATAGTTTCATCTTCTTCATGATTGTGAGTAATCTCAGCATATTTCAAAGGGCTCTTTCTAAATGTCCCAATAGCAAGTAATCCATTAGGCCAATCCTCAGGGAAACTCTCTCAAATTCATAATCTGATTTAGTACGTTCCACTTTCATGGCGTCCCTGAACTACTCGTTAATTTTCTTATTCGTAGTATCAGTTTAGAATGTCAACCACCTGAACTAACGAAAAGCTATATAGTTCATGTTAGGCTACATTTTGGTCTCAACAAGTCTTACCAAAGGGAGAGAGAGAATGATCAATCTTAAACACATCACATAAATCTCCTCCTTCCATGCATCTATATCTTACACCAAGTACGATCATGTGCAAATTTTATTGCCTGTGCAATTCAGGTGCAAATTTTATTGCATTTACAATTCATGTGCAAATTTTATTGTATACTGAAATTTTGAACCTGTGGAAATTGCTTTCTTTTAGTGACCGGTAGAATAATTATTGATTAAGAATGTCCAATTGAAAGACATATTCAATGTGTTTGAACATTAGTGTATGTGTATTACACTTAATTGGGCGCTTGGTCTGATGAGTTCATCAGTTCATGTGCTTCTTTATTAGTTTCCCTTCAACTTATTAGTGCTCCATTTTGTTAATTAATTTTTCCATGCTCGTTTTTTGTGGTTCTTTTGGGACCTTTCAATTGTTCAAAGACTAGCTGCTCTAATGTGCTTCTTTTTTAAGTAATTATTTGTTGTCTCATACTTAAACAATAAATAACTGAATATTTATACAAGTTATAGAATTCAAGATTAATAGAGTCATAATCGTATTTAAAGTGGTATAAAAGAAAAAGGAATCATAGAGACACATATGGTGTATAGTTAAATAAGTGTATTGTACTAATTTAATAGCAACAAAAATACAACAGCCATTTACTAATTAAAAATACACAATAAGTATTTTAACACCTATAATAATAAGACTAATGATACACTGATCAAGTAATTTTCTCAACTTTCTTAGATACACTTTTATAAAATAATTATTAATACTACATTATTGACTAATGAATGCATGACACCTCATTTGACTTAAGAAAATTGAGAAGATTATTTGAGGAGTGTATCATTACTCTAATAATAAATATTAAAAAATTACACCCCTTTCAATAATTTTGATTCTTCCTTCGCTCTTAATAGAAATTTTTCGTTTTTCTTTTTTTTTTTACCCGCCTTATAAATTGATATAATTTCTAAGGCATCTACCTTCAAACCACCTTAGAAAGTATTTCACATTTCGGAGGCGGTTTTAAAAAAATCCACCTTAGAAAGTCAAAGACTGAAATATACAGTAAAAAAATGTCTAATTTAGCTTTAATTTAGAAAAAATGCATCTATCTAATTTTCATGAAAAAAGATATACAAAAGAGGCTAAGAAATGGATAATTTGAAAGTTAGAAAGTCATTAAAGGCAAAAGAACCAACATACAATCCTTTCAAAATAACCAAGGGCCAGTTTCTTTTCATGTTTTTGTCTGTATTTTTAAAAAACATATTTTTGAAAAATAGTCTTTTTAATACAAAAAATGTATAGTTGAATAATAAAAAGTAGTATTGAAAATAATAAAAATTGATTATAATGTATAAAATAAACCAAAAACAAAACTAAAACACGAAAAAAAACAATAACAATGAAAATAAACATGCCTCAACAGACAATCCCTTCAAAATAACCAACTTCATATCATCCAATCAAAACCCAAACAATCCTTGTATTTAATTTTGTAGGCTCACAATAAAAGTTTGGTTTTTTTTTTCTTTAATAATTTTTTTAAACAACAATAAAAATTTGTTTGACATATCATTTATAAATTAAAATGAGTTTTGAACCATATCTGATAATTATTTATCAACTTAGTTAAAAATGTAACATGATACAACCCCTCAAACATTGATTTAAAATATATTTTAGAACACATACGAGATCAATTTTACAAACTAACACTTGTTTCTGATTGAAGAATAATTTGAGACTCAACTTGTATTTAATTTTTTTAAAAATCATTTTAATATATATATATATTTTTTATATCATTAAAATTATCATTCGATTGATAGACCATTTGGATCTAAAATTATCATTCAATTTTTTAAAAAAATGGTCAAACTTTGCCTCTCCCTCAAATAGAAATAGATTTGCCATTAGGACGACTATGATTAAAATTGACAAGTTGACGGAAAGATATTGATTAATAGACGATGTGACATTTACTTGTGGTAAATTTCAATATTTGTTAAGTGAAAAGCTTATTCTCAAGAGTCAATTTAGTCGTACCAATTTAACTCGTGATTAGATTCCACATAGGTGAACACCAACTTATCAATTAAATTACAATCATCTTAGGTGACAATTTCTTTTGAGAAAGGAGCAAAGTAAGACTACTTTTAGGCTCTGTTCTCTTGTGGCTTTGGTAGAGGAAATTTTATTAGAGAGAAGTTTTTTGTTAGAAATTTTTTAGAGGGAAGTTTTTTTTGGGAAATTGTGTAGGTGAGAGATAAAAAAGTGTAATGATTGTGTTATTTTTTGAATTTATGTGAGTAGGTATTTAGAGGGAATTTTAAAATTTTAATTTTAAATTGTTGAAAAAGTAAAGTTGTTTCTTTGTGTAAAGTTTTGGAAAAAAAAAGTGATGATTCTCTACCAAAGCCACAAGAGAACAGAGCCTTAAAAACGTCAATAACAGACAATTTTAGACTATAATAAAGACTTTAAACAAAACGTTAGTAGTAAGAATACACATTCTACCCTTAAAATTTTTTACGCATCACTTGTGATGGAAATGCAAATCTAAGGCCCCGTATGGCAACAAAATTTTCCATCTCATTTCACTCTCACTTTTATTTTATAATAATTTCTCATTAATTTTAATATACTTTTTTACATTTTTCAAACACTTTTTTATATAACTTTAATAATTTTAAAATTCAAAACACCTTTCATTTCAAAAGGCATACTATACGTCTTCTACGTGTCAGCAAAAAGCCCCAGTAAAGTAAACATTAAACAATACCACGTTGGTGTGCAATGAAAGCGAAGAAATCCAACAATGGTCATGGATTTTTTTTTTAAAATTTTTATTTTTTAACTGTGATGCCATTGCTATCTCTTTCCTGAGGTTCTAGGCTCTGTTCTATCCAAAATTTGGGTCCACAGAAGAAGCCTGGCACTTTTTGGCCCCATTTCGCTTTTCACATCCTATTGATCCAACTGTTGTTAGACTTCATAGGAGGTGTTGGGCGTTCATCTTTACCTTCTTGCTTTCGTTCTTCCTTTTCTATCCAAGAATCCCTAGAAAAATTCCTGCTTTCTTTTTCGTGTATCGAATCTCTTTTTTCTCAGTTATCACCTTTAGTTTTTTGCTTGATTCCGAGTATTCTTCTACCATAATTGAAAGAATAGGTTGGGCGGCTTTTTGTTTTTCTGTTTTTTCCCCCCTTTGGTTGCTTGCTATTATTGGTTCTTCCGAAAAATATCTGAATTTGGGGAAATAAATCAGTTGTGGAGTTTGGGTTTTCGAGATTGAGCAAGTTACAGATGGGTTTTGCTTTATTCGGCTTGGTTTTCAATAGTGGAGACGAATCTTCTCGGCTGGGATTAATTTGTATTTTTCAGTGGCTGGTTCTTTAACCTTGTCTAAGAAGCAGATTTCGATTCCTCAGATTGTCGATTGAAGATAGTTTGCAAGTGGGCTTCATTTTTGAGCTGAATTTATCCTGGATTTCTTGGTGTTTTTGAATTGGTACCGGGAGTTGAGTAGTTTCGTGCTCTTCTAGGGGGATTTGTGTCCGGATGTTCAGGCTAATTGGAGGAAATAATTAAATTTGTTTACAGAGGGGGAGAGAGTGGTTGGAGGGTTGACGTAGCTAGAGAAGATGAAGCGAGGGAAAGATGATGAGAAGGTTATGGGACCGATGTTTCCCAGGCTTCATGTGAACGATACAGAAAAGGGAGGACCTAGAGCTCCTCCAAGGAACAAGATGGCCCTATATGAACAGCTCAGTATTCCCTCCCAGAGATTTAAAACTGGTGTGGTGCCTATTAAATCAAATAGCACTGCAAATCCTGCTTCCTCAAGCCAGGTGAGTTGCAGTTAAATCTTCTAGCATTTGTTTTGCTTTCTTGACTGTTGATTTGATGGCTAACCAAATAAATTTTCTGTTTGAATCTTGGTTTTTGTTTGAGTTTAATTGCTTAATTACTCCCTGCTCACGTTTATTGTGTAAATAAGATCATGAATTACCCAACAAGGTTTTCAAAGAAGCATTTTTGGATAGTATACTACTCGTAGATTGGAGAAATATTTCTAACAAGGCTATAAGCGTAAGATATTATGAAGTTTGATACCATGTATTGCTTATAAAACATAGTACTGTTCTTGGTGCTTTGTTAATATTTGAATCTTTAATGTCTATGTTAAGGTTCTGAATTATTGCATTGTGTTATGACGTGCAAATTACATTTTAAAGAGCAGTTGTGATGATCTACTCATTTCCATGGAGTAGATGTTACACCAGAAATATTGAGCTTTGATGTAAAAGTGTTAAAGTACAAAGAAGCAGCCCCAACTAAAAGTATAACGAGGAGGGAACACATAGCCTAAATAAATAGCTTTCGGTCTGGGAATTGCAAGACTAAAAATTTGTCAGGGCTACATATGTGATTTGTAATTGACCAGCTATGTGAGAAACAGCTTTTATGGTTCAAAATAATCCAAGTCCATGTGCTGGACATGAGTTGAATTTGGTGTATAACTATATGAGATACTCTGCAACTTTTCATTTTAATACATTCCTCAGTGATTTTATTAATGTGAAAGAGATTGGTTTCAATGCACTCAATGGCTTGCACCTGATTTGAGTGTGAGAATGAGATTCATTTACTGATCTTTTTCTTTTTGTGGTCTATTTTCCATGAATCCTTGTCCTCTCAGGGGAGTGGACATCAGATGAATACGTTTTATTCGCATCCACTTCCTCTTTCAAGACAGTCTCCTGAGGAGCCAGCCAGCCTCTACTATGAATCAACTGCTTCTTTTTTGCCACGTGAGCAGAAAAGCCATTCAGAGGAAGATGATTTTAGGGTTCCTATCTTCATGCAGAGCCATCACGGCCCAGATAGCGGAAAGCCCTTTCCGTCCAGTCCAGTTAATGTTGACCTTCCAAGAAAGCAGATAAGCAATAGCAATAATGAGCCAAGGCAGATTATAGCTATTGGATCCAATACAAAACAAGAAGGAAGAAAGCAAAATGAGAAACTAGGCGAGCTTATAGGAGCTAGGGAGCAGTCGGTCAAAGCTGTATCAAATTCGTCATCTGTAGATAAGGCTTTAGTTTCTTCAAGGCCAGGGGATGCATCTGTGTCTCGTATTCCTGGAGGTTACATTCCCAGTAATGGCAATAGGTTTCTCAAGGCTGATCAACCTTTATTACCAGAGCACACAGCCAATTCGTGCATTAAAAGTCGGGTTTCTGGTGATGCAGTCTACAACGAACCAACTAGACTCAGAAGTAATGGGAATCCAGTCCCAGTATATGATTTCCACCATGAAGACCATAGAATTCTTGATGACTCTGAATCCTGTTATGACAAGACATGTAGGTCCTCACCAACTGAAGTTGTAGATAGGGATGATGATGCCTCTGAAACATCTATGGTGGATTCTATATCTGGGTTGGATGTCTCGCCTGATGACGTTGTTGGAATAATAGGTCAGAAACATTTCTGGAAAGCTCGAAGAGCTATTGTCAAGTAAGTCATGTTACTTTATAGTGTTTATAAAATTCTATTGCGTTTTAGATCCTTGGTGTAGATGCTGCATAAGAATAGAATTACCTTGTGGCCACTGTTGGTACTGTTTACTTTGCACTGTCTTTAAAAATGAAAAAGTGTTCAAGAACTCTTGTATCTGACCTGGAAAGAAAAAGGAGTATTGCAGTTGACTATCAAAAACTTATTAAGCCATTTCTATACCCATGGTTTTAGTGGTAGTGAAAATTAACAACCCCCAAACTGAAAAAAAGGTGTTTAGTCTGCTTGTGTGAGAAAAGTACAGGAATGCTGATGAACACTGTATATGCGACTTAAATACCATGCTCTGCGTTTGCTTTCTGACTCCTTCCACTGGGTAAGACAAGTTTCAGTAATCTTGTATTATTAAGTCATGGAATGAGACTGGTCTAGCCCCCTAATATAGTTACGCTACTACAGTTTGCACCCTTGGATCCGACAGGCTTGGGTAGAAGACATGTTTATTTGTATTTGATCCCTGCTGAAAGAAGTGAGTAAATGAGAATGCACAATTTTCTGGAGGACTGGAGAGTTGTTATTATATAACTAAGATCAAAATGTCCTCCTTAGCTTTAGAAACTAAGAAGCAATGGCAATTTGGAAACAGTGTTGTTCTGTCTCCTTCCTATTTAGAGAACTTGTTCTTGTTTGATTACATGGCATCTGGAGTTCATGATAGGGTTGTACATATCAGCCCTTTTTAGCAGATATGTTCTTAGTGAAACTACTGGGGTAGTTTTGTGGTACTAATTGGGGTCTGCTATTTTGGGCATGGTCGCTCTTCAGCTGTAATTGATGGGTTTTGTCCTTATCCATATCAGCAGGGAAATCTCCCAGAATAGCCATTTTGTGTGCCAGGTGAGTTCAGTTGCTGGATGGTGCTTATAAGTACTGTTTTTTCGTACTGGAACTACTTATATTTTAAGTGCTAGGGTTGGGGTACACAAATGGAGTTGTTGCTGTGGATGGTGGTTTTACCTCTGGTATAAAAAGTAGCTTTGGAGCTGAACAAATTTTGAGGATGAAAGACATTTGAGACCCCAGTTAGTTGTAGAGATCAATGCATACTTTTCAGATTACCGACATTTATTAACAACCTTTCATTTCATACTCCAATTTCTTGCCTGGGTGGATAGAGTACAACTCTGGGTGCTTATGTGTGCTTCTATGTGGATTATGCTACTGGGTTATAATTTTCTGCTTCTACTTTCTCATTTCGTTTTATCTAAATCAACTGAATATAATTATTTTGTAATATACCGGAGTGCTTTCTCAATTTTGCTAATGTTCTCTTTGACCAGTCTAAGTCTTCATCTTACACCATTATTGCACTCCCAATTAAGGATCAGAAAAATGTAAAAATCTTTTATACCTATATTATGCTTTTATACAGAAACATGTTTATGCCTGATAAAAACCATGTGTTTGGTAGGTTTACTGTCGTATCTCTTAAAATAGCAATAGTATCATCTATAACCCATCGCTTGATTCACTTGGCTATTTTTGTATGGTTCACTATCTAGCCCTTTTAATTTATCGTATTTCTTTCATTTTCATTGCGAAGTCATGCTGACATTTTCCTTCACGTTTCAGCCAACAGAGAGTTTTTGCTGTTCAAGTATTTGAATTGCACAGATTAATACAGGTATGCAAGCGTTCGGAATTTCCACTTTTATCTGAGCCTCTGTTTATCTTTATTTTGTTTAATAGAGCTTGTGTTCATGATTGCGATAGGTTCAAAAATTGATTGGTGAATTGCCACGTCTTCTGCTCGAGGATTCAACTTACTTGGGGAAACCAATGAAGGGGTCTTCTTTTAAGAAACCCTCAGTAGATTATGCCATGAAGGGAGTTCCAAATAGTTCCAAACAGAAGAATGATTCTGAGAAACAGAACCATAAGATGGAATGCTCTGCTGAAAATACTGTTGGGAAGACGTCTCTTTCTTCTGTGCAGAATGGTAGCCAGATGCCTGTCTATAAACCTTTTGCAGCAAGTTCTCCCGCACCCGCAGCAGCTGCAGCTGGGGACCCTACTACCAACCCTTGGTGTTTCCATCAACCTCAGGGACAACAATGGTTGGTTCCAGTAATGTCTCCATCGGAAGGACTAGTTTACAAGCCTTACCCTGGACCTGGATTCATGTCCCCGGCTTGTGGCGGTTATGGGCCGCCTGGATCAACCGCAATGATGGGCAATTTCTTTCCTCCATCATCATATGGAGTTCCAGCAAGTCATCATTATCAAGGGATGGGTGTTCCACCATTCACTGCAACTGCTGGACCTCAGGGTTATTTTCCTCCATATGGCATGGGAGTTATGAATCAGGGAATTGGAGGATCACCTGTTGACCCGATGACCCACTTCGCATCATCTGGTTCGCATGGGCAGCCACCTTGGATGGGGGTCAAGAACAATGTTCCACTTCAGAGGTCAAGTACCATACCCAGCCCGAAAGCTGGACCCATAGCGGATGTCACCAAGTCACAAGTATCAAGAGATGGCGAATTACAAATTAGTACCGCGAGTAGTCCAAGCGCAAGAGTCCGGAGAAACGGAAGAGGCCACCACTTCACAGATGGAGGTAGCGCTCTTCCCCTTTTCCCAACGTCTCCACTAGTTGTCGAGGCTCCAAGTCTTAATAATAATAGCACTCCACCACTTCCCCCGGAGGCTGGTTACCCGACAGCTCGAGTCATTAAAGTGGTTCCTCGTAATGGTAGGTTGGCAACAGAGTCTGTTGCTCGCATCTTTCGGTCTATACAGGAAGAGAGGAAACATTAAGATTCCTGTTTGCTATATCATCGGTTGTGGTTGTGGCGATGTCTGAAACGACGAAAATGATGGATTTACTTTGTTCTGCTGCTACTTTGCCATGTAATGTTTTGTGAAATGAACCCCCATTAATGAGGTATAGGTGCTCCTGTAGATAATCTGTATGAAGTATTGTGATCTGAGGGTTGCATCCAGTAATTGTTCATATAGTGTTTGTTTTCCATTTCCTGTAGGGGCTGTTTGTTTGTCAGTGATTCTTTCTCTTCAGTCTAGAATTCATGTAGTAGTGTTTTACTTGGAATTATGGGGTTTATGCATGAAGCAGCCAAACAGACACGGTTGGTTCTTTGATTTTCTATACTTTTTGATGCATTTCTATGTTAATTTGACACTATTTGGTTCGAGGTATTGTATATATCTCGAAAAATAAGTATACTTCTTCAAAGATAACGAAGAAGGCAATCTAGAAATGGAAGCCTTTATTCTCAGAGTTCTTTCCGGGAAACGGCGGAAATGATTGCAAGGAAGAGTTATTTTGGGTCTATTTTAGCCCGGGAGGGGGTTGGATGTTCCCGTATCCCCATGTCTCCCTTCACATTCATGTGAACCTCCTAAATGTGTGTTTTGGGGGGGGGGGGGGGGGGGGGGGGGGGGGAACATGAGGACAAGAGATCTCTTCAAAATATTTTATCTTATTAAGTCATTCTGGGGCCAAATAGTTCCATATTATTATCTTTTGTGTTAAAATACAAGTTCAATGTTTACGAAATTAGGCCAAATTAGCTATACTCTGTTAATGAGCTAAATTTGCCATACTTTATAATGTCGGGGGCGTATTTAGATCCAAAATAACGTTTAGAGATTTATTTAGCTTTGAGATAAAACATCAAGAACTTTTGCCCCCCAATTATGATTATTATGATTGTGAATATATATATATTTCTTTGTGACTTGATTAGGTTCTTTGGAAGGAAATATGAATAAACCAGAATCACACCTTTATTCTAAGTTGTGAAGAATTAGGCTGCTATATTATCTCATCTCCAATCATGCTTTAGTTCGTTTGGACTGAAAAATGTAAGTTTTCGGATAAAATTTTGTTTGATAAATAAGTTGGAAGTGTGTTTTGCAGAAATTGAAAGTTAAAAAGTGTAAATCTTATCCAACAACTTAAGATAGGATTTAAACTCTTAGCGATCCATTTCTTCTAGTTATAGTATAGTATATCCAAAAGAATAATGTTTTTATTTAATTTTATTTTAATATAACCATTTTTATTTTATTTTTACTTTTCATGTCATTAAAAATATAATTATTTATGGTTTATAATTAATATACTTTTAAAAAGAAAAAACATAGGTGAAAAACTTAGTACTCGTATATAAAATTATGTTGTATTTTTAAATATATCAAAAAATGTAAATCTTCAAAACACGACTGGAGCAAATATTTAACTACTACTAATTAGGCTTAATTTATGAGTTTAATTTGATTCTGGTTTCGAATTCTCATTATTTTTTCAAAAACAAAATAGGATATAGGTCTTAATTAAAAGATATCCTTTCTCTATTTCACCCCTTTTCTCCGTCGGATTTAGCGACAATTAATTACATTCGTCACTAAAAAAGATCTTAATGGATATATATATCATCCATCGGAGAAATTATTCGGTGCAATCGTTGCACCACGTAAGATTATGTAACAAGATACACTAAGGAGGAAAGAGTGCTTTTTTTTTTTTTTGTTGAAAAAAACAGATGCATTATGAATGAATAAAAATTAGAATTATCGATTCATGATTGGTTAGCAGACTATTTTTAAGGGTACATCCGATGCACTTAATAATTTTCCCATCGATTGTCAACTAAAAAACATTACTTGCACCACAATCCACACATCAACAGATTTTTATCCTTTTTTTAAATCCAATTATTTCTTTGTCTAAATTAATCCGGTTTTTCTTTTTGGGATGAGAAACTATCCAAAATCCTAACAGATTTACACTAAAAAGTTAGAATCCAATCCTGATTAGAACAAGCTTGCAACCACATCTATTTAAACTGTTCTTCACCCCATTCGTCACACCATTCTCAGATTTTCTGCAAATTCTCAATTTCCTTGATTAGATTGTTCTTTTAGAGTTTTGTTCTTTTATAATCTGCCATGGCTGGTTTGATTGTTTGTTTTGGTGAGATGTTGATTGATTTCGTGCCCACCGTGTCGGGTGTTTCATTGGCGAAGGCTCCGGGTTTTTTGAAAGCTCCCGGCGGCGCTCCCGCCAACGTGGCCATTGCCGTGACGAGGCTCGGCGGCAAGTCGGCATTTGTCGGAAAGTTGGGCGACGATGAGTTCGGCCGTATGTTGGTCGGAATCTTGGAAAAGAACGGCGTTTCAATCCAGGGAGTTAATCTGGACGCCGGAGCCAGAACCGCCTTGGCGTTCGTGACTCTACGCGCCGACGGCGAACGCGAGTTCATGTTCTACCGGAATCCCAGCGCCGACATGTTGCTCACCCCGGAGGAGCTGAATCTCGATTTGATCAAATCTGCCAAGGTTTTCCACTACGGCTCCATCAGCTTGATCGTGGAGCCGTGCAGATCCGCCCATATCAAAGCTATGGAGGTCGCCCGTCACGCCGGAGCGCTGCTTTCGTATGATGTCAATCTCCGGGAACCCCTCTGGCCGTCGAAGGAGGAAGCCAAGGAACAAATCATGAGCATCTGGAACAAGGCTGACATCATCAAGATCAGTGACGTGGAGCTTGAATTCTTGACCGGGAGCGACAAAGTTGACGACGAATCTGCCATGTCGCTGTGGCGTCCGAGCCTGAAGCTTCTCCTGGTGACGCTCGGAGACAAGGGGTGCAACTATTATGGAAAGACTTTTATGGGACACGTGGATAGTTTCAAGGTTGATACCGTTGACACCACCGGCGCCGGTGATTCTTTCGTCGGAGCTCTGTTGGGTAAAATCGTCGATGATTTGACGATTATTGAGGATGAAACAAGGTTGAGGGAAGTGCTTAGATTTGCATGTGCATGCGGAGCTATTACTACGACTAACAAAGGCGCCATCCCATCGCTTCCAACTGAAGATCAAGCTCTTTACCTCCTTAAAAAGGAACACTAGTTTTAGTTTTCTCGGTTTTTGTAGGGTTTAATGTTCTTAGTTAGGGTTCGGTTTAGTTGTTTTTATTTATTTAAGTTATGAATTATTGTATATTGATTTTATGATTTTGGTGGTTAATTTATCATCACCAACAAAGTTAATTTACACTTTTTATTTTCAGTTGAAATACATCCCATTGGAGTTCAGATCTTTTGCCCAATTTTTCATGTCTTATTTACAATTTTTTACTGTTAATACTTGTGCATCCGTATAATAAGACATGAGAATTTAGGTAAAAGAAAAAAAAAAAAGAAAGATAAAAAGGGCCAACCTCATGAGATATTTAGCTATATTCTAAACTTTCATCATTCGTTTTTTTATAGTATTTCAACTAATTATATCTCAAGGTTTCGGATTAATTAAGGTAAGTTTCAATATTTGTGTCTGATTTTTCGTGTGTAAAATTTCATCAGCGATCTTTTCTGATTTTTATCTCCCTCTTTTTAGTGGATTATAATTCAATGCACAACAAACATTGTGTCAATTTTGGTAAATTTTATATTTTATTCTTATTTGATTTCCTCTAATGCATATCAAAGGGGATTCGTGTAACCTGTAGATATTTAGAAAGACATTATAACCAAAACTATTAAACTTAGATGAATTAAATATGGGTCAAATTGGACTTAATCTTTTGTATTGAAACATAAATATATGTCAAAGGGAACACTTATTTGATAACGCTGGAGTATATATATAACATTCTCTTATTATATTTTGACTACTACCAATTAAGATTTGCTAACTATGTATGGATAAATCAAATATTTTACCACTTGAACTATGTCTAGAATTATAAAATAGAACGAAGGTAGTACATGTTATGAACGGTACCCGGTAACCAATTTTAACAAAATGCAGCAAAAATTTAAAAAAAAACAAGCCATCTGTTCCATTATAAGAGTTTAGATAATGTCACTAACATGGTATGAATTGCCACTCTAATTAATTAACTCTCAGTACATGTATTAGTAGCCTACAAATTGTAACTCATTATATATTTTGTTGGTTATAATTTTAGCATGAAAAAAGTATGAGATCTGACATATTACTTACTTTCCAGTTAATTAGACTTTCACGGCAAATTAAACCTCTATCAAATTCAAAAGCTTCAATGAAATCTAAATGATCAGAAAGGTAAGTCATGCGCAGAAACACTCTACGTACTCTCTACTATATCTTCTTCTTCTTCAACAGATCGATTTAATTTACTTAGTGAATTCAAGAGACTTTCAGTTTCATAATTTTCTTGAATTTTATACACATTGTTCCTGAAAATTAATCCCAACTCTTTAAATCGATCAGCATGGAGATTAAACTGTTCTTGAAAATCACTCTGGCTATATGCATATTTAGCAGCAGGAGTGCGGTTTCAGAAAGGGACTATGAAGTGAAAAGCACGATTCAGGTACGTTTCCACATATTATTTAATTTATCCGTCCCACTAAAATATTGTCGTGTTTCTAATTAATACTGAGGACTCTTTTAGTGAGACGGAATAAGCGGTTGCTAATTAATATTGATTCCTTAAAATATGCATGCATTTTGCAGAGTGAAGATGGGGATATAATTGATTGTGTGGACATATACAAGCAACCTGCTTTTAATCACCCTGCTTTGAAAAACCACAAAATCCGGGTATTTCCGTTTTCTTTTAAAAGGGTTGGAAATCATCCAACAAAGGTGGAGTGTTAATCCAACGTCTTATTAATTTATTCATTTCGGGTTAATCTAGATGACTCCTACAATTACAATGCTGACAAACCCCGAAAATGAAACCTTAAAAACATCATTTAAAGGAAGAGATCAACCACATTCGAGTGAGGTCACTGCTGCTGCAACACAGATATGGCAGAGAAGTGGGAGCTGTCCTGAGAGAACCGTACCCATTCTTCGGCGAAAAACAAACACGACGCAGCGAAAGCAGCCGAGCGTGTTTCTTCACGACGGTCGGGATGATAAATTCAGGGACAACAAGCAACTCAAATATCTATTTCCCAACCGCTCGGTTTGTGTATTAATTTATAAATTCATTTCTTTAAAAACTAACCATTTTTGATGAATCCCAATAATTAATTATTTTGAGTTTTTGAAATGCAAATTAAATAGCTATCGATATTGTTGGCTGAGGGCTTCGCATACTACGGAGGCAAAGGGGTAATAAGGGTATGGAATCCTAGCGTGGAAAAGGACGACGAGTACAGTATTTCTCTTGTTTCTCTCAAAAGCGGCCCTCCTCGCCACGGTGAAGAAGTTGAATCCGGATGGGCGGTGAGTTCTAGCAAAACAAAACCCTCCCCCCTCCCACTAGAAAAGCCGTAGCAGCTCGTGATTAACAAATAGTTGTACCATTAAATTCTTTTAGAATCTTAATTGATTGTGGTTAATTTGCAGGTGAATCCAAGTGTTTATGGAGATAGAAAGACAAGATTTTTTCTTTACTGGACGGTAATAATAATAGTTATTTATTTTTACTTTCATGACTAATTAGTACTTAATTATTATGATGAATTATTAATATGCATTAAATTTTTTAGGCTGATGGTTCTGTTGAAACTGGTTGCTTTGATCTGACTTGCCCTGGTTTTGTACAAACAAGCAATGAAATAGCCCTTGGTGCTGCTATTTACCCAATTTCAAACCCTATCGGTCTTCCATACGAAATAACTATCACTATCCTCAAGGTAAAAACTCGACACGCTTCAATTAATACTTTACACTACACGTAACACTACGCACGTCCCAACTTAAGTGTCGTATTAGTTTTAAAATTTGGTATTAGAAAATGTCGAATTATTTCAAGAAGAAAGTGTACAAGTTCTTCCAAATTTACTACCCTTGCAAATTATCTTCCTAGCTTAGTATTTGTTACACACTTTCAATAACTATAATTTTAATATTATCTTTAATCGTTGTGAAAAAAAACTAAAATGACACTTAAAATTGGGATGAAACTGGTAGTATTATACAATCCACCTATACATTTTCACTATTCAACTATGTACACGTTCTTTTATGTTTAAAAATTCTTTTTCAAAAACACATTACACTTTTTTTCAGGATTTGTACACGAGACACTGGTGGGTAATATATGGGGAGAACACCAAAATAGGGTATTGGCCGGGAGAGATTTTCGATAGATTGTTCTACCATGCTCAAACTGTTCAATGGGGTGGTGAAGTTTACAGCCCCAGGATGATGAGTCGTCCACACACAGCAACAGAAATGGGGAATGGGTGGTTCCCGGACTACATATCCGGGAACGCCGGCACCGTGACCCGGATGCGAGTTGCCGTAAATTCTAACAGATTTACCCGGCCGAACAGGGAATTGACCTTCCCTTTTGCCGATGAGTATATGTGTTATCGCGCCGTCTACAGAAAGGATTGGATTGCAGATCCTGAGTTCTACTATGGAGGACCTGGTAGAAGTGAATGGTGCCCTTAGGCCTTAGGGTTAGGGTCAAATATGTTACTATTAAATGAGTTTCATTTTGATTTGGTGCAGCAGGGAGTTTATTATAATAAGAAAATTAGATTAGTACTTTAGTTAATTATATCGATTTTAATAATTTGGATAGAATTACTATGATTAATTCGATATATTTAATATAATTTTCTGATTTTTGGTAAAGAGTTGTATGTTTAATATTTAAAATGATTGAAATTTAAAGGTGATTTCGTCACGTGTTTCCAATTTGGAGTTCAAATTCACTGTCACGTGTTATCGTTGACAAAAATACACAAGTGAGTGACAAAATATATGTACATTACTATTGTTGGACAAAATAAAACACTGACGGGAAATATTTGATCATTTGAGAAAAGAAAAAACAACATTTTGAATCAAGTTTATTCTGTCAAGTTCTCTTGACAGTTCATTTCATTATATGCAGTTTTCAGTTAATTCCTTTAAAAAAAAAAAAAAAATAAAAAGAAAGGAAAAACATATGAAATCAATCAAATCATGATGTATCATATAGCCATAACAATAAATGCACTAGTTTGGCAAGGTTAAAGTTCTATTGAAATTCTGTTTTCAATAATTCCTCTGTCCCATTATAAAATATCGTTTCTAACATCGAAAACAATAATTTCTGAAGAAATTTATTATTTGGAATCGTGAAATAGACTCTAATGTCTAAGATGACACTCAAACCATCAATAAAGTTATATTTTAAGCTACCCCTCGTGTTCCTCTATACCGAAGATACACCTGTGAGAGGATATATGTGTATCTCGGTACAGAGGATCTGTCAGTACTGCTGTTTAAGGGCACCTAAAATTCCTACCAGGCCCTCCATAATAAAACTCAGGATCTTCAACATAATCACTCAAATACGCAGAACTGTAACATCCATACTCATCGGTATAGCAATTTACCCAGTGTGGAGTCACTATCTCTTGATTCTGGACCACCCTCAACCGCTTCACAAACCCGGATTCTGCTAACGGAAAAGGGTCAGCAAATCGCCCGCAACCCATGTCCGTCGCAGTGTGACCCGGATGAACTCCGACCCGGGTGCTGTAAACTTCACCGCCCCACTGGACAGATTCAGCATGAAAGCGTAATCCATTGAACAGTTCAGAAGGCCAATAACCTATGTACACTGCTTCCCCATAATTGACCCACCAATTGTTGGTTTCTGGATCCTGGAGAAAATGGCGTATTATAAGAGCTAGCATTAAATGGTCCTAAAGTAGAGCAGATCGAATACCTTGTGGATGAAGATGGTCAGTACTGCTGAAAGTCCGTCTGGTTCCGATCCGGGATAGATTGGAGCTCCAAGTACAATGTCACTGTTAGTTTGTACAAATCCAGGGCAGGTGAGATCAAAGCAACCTGTATTCACTGAACCGTCGACCTAAAACATTACAAGAAGCAAGCGACAATAGAGTGAAACTGTAGAGTGAATAATGAAACGTGTTAAGTGACAAAATCACTATTACCTCTTATCGTCAATGGATGATCATTAATGGATAATTTTATCTTTTAAACATGTATCACATCAATTACTCTACAATTTCATTCTCCCAATTATTTCGGTCAACATATCACTGTCTTTTACAGAGGGATTTTCCTGTTTTCCCTTGTTGCCTTTGGAATTTGATGATTTGCTAGAAACATTATCAGAAACAAAATGGCCAGGTAACTATAAAGGTAAAACTATCTAAATCCAAATTGGCTTTAAATACTCACAATGAGTCAGTTTTCTTGTATCACTGTATTAACAAACTTAAAAAATATATAATCATATATCTAGAAGCATTTTTACTAGTAAGACTGAAAATAATCAATGAATGAAAACTCATATATATACCGTCCAGTAAACAAACAGTCTTGTCTGTCTGTCCCCGTAGACACTTGGATTCACCTGCAACATTGTGTTTAATGTCAATTGCAAGAATGATAAACTACTCTTGGGCAACGAATGAAGGCAAAGTTTCATAAGGTTTACTAATACTAACCGCCCATCCTGATTTGATGGCCTCAAAATTGCGATAAGGACCAGTAATGAGAGCAACTTGAGAAGTACTGTACTCATCATCTCGCTCAACCTGAGGATAGCAGACTTTAATGTCTCCCTTGGCTCCGTAGTATGCAAATCCAGCAGCTATAAGCACAGCCAACTAAATTGCAAGAAAACAAGTCAGGTTGGAATAGATTTCATAGTTCGTAAGCAACTAATTTGTCATGAACTTTTGCACTAATGTGTTCATTATCTGGCTTAGTATGCGTACCGAGTGGTTGAACTGAAGAAGTTCCAAGTCATTGTTCTCCATTATTTTCTGGTCATGATGATGATGGAAGAATGGTTTCTTTTCTTCATGGCCTGTCTTTGTTTGCATCCTTCGAATGGGAATAGTTCCCTGAGGACAGCTTCCTCTTCTCTGCCACATCTGCTTTGGTACAGCAATGGGAATGTCTCCTTCCCTTTCTGTTTTACCCATCGCCGGATCATGTGTAGGCCTCATCTGAGTAAGAACCAAAGTTTTGATCACCCAATTATTACTATAATTGAAGAACATTTTATCATAAAAGCAATAAACACACCTGAATCGTATGATTCCTTAGAGCAGGATGGTTAAAAGCAGGTTGTTTGTGAAAGGAAATGCAGTCAATCACATCGCCATCATCACTCTGCGAAATAAATAAGCCAATAACTCAAATTTGCTTACAATATTGGAAACGCATTCCTGGAATGTCATGCATGAAACCGCACCTGAATTGTTTTCTCTACATCACTACTGCTAAAACTGTTTGCTCGCGCTCCCTGGAATTGGTCAAAAGTTCCAATACAAACTATAACAAGGGTGATATTCATTAACAAAAGAGACCTCGATTTGAACTCCATGGAAAGTTTCAGTAACTGAAAAGAAAGTTGCCAGTTCTCCAACTTTCAACTTACCCTCATGAAAAAAGAGCTCTGAAGATTCCCATAACATTTATGCAGCGAAGCTAGCAGGCAGATGCATTCATGGTACTAACTGGAGCTATCACACCACACTGATGAATACATGACTTACCCGCTGATCATCAGGATTCCATTTAGACTAGTTTGAAACCTCCACAAGCATAGATAACTTGTGAGGAAAAGCCCATTACATGATTTGAATTAATGATTTTACTTTTGATATGGTAACATAAATTCTTGGTTAATGAACATAATTTTTCTTCTCCTTACAGAGAAACCAGTCAAAGCCATTGATTTTGAAACAGAATACAACAGGATGAAAATTTAAAACAAGAAATTTTAGGCCTAGCCCACCTTCTATATTCATATACAAATACAAATAGTAGATATATATAAAAACATATATACATACTCTGCTAGAACACATCAGGATGCAAACGTCCAGGGAACGAGTTGCCGGGCTGAGCCTGTCGCAAATGCATCATTAAGGCATAATTATTTACCTCAAGAGTACTCAATTGCTGCTGATGCTGAGCCAACAATTGCTTCAACTGCTTCGATTGCTCAAGCTGTATAGCAACAGCCCTTTTGAGAATGTAATTTTCACGGACAAGTTTCTCTGTTTGTTCCTTCAACATAACGTTTTCCTCCTGAAGATTTTGAGTTGCTTCAGCACCAGCCCGAGCACTAATGGACCTCTCTAAACTCTCCACCACTCTCGCGGCACGGAATCTTGCATCATCAACGCTTGTAGCACTCATCATCTCCCTCACAAGCAATTCCACCCATTCCGCTCCGTTATTAGGGATCTTGCTTTTCTTCGAATCATCTTTTGACTGCGAAATCTCGTCTTCATCAGTAGAGGTAGCAATAGAACCATTCTTCGAAGAATTCAAATTTCGATCCCCAAATCCAATGTGAAGGTCACTCAGCATTTTGATTGCAGAATCCAAATCATTATCACATTCTTCGAGTGTCTTCTCAATAAGTTCATTCTCCATCTCAGGAAAGGCAGCCAGGAGTTGATCGATAAAAAAAGGTCGGCGAGACAACCGTCGGCGGCAGCGGCGGAGGAAAACGAGCAGAACAGCGAAGAAGTAAAGAACGGCGACGGTGATTGTAATCTTGGTAAAGACGACCTCTTCCGGCACACTATCGCAGACATCGTTGAATCTCCGTCTGGATCTCCTTTCTATTGCCGAGTTCTATCTCACAGAAATCCGATTATCTTCTGAATTAGGATTTAGGAAATTAGGGATTTTTTTTTCAGCGAATATTGCGATTCTAAGGAGATTCAAATTTGCGCGAACCAATTCAAATTCGATTATAATTATAGTTCCCTCCCTCTTCCCCTTTTTTGGTATATATTAGAAGGAATTGTCAATTGTGTATAATCTTTAATAATTTTTATATTCTTTTGTTTATTATTATCATTCACAAAAAACGAGTATCGAACTTTTGAATTCTCTATGTACAAAAAACGCTACTTACCACACGACCCCGGTTCCGGTTTTGACTGGAATCGGAACGGTCACGGACAGTTTGATTTTGGTTTTAGTTGTTGAGGAACCGAAATCGACACAGTTTCAAATTTGGGAACCAAAGTCTATTTACATACAATTATTGGTACATTAATTATATATATATAATAATTGAGAAAAACATCCCTTAGGATGATCTGACAAAGGTTTTGTTAGACATCCAATAATGTTGTGACACCTATTACTTTTAGAATAATCTTTCATCCTGACGGATGTTTTCCTCATAATAATTTATAATAAAATATAATCTAATTATATAATTTACATTACATATATCATATATATATCAATCATCAAACTAAATTAAATATATATAAATATAAACTAATCATCAAATTAAAATTGCTTCAAGAATAAAAATACATTCAAGATATTGAGAAAATTAGTTTTTTTTTTCATATTTACAATTAAATAAAAAAGAGAAGAAAATAATTTGAACCGTAAAGAAATCGAAAAAAATCAGAGCCAAAACTGAAATCGCGACAGAACTGGGAACCGGCGGTTTCGAAATCGTGCCCCAAGGTTCCGATTCTAGTTCCAATTTTCTTGGAACCGGAACTGGGGTCATATCCACTAATGTGTATATCACAACCTTGAACATATGTGGTTTAAGGTTAATTATTGGGCTAATTTTATTCGTTGTTACTAAACTATTTCTATCAATAACTTTTGAAAACTAAACTATTTTTACCTTACATTTGGTCACTCAACTCATGAAACTTGCAACAAATTCCCATTTTTGTCAAGTAAAAATGTTAAAATTCATGGAAAGCACTAGATCGAGAGCGTAAAGCATACAACAAATGTTTTTGCCTTAATATGGGTGGAACAGATTGAAAAAACCTTGCACCAAAGTTACGGATTCGAAGAAGTGATAATTTCTTTTCTTTTACCTTCATAAGATGTTTGTTTTGTGTGTATGAGGCAAGAGATATGCACGAAAGAATATAAGAGATATATATGCGTAAAGACTTGCGCTCGTACACTTTTGCTCTTTGGTTTAGTGTTTTCCATTCACTGAAACGTGAATAGACATTTGTTGTCTATTTCACTAGTTGAATGGTTAAAAGTTGGCTAAAAATAGTTTAAGTTACGGATTCACGTTATGATACAAAGTTTGTACATAATTAGTGGCAGAAACTAGAAAGAGGATGGGCTATATACAGATGGTGTTAACTTTGTTATAATCTGTCATGTCCTCCCCAAGTTGTAATACAGCAATTTTGGAAATAAAATCAATGCCCTTTTTATTTCCATTCCAGTATAGAACTTTTACTTCTTTATGGCTCTATTTACTTTCTGACCAAAAATGAGAAATTTTTGTTTTGAGAAATAAATAATTTTGGAAGGAATTTATTTTGGGATTTTCGTAGGAAAAAAAATAAAAAGTGCAAGTTTTTCTGAAATAATATGAGAATGATTCAGAAGGAATTTTTAAATTTAAAATTTGATATGAGGGAAAAATGACAGTGTTTTGAGGAAAAAGTCATATTTTTCCTGGAATTGTCACATAATATAGCCTATAACATTAGTAAAAACACATTAATATTATCATGAGTTTAAGGGCACCTCGGGTCATTAAAACCGGGTCCTCCATAATAGAACACCGGGTCATCAACTTCTTGCTGATTTAGGATGCAATTGTAACAGTTATACTCATCAGCGTGTATTGTAGCCCATTGCGGATTCCGCAACACTTGACCGTTTTCAAGAACCCTCATTCTCCTCACTTCGCCGGAGCCTGTCGGCGCGGCGTAACTCCCGCATTCCCATCTCAGTTGCCGTGTGTGGATGAGTTCCGACCCGGGAGCTATGGACATCGCCGCCCCAGTTAACCACCGCCGCGTGAAATTTTAGGTAGCTGAAGAGTTCGCTCGGCCAGTATCCTATGTTTAGATCCTCCATATAATTCACCCACCAGTTGCTCGTATTCCTATCCTGAAGGGATACGACAAAGAGTGTTGATATACATAGTGAAAATTGTTAATGAATTCTCAATCAAAATGATTAACGTGGAAACCGCATGGGGGAAAAAATAAAGAACGGATACTTAAAATTGGAACTATTTATGGTGGCTAATGCATGTGATGTCACCCGGGCAAATGTTCATTTTAGCTCTTAATGTTTTGCCCAATGGCCAAATAAACCCCTAACTTTTTTTCGGGTCCAAATAAGCCCTCGACATTATAAAATAGGACTAATTTAGCCCCTTTACATGCAAGGGCAATTTTGTAAAAATTAAAGGTGTATTTGGACCCAATTAATGCTGTTAGGGGCTTATTTGACTATAGGGTAAAATTTTAGGGCTCAAATGAACCTTTGCCCGATGTCATCCAGTCACGGGCTATTTTCACTTTCCCATGTGTCAAATGTATGTAAACTTGAAGAATCTAAACATATTTTTACCTTAAAAATGTATATATTCATAACTGCATCTTGCAAATATTGAGGCTTATTTGGATTGGGACGCATTGCAGCACCGAGTGCTATATCCTGGCTGACTTGTACAAAACCGGGACAAGTGTGATCGAAGCAGCCTGTTTTACGCGAACCGTCAACCTGAAACACAACAAGATTAATTCGCTGTGAAAAAAAAGTGTATCTTTTCGTCCCACTAAAAGAGTTTGAGTGACGAGAGTGTACTCACAGTCCAATATGTGAAAAATCTCGTTTCCCTGTGCCCGTAGACCCCTGGATTCACCTGAAAATTAACATGGACCTCCATTACTAATCGGTTAATGGTCAACAACAACAACTAACCCTTTGGGCCACTATGTGTGATCGGTTATATCATATCTCGCCATCGTGACGCATGCATTCAAATTGCAATGATTTTAGTGAATTCATACTAGTACTTGCTACTTACAGCCCATCCTGATTTAAGTTCTTCAAATTCCTCAATAGGGCCGTTTTCTAGAGAAACGTATGAAAGACTGTACTCGTCGTCCAATTCAACTTCCGGCCACCAGATGAGAATGTCCCCTTTGGCTCCCAAATATGCATACCCGTCAGCGATCATGATCGCCATCTGTTTTCAGTATTAGAAACACGACTTTTACCAAGTATCCCCATGGGAACGATGAGAATATAACTATATATCAAAACAACCTAAAGGGCTTGGTCGTTAGCATATTTTCAAAAACATGTTTTTCAGTGTTTACATACCAAATGGTTAGGGCGGAGAAAATTCACTTCCTTGCTTTCGTCGAACTCGGGTTTACTTCCACGAAGGAATCCGCCGCTGGGCTTCATTTGCGTCCTCCTTACCGGAACCGTTCCCTCCGGGCAGCTCCCATTCTTTCGCCAAACCTGTTCTATCTCGGAAATCGGAATGTCCGCTCTCCTCTGCTTATTCGTGCCTTTTGCTTTCGCTATCTTTCTGGAGGTTATGTCCTCGGTTGGAACAAAGCTGGGTTTCATCTGGACAGGAAATAAAGTCATGCATGCCAAAAGTGTCAGAAAATAGAAACATTCGGTGCCAAAAGTGTAAATCCCCCGAACTTATAAGAAGAACAAAAACCTGGATTTTATGGGCTCTTAAAGCTGGATGATTGAAGGCTGGCTGCTTGTATATATCGATACAATCGATTATATCGCCATCTTCGCTCTAAGAAAACCAAAGAAAATTAAGGAAGTTGACAAATGGTACAAATTTAAGCAAGTGTTTATAAATTTTCATTTGCTGGAAAAAGTAAGAATTAAATGAAGCTAAATTAAGGGAGCTTGAACAGTACCTGGATGCTTTTTAACACTGCATTATGATCAAAGTTCTCAGCCATGACCGATAGAGCGGTTTGTAGCAAAAAGATAACAATCCATTTTGCCGCCATGATCTATATCTTGAAATTAAGCTTGAAGGAAGGAAACTGACGCAGTTCCCTTGACTTACATATATGCGTCTTTCAGATGATTGAAATCTGGCTATCGTTAACTTTTGCTGATCAGTGATTTTTAGTGTCAAATTACTCTATTGGTCCCTTAAATTCGGATGTTGTCCTATTTGGTCCGTTAATTTAAAATTGTTTCATTTTTGTCCCATAACTTAAAAATTTATTTCAAAATGATCCCCAAATTCACATTTTGACAATATTTGAGCTTTTCGACTACCACATGAGTTATTTCAAGTTAAATTAAGGTACGTGGACAAAATGATTTAACATTTTAAATTTTTTTTTTGTTCGTATTAATGTGTGTGAATCTTCATGCTAATCGAAAATAGTTCAAATCTTGTCAGAATTGGATTTGGGGACCATTTTGAAACAAAATTTCAAGTTAAGGGACGAATGGATCAATTTCTAATTAATGGACCTAATAAATACAACATCCTAACTGAAGGTGCCAACAGAGTGATTTAACCTTTTTTTTTTCTTCTGAACTTTTTACTCCTTCGTCTCGCTAAAATAGTTCAGCTTGAAAAATGTAAGTTATTATAAAACTTAAAGGTAAGAGACCAAATTAAGTAAAGGTTAATTAATTGTGGACTCATTTTTTTATGAGAGGAAGAGAGTATTTTTTGTACGTAAGCATCTTGACATTTTTAGTTTTCTTAAGCTTCGTCCATGTTTCTTATTTTGAGGTTAGGATTTCTTATGGACAATGTTTTTATTTGGGTATTACTTTTAAATTGTAAAAAGTTGAATTAGAAATATAAAAGTTATGTTATCTCATATATAATGATTCACATGAGGAAAAAAAAAATATTTATAATAAAACTGTCCATGGGCTACTTGGGCTATTGTAATATGATGCCACGTCAATTACTAAATTTTTTCACATAGAATTTTTGATCTCACAAGCCATTTTCCTTATAATAATACTCTTTCGACCAATTTAGTATTAATTGAAAAAAAAGAAAGAACATTTCTGCAAAGATAATGAAATGTTTCAAATATTTCTTTTAAAAAAGGAAAAACAATAACCGTTCACGATAAGACACTACTTTTTTCCTTTTTTCTGAAACATACAAAAATTAAAATGAAAACGTGGACTAATTTTATCAGGTATATCATAGAAAACAATAAAATAAATAAATGTAAGTTGTTTTAACTAACCGACGGATTTAGGATGAGTGTTAATATAACTAACTGATAACGTATGTCTAAAGCTAAGAATCAGGAATGTTGTTACGGAGTACATTAATTGATGATAGATAAACACACATAAAAAGTAATCTACTTTTTCCTCGAGATTTGTCTAAATACCGAACGGAACCCCGGAGTTTGTGAAAACTACAAAATATAGATTCCATGAATGTGATGCGAATATACCAATTACACCCATCGAAACAGGAAAAACACTAACCGATGTCAAAATATTAAATTGTTAGACCAATATATCCTTAATAAGAAAGATAATATGTAGACAAAAATA
Source organism: Leptodermis oblonga (assembly GCA_016801395.1). NCBI lineage: Eukaryota > Viridiplantae > Streptophyta > Magnoliopsida > Gentianales > Rubiaceae > Leptodermis > Leptodermis oblonga. The sequence continues at coordinate 33,685,403 of CM028757.1, read as the reverse complement.
CCCTTATCGACCGAATCCCCATTAATAACTGAACCCCATTTACAATAACCCATATTAATAACTAAATTTTAATTTGTAGTAACAAATCACACTTTATGAATATAATGTACTATTGTACATCACACTTTGATTATTAACCCACACTTGATTGTAAATGAGGATCCAGTTGGTAGGATGTATTTTTGTCTACATATTTATCTGTCTAATTAAGGGTATATAGTCTAACGATTTCTAAAATTGTCAATATTTTTTTGTTTCAGTATCGTTTCGAGGCCCGTGATGTTTATATTCTCATCACATCCAGTCAAAGTTTTGTAATTTTCACAAACCCGGGCTCTTCTCAATAATTTAGACAAAACTCCAGGGAGGTAAATGTGTAAATTAATTTACTCAAAAAAAGATAAGGTGAATTACATTTGTCCTTTCGTCGCACGGTTCAGATATAATTACGAAACTAATCATGTTATTTACAAATTACAAAATAGTAAATTACTATCTCCTTTTTTGGATGAAAATGGTGAACGCAGTCTTGATAAAATATATTTATTTCCAAATTCCAATATAGAAATTGTTCTTTAATTAGGATATATTAAAGAAAATCAATTATCATCTTTCTAAGGGCATCTCGGATCACTACCGCCTGGTCCTCCGTAATAGAACTCCGGGTCCTGATCCATATCCTCATCTTCAAGGAGGTAACTGTAACATTGAAACTCATCCGCGTAGGTGTGAATCCAATCTGGATATTTCAACTCCAATGAATATCGCAGAACCCGAATCCTCCGAAATTGGCCCGAAGTCAGTACTGAAGCGTACTTCCCACTTCCCATTCCGGTTTTAGTGTGCGGGTGGGTTCCGACCCGGGTACTATAAACATCCCCGCCCCACTGAACCGTTTCCGCGTGATGATTCAGTAAGCTGAACAGACCATTAGGAAAGTATCCTATGTTTACACCGTCCATATAGTTCACCCACAAGTTGTCCGTCCCTGGATCCTGGAGGAAAATCATTACCCGAGTTGAAATTAGTACTAAGCTGCTCGCGAGTATCTCGGTCAAAACTTGACTTAAACTCAAAATTGACTGAGTTTGAGCCGAGCTTGATCATTTCCAGTACTGACACTGGATTTGGCTCGGGCCATAGTTTGTACATATGTCGAATTTAAACTCAAAGAAGGAAAAAGTTTCACCTTGTGAATGTATACTGTCATGGAGTACTCTGGTGGAATACCAATACGGCTTGTAATGGGATCGAATGCAGCACCGAGGGCTATGCCGTTACTGACATGTACGAAACCGGGGCAAGTGAGATCAAAGCAGCCTGTGTTTTGAGAGCCATCAACCTGAAGCACAGTTTAGTGTGTGAAAAATGTTCTACATAATGTACCGGTTTCTATATCTTAAAAACTATTTAGTGCACCCGTTACACGCACCAGGTGGGGTGATGAAGCCCGTATAAATTAATGGGAAAAGTTTAATTTTCTTGTGAATGTGGGGAAAAAATATATAGGAGGATCAAATTTATTAGTATTCTATCTCTATTCGTTTGCTGCACTAATAATATGAATGCTATAGATGCACTGAATAATTTTTTTTCTTAACTTTCTAATGATCATAGGAAGAGCGTGCGTACTACTCACAGTCCAGTATGTGAAGAGTCTGGGCTGCCCGTCCCCATAGAGCCCTGGATTCACCTACAAATATTGATTCATAATATTAGTGATGAGAAATGCACAAATGGAGATGATTTTTTAGTGATTCATATATACTTCCTCCGTTCCATTAAAAGAGTTTAGTTTCTAATACTGTTTTTAATATAAGAAACCGGAATCTTCTAATGGAACGGAGGGAGTATGTATATATATATATGGTACTTACTGCCCATCCTGATCTAGCTGCTTCATAATTATCATTAGACCCACTTATGAGAGAAATATGAGAGAGTGTACTCATTGTCCAATTCAACTTCAGGCCAACCGAGGGCAATGTCGGCTTTGGCTCCTATATATGCCTCCCCCAACGTAAACAAGATCGTTTCCTATTTTCAACCCAAAAAAATATACATCAAATGAAACAACTTTGGAATCGACTGTCGAATGGTAGTACTCCCTCTGTCCCATTCAAAACGTTCATTTTGTATTACTATTTGAATGGGACAGAGGGAGTATATACTAATCAGTTTCTGCGTATCAACCGAATGGTCCCTGTAGAGAAGTTTGGAGAAGGACTCATTCTTCTTAGGATGATGGAAGCTGTTGTTGGATTCCTTTGATTCGAATGCATTCTTCGCCGGGGCTGTCCTCCGGATGGGAATGGTTCCGTCGGGGCAGCTGCCGTTTTTTCGCCATAGCTGTAACAGCACAGAAATGGGAATGTCTGCTTTGGGCTGCTTGTTCTTGCCTTTGGTTTTCTCTATCTTTTTGGAGGTTATGTCTACGGTGGGAACATAGCTAGGTTTCATCTGGATCGAAAAGGAAAAATTGTAATTTTAGCGCACAATCTTTTCAATATTAATAGTAAATTTTGTTCACATTCTTTCGAATCTGGTTATTCTAGCTAGTGAATTTTTTTTTTATTTTAACAAGTGACAATTTTAGTCAAATAAACGTAAAATTAGACCCAACTGATTATGGATTTACACCTTTGGCCGTAAGTCATATGCCATATTTGCGTCTAATTTTTCATTTATTTGACTATAATTTCCAAAAATGGAAAGAATACGACTCGATTCACCAGTTTTTACATAATATGAACTATACTAAATTGTTATTACTATAACAAATATTGACCAGAATTGTAATTTTTTTTGGATGGGATAGGAAATAAGAAAAATGATTCTCATTTACAGTGAATTGGCTTAATAACATTTTACTCCCCAATATTTTTAAAATTAACAATTTATCACATATGTTTTTGAAACTAACAATTTTCCCCTCATGTTTTAAAATCAATAAATTTTCCCATGTCATTTCTCTACTTTTCTCCCCTTGATTGACCATGGTCAAAGGGGACAAAATATTAGTTTTTAAACACACAACGGGTAAATTGTTAGTTTTAGAAATACAGAGGACTAACTAGATAGTAATACACTAATGATAAAGGGTAAAATGTAATTAAGACTAGAAAATTTTAGATTATTTGAACAAAGCATCAAATTGAAAGTTTTATCTTATTTTCCAGAAGGGGAAGATGAAGATCAATATAAACATCTGAAACAAGAAAATTGAACAAATTAAACCTGGATCTTGTGGTTTTTCAGAGCAGGATGACTAAAAGCTGGCTGCTTATATATGTCGACGCAATCGATTATATCGCCATCTTCGCTCTGCAAAGAACAACATTATATGTAAATATTTTTCCAGGATTTCCTGAGAAAATTGATGAAGAAATGAAGAAGATGATGATGATCACTTTGCACCTGGATGCTTTTTATTACAGCATTGTCACTTTGCAGTTTATCTTCAATCCTGGCCGTTGAATGGGCTCCGATCTGGAATGTAGCGGTTTCTAGTATGAATAAGATGGAAATCAACTTGAGGATCATCATCATATTTGAAAGAAAGCAAATTGTGTTTTGATTACTAGTTGAAAGCTTGAAGGAAACAAAGTCTATATATGTATAGTCTCAGATTATTGGAATCTGTTATTATTAGGTTGATTAATTAATTTGACGTCCGATGGTGGTGGTCCTCCTTGCGTCTGATGGTCTGATGACACGCATCGAGTTTGGTTTTTGAAATATTGCGGTCATGTTATGAAAATAAGTGTATTGAGTTTTGTTTCTGATGTATTATATATTGGGTTAAGCCTATGGTATATCGAGTTTATCCACTAATGTATTGTGTTAATGAGTTTAGAGTATTTAGTTACTGAAATATCGCGTATTGAGTTTAATTTTCTTATGTATCGCGTATTGAATTCAGCCTTTCATGTTTCGTGATTATAATCTACTGAAATATTGCATATCGAGTTTAAACTCTGAAGTATTGCGCTTATAAACTTTGCTGCTAATTAAAATATCGTGTATAAAGTTTTCATTATAATGTGTCGAATTTAGCCCTTGTATATCATAATTATGTTAGAACACAAGTATTCGCAAGCAGTGCGGGCCCTTGACATGTGCAACCTGTGCACATTTGCAGAGCCTCCTACTTATAAGGGCCTCATTTTGACATCACCTAAGGTTTTTGTTTTGTTTTTTTTTTTTTGTTGTCGTTCCAATAAATTACATTCAACGTAATAAATTTGATTTTTTTTTTTAATATAGAAAATGTTGCTCTTCAAATTAAGGCATCATCCTCGGATCTTATCGTGTCATAACTGAAGATGATATATTGTATTCCCTTCGTTCCATTAGAAGGGTTCACTTTGATTAATGTACAAATTATTATGAATGTTAAGGTACAATATATAAATTAGCTAATTTGACACATTTTATTCCATTTATATACTTACTTATTAAGTATGGACTAATTGAGAAACACACATGATTTTATTAGTAAGGGTAAGAGAAGTAAAAATTTTTAAAGTAAACTCTTCTATTGGAACAAAAAATATTTTTCAAACTGGACCCATCTAATGGAACAGAGGAAATATTATATTATTTTATTTTATGAAATTTGTGTTTGAATATTTTTATATTTTAATTGTGACTTCAATTGTTTTTGGATTTAGCTATATGTTGCAAGAGAGACTAAACATATAGGTTTAAATTGCAATTAAAAATAAACTTTTAGAAAAAGGTGACATAGACAACTTGATGATGATTTTGCATCTAAATATACCAAAAATAAATGACACTTTTTAAGTGAATTTTAATATTTTCTTTCTAGTTGAATTTTTTTTAATTTTAAAAGCGGTAGAAATGGGGGAAGGTTGGAGGGGTGCTTATTAAGAGTTTTGTAAGTTTTAGATCATGAATTTGAATCTGATACACATTTTAAAAAATAAAAATAAAAACATTATTGATGAATTTGAACCCAATTCAACTAGATGGAATAATTTAGTTGCCGACCCACAACTCATATCCAGTTTAGCATACAAAACAATCATTTATATTTTGGGCGAAATACAAAAATAACCTCCAGGTTTGTCATAAGTACAAAATAAGCCTCCGGTTAAAAAAAAACACAAATTAAACCCTTGACCAACCTTGTCCGATAAATCTGTAATTTTTCAGACCAAAATATCCTTGAACTTTTGCCTTCAGCTCAAAAGTATTATTCGCTTCTCAATTCATGCAATGGCAACAACTGTTCTGAATCCTAGTGCCGATTCCGTCGGTAATTGAGGTTTTGTGAATTCTTTAGGGTACTTCTGAGTGTTTCCTATAATTTTGCGATTGGTGCAGTGAAACCTTGAATTAAAATTGGAATGACACAGAGAAACTCGATTCTTCCATTCTTCTGAGCATTGATTGCTGTTGCTTTGAGATTTTGGGGTCTTCAGATTAACACTATTGTCACCTATTTTTAAGTCCGCTACCGCAGACATTAAATTCTTCTTAGTCTTTCCAATAATAACTTGTTCCTTATACGTTCCTTTTTATTCACATCGATAACATAACGAATCTGGGTTTCGGAAGAAAAAAAACAACATAACAAATCTGGGCATTATTTGGAGCCGCATCAACCGCGGCCTGGACAGTTTTATAGTTACTGCTACCGTCCTAGCTGCACCACCACCGAATTGGCATTGATATTCTGACCCGAAGATCCCAGAAGCCTCATGTCTTTACTGGTAATCTGTTATACAAATTTCCCTAGCCCCTCATTGCTAAGATTTCGGGCCAAGGCATTTTCGGGCTAACATAATCCATGATGGGAAATCCCCATTTAACGGTTCCATCGTTTCATCTTTCGGCGACGGTGCTAGCGCAACCGCCATCGGCCCATCGCCAGTGACGCTCTTGCCCTTGAAATCAGGTCGTTCATAATCGGAGCCATGATCAAACGGATTTGGCAGCTGATTTCGGAGGGGTAGTTTTCCGGTTGTAATTGGCAAAAAAGAAATGGCAAACTTTTAATTTATGCGAAGCATGCAAATAAAGGATGAAGGGGCAGCAGTGGAGGAGCGAACACTTTTGAGGCCGAAGGTAGAAGATGAAGATTATTTGTGTCTAAAGATTTATAGTTTTAAAAAAAAAAAATTGGGTGCATTTACTCTCTGGAATTTTATAGTCATATGCTACTTTTATTATATTTTTATATATATATATATATATATTGCTATTGCAAATTTTTCATCCATTTCTAGTGTACATAAGTACATTAATTATTTTTCATAGTATTAATGAAAATGCTGAATTTGGTCTAAGGACATCTCGGGTCTTTACCGGGTCCTCCATAATAGAACTCCGGGTCTTCGACATCGCGATAAAGCAGGTAATTGTAGCAACTATATTCATCCGCGAAGGTAGTAGCCCATTCCGGGTACTTCAGCTCCATAGAATTTTCAAGGACCCGAAGTCTCCTCACTACGCCCGAACCCATTGTCGTACCGTATTGCCCGTTTCCCATTCCAGTTTCTGTGTGCGGGTGGGTTCCAACCCGGGAGCTGTGCACATCCCCGCCCCATTGCACACTCTCAGCGTGATGACTTAGCGCGCGGAAGAGCTCGGCTGGCCAGTATCCTATGTTTACATCCGCCCCATAATTCACCCACCAGTTGTTCGTAGCCGCGTCCTGGTGGAAAGAAATCATGACCAAGAATAAGTGGCGGAACCAGCAAAAAATTCATGAGGAACCTAATATATAAATTTTTTTTTTTCTTCTGATAGTTAAATAGATACATAATTTTGTGGACGAAGGGGTTGGAGGGGTCCGGGACCACCATGTCCCCCTTGGTTCCGCCCCTGCTAGGAATTGATCCGTTTATGTTCATGTCCAATGTAATATTATTCGCTACCGTCCCAAAAAGTTCGACAAAATTTCTATTTTCAGCTGTCTTGAAATATTGTCAAACTTAAAGTATTTGTTGGGCGAGGTGTATCTTGATTATTAGAAGAAAAAAAAAATAAAATTGAAGAGGTAAAAGAGAATCTTGAAATCTTTCACCTTGAAAATGTATATTATCACGACTTCATCTAGTGGAACATCATTAGGTCTTGAAATGGGATGGATTGCAGCACCGAGTGCTATTTCCGGGCTGACTCCTACGAAACCGGGACAAATGTGATCAAAGCAGCCAGTTTCATGCGAACCATCCACCTGAAAGACAGCAAAGGCACGTTCCAATATTAAAAACAAGACGTTTTTAGTGGAACAGAAAATAATATAATAGTTAGTATGAAGCTTTTTAGTCCAGTGGTGTAAATATTAAACTCTTTCCGAACCAGGTGCCAAAAACACGTTACTAGTTTTCAGTCTTAGAAACAGAACTCTTTCAGTGGACGGGCGGGACAGAGTACTCACGGTCCAGTAAGTGAAAAATCTTGTCTGCCTGTCTCCATAGGCCCCTGGATTCACCTGAAAATATCGATCCCATTTGTTAGTTGTACTTTGTTGAAACAGATTAGTGATCAGCACTTGTAACACACAAATATAGATGATCCTTTTAGTGATTCCTATATATTACTTCCTCGGTCCCATTAAAAAAGTCCAGTGGTATAATTGTGTTTCTGAATCACGAGTTATAATTCGAAACATGACTTTTTATATGCGACAGAGGCAGAGGGAGTATAACTTACCGCCCATCTGGATCTAATTTCTTCGAAATTATCATGATGGCCAAAGTCGAGAGTAACGTGAGAAAGAGTGTACTCATCGTCCAATTCGACTCGAGGATAACCGATGGCAATGTCCCCTTTGGCTCCCAAATATGCATACCCTTCCGTGATCATAATTGACATCTATTTTCAGGGCACACATAAAAACAGCAAATTCAATAAATGTCCCTTGGAATTGAAAGTTGAATAAACTAGTTATCAATGTGTAATTTACATACAGAATGGTTCGGGCGGAGAAGATTAACTGCTTTGCTTTCATTGAAATGTTGGTGTTTATCGCGCCGAAAGAAGCTGTTGGAGTTCTTTGATCCGAATGCGCTCTTGGGTTGAGCCCTTCGTATTGGAACAGTCCCTTCGGGGCAGCTTCCATTTCTTCGCCATAGTTGTGCTGTCACAGAAATTGGAACGTCTGGTTTGGGCAGTTTGTTGTTGCCTTTGGCTTTCTCTATCTTTCTGGAGGTTAAGTCCACGGTTGGAACAAAGCTAGGTTTCAGCTGGATCGGAAAGGAAAATTTGCAATTTTAGCGCACATTCTTTTTAATATTAATAGTAAATTTAGTTCACATTCTTTCGAATCTTGTTATTCTAGCTAGTCAATTTTTTCTTAAACAAGTGATAATTTTAGTCAAATAAACGTAAAATTAGACCCAACTAATTATGAATTTAATTACACTTTTGGCCATAGTCGAATGTCTGTTCGACCGTTATAATTGCCATAAGTCTAATGCCATATTTGCGTCTAATTTTTCATTTATTGGACTAGTTGCCAAAAATTTGAAAGAATACGACTCGATTCACCAGTTTTTACACAATATGGACAACATTAATTTGTTATGACTATAACGAATATGGACTAGTATTGCAAATTTGAAGCTAACAATTTTATCATCGTGTTTTAAAAGCAATAATTTTTCCCTTGTCGTTTCTAAACTTTTCACCCTTTGATTGACCATTGGTCAAAGGGGGACAAAATATTAATTTTTAAACACGCAACGGGGTAAATTGTTAGTTTTAGAAACGTAGAGGGCTAACTACTAAAACACTAATGATAAAAGGTAAAATGTAATTAAGACTAGAAAATCATAGAATTATTGGACAAACCACCAAATTGAATGTTTTATCTTATTTTCCAGAACAAATTGAAACAAGAAAATTGAACAAATATTTAAACCTGGATCTTGTGGTTTTTCAGAGCAGGATGACTAAAAGCTGGCTGCTTATATATGTCGACGCAATCGATGATATCGCCATCTTCGCTCTGTAAAGGACAAAAAAATGCTGGGAAAAAATTATTTCTCAATTTAAAGAAGATTTAATTAAATGTTGGATAGATAAATATTTTTCCAGGATTTCTTGGGAAAATTGATGAAGAAATGAAGAAGATGATGATCACTTCGCACCTGGATGCTTTTTATTACAGCATTGTCTCTTTGCAGTTTAGCTTCAATCCTGGCCGTTGAATGGGCTTCGATCACGAATGTAGCGGTTTCTAGTATGAATAGGATGGCAATCAATTTGAGGATTATCATCATCTTTGAAAGAAAGCAAATTGTGATTTTGTTACTAGTTGAAAGCTTGAAGGAAACAAAGCCTATATATATATATATATATATATATATATATCCACTATCAGATTATTGGAATCTGTTAATTGATTAATTTGACGGTTCGATGGCGGTGGTCATCCTTGCGTCTTCGATGATACGCTTATCGAGTTTAGTTTTTGAAATATTATGGTCATATTATGAAAATAAACATATTGAATTTTGCTTCTGAATTTCTGATATATTATATATTGAGTTTAGCCTATATAGTATATGAAGTTTGTCTACTTATGTATTTTGGTAATGAGTTTAGAGTCTTCAATTGCTGAGGGTCTATTTATTATCATGGATCTCAAACCTAGGTTTGAACCACATTTTTTTATTTTTTAATAATTTTTCATCATTTTTCATAAACTTTTTTACATTTTCAATACACATTTTTACAGTCCTAATACAATTTTAATATTTTAAAATCACAATTCAAATAAAAGTTTGAACCAAACTTTCATACCAAACATGGCCTAAAGTATCACGTATTGAGTTTAACTTCATTATACAGCGCACTGAATTCATCCGTTCATGTGTCGCGGTTATAAACTACTGAAATATTGCATATCGAGTTTAGTATCTTGTATATCCTGATTATGTTAAAACACTCGAGTTCAGTATACAAAGCAATCAGTTACATTTTTTGGTCAAATTATCGTCAGTTGTTCAAAGTACAAATTCTTTATATCCCCACCTCACTTCTCTCCAAACTTATCCTTCAGGATTTTTTCCGCCAATAAACAAATAGGAGCACAAAATTACCAAAATAAGCAAAAAATTTTTTTTTTCCGGATCTATAGAAAACGAATTTGCCAAATTCGTTTTTCGAGAAAAACGAATTTGGCAAATTCGTTTTCGGTAAGATCCGGCAAGCGAAGAAAAAAAAAAAAAAATTCGGCTGAAAACGGATCTCGGAAATTCGTTTTCAGAGAAAACGAATTTCGGAGATTCGTTTTTTACTTTCGATTTATTTTTAAAAAAAAAAACGAATTCGCTGAATTCGTTTTCCAAAAGAAACGAATTCGGCGAATTCGGTTTTCAAAAGAAAAATTTAAAAACATGGAAAACAAATTTCGCAGATTCGTTTTCCATAAAAAAATAAAAAAAAGAAGGTATAAAAAGCTGCGTGAAAATTTTCACGCAGCAGAAAAACAGAGCCCCTTCCCGTTCCCGTCCTCGACTAAACGGCGACCCCCCACCCTCCGACCACGACCAACTAACCGGCGAGCCCCTTCCCGTTCCGGCCTAACCCGCGCCACATCGCCGCCGCTCGCGACCTCGCCGGACCGACGGCCCTTTGACCGGAAAACGAAGGAGAGTGTAGAAGAAACCCTAGATTTTGGGGATTTCTTGAAGGGTACAAAAATTCCGCCATTAGAAGCTCAACTTGCTTGGAAATTGCTTGAGGTTTGTCTTAGGGTTATACATTTGTGTATAATTTGTGCATTGAAACAAATATGGTTTTTAATCGCATCAAGATTGTGTCATAAAGTGCTGGAAACTCTGGCTTTGCTATGTAACCATATTATTTTGGAATTTACCTTCTGCAAATTGAAGAATAAAAATTGCTTGTTGATACTTTAAATTGCTCTTCCCCGGAGGTTTTATTTTTCCGCTCATGTCAAATCCCATTAGGTGTCGGAAGCCACTCAAACTGCTTGCTCCCTCTCAAGTTCCAGGTCTATGGTTTTAATGTTTAGTTTAACATCATTCGTGGTTTTCCAGCTGTTTTTATTTTTTTCGTGCTTTTTTTGGGAGCAACACTATATCGGTTTTTAGCCATTATGGAATTTATGTATATTTGTGGAAGAGAGAAACACACAAGACTTTCTATATGAGGTTCCCTACAGTCACATATCAAATCATAGTTCTTGTGCTGTAATGGTATCATGTATAACTTAATTTTTTACAGAAATTTTGGCTAGGAATTATAATTCAGTAATAACCTTATACTCTGATAAAATTTGGGCTATCATCCACCTCTAAAAAAAAATATGTATTGACTGTTTGCAGGCCAGAAGGGATTGAGGAATTGTGCTCAGATCTGGGAGTGGATCAAACTGGTAGACAGGGAGTATTCGGATCTTGCTTGTGAAAAGTGTTGGGTTGGGTGGTGCAGTATTTCAACAGGAGCCAACACTTTCGGTTTAAAATACCTTTCCAGATCGAGCCATTTCTATAATTCCATATTTTCTGAAGGTATGTTGAACAGCACCCTTTTTTCCTGGAGCATCATTAACCTGTATCGATGACATAAGTTAGGATGACGTATCCAGTCTCACTGTTCAGTAGAATTAGAGTACAAAAATTAACATTTCAACTGTATAAGGATGCCTGGAAAAGGAAGGAAAAATGAATTATGAGCCGTGGATGTGGATAGCATATGTAAAATTGCCCCTGGGTTAGCAATGGCTAGAGCATTTGGGGATTTCTGTTTGAAGGAGTATGGCGTGATCTCTATTCCTGAGTTTGCTCACCGAATTCTTACAGAAAGGGATAAGTTTATCGTGCTTGCTTCTGATGGGGTATGATTTTCGGTTTCTTTGCCTGGTTGGACATTGAATAATCCATTTTGAACTTTATGTTGTTATATTTCTGATTATTGGCCCATTTCTTCGATTCAACAATAGTCAAGGGGATAGATTTGGTTAGATTAGAGACTGGGATGTTTAGATAAAACTTCTAAGTAACCATTTAGAAACATTGCACCTAAGTGATAAAGAAAATTCATATTTGGGTTATCTGCCTTACTTGTTTGAACTGATGTAAAATGATAATTCCTCCTTTTCTGTGCCTGTGAAATGTGACGATAACGTATGGTACATTACTTTCCTGTCTCTGCTTGGTGGAAATATTTTATGGTTCATCTGATTTTGAATTACCATTCATATGATAGGGATCAGAAATGTGTTGTCTGAGAAGCTGCCATGCTTTCATCTGTCTTTCAGGGCTTTTTTGTTTTTAATTTGTTTTACACAAGTTTGTGGAAATCCTCATTATTGAATTTGTGGTTATTATTACTGAAATCTTGATTGGGTGGTTATATGATGCTAAAGTAGGTTCACATAACTGTACTAGGATTTTATGTTGCTGAAACATGAACTGTTCAGAAAATTTACCTTAACTATAAAGTTGATTACCCTTTTAGATATCATACTCTGTGTCTCTATCTTTCTTGTACTCTCTTTCCCTATCATGACTGTAAATGCTAACCCTAGGATGTGCTTCTTGGTAGCATATTTCTTTAGTCATGCCTGCAAAGCTCCAAGCATCCAATACGTAACCTGTATGGGTGTTGTGGATACTAACAAAAGATGCTTCTATTTATGTCTACTTTATCGATAATTTGCTCAATTATTGCCTGGGAAATGGCCAATCTTGAGTAAAGTGAATCCCCCATGTGCAAAGCTACAAAATGTTTCTTTAGTTATGTATGATCTGTTTCTCACTCATTCAAGTAGTTTATTGATGCTCTGAATCATACTTGTTTAGAATTGAATGGATTCTAACACTTGGACGTAACAAATGGTACAATATTTCTGGTTTCAGGTTTGGGATGTGTTGAGTAATGATGAAGTGGTTGAGATAGTGTCATCAGCTTCAACACGGTCATCAGCTGCCCGGATTGTGGTTGAGTCAGCAGCCCGAGAATGGAAATCCAAGTATCCAACCTCAAAGATGGACGACTGCGCAGTAGTCTGCTTATTTCTAGATGGGAAGATGGATTCAGAATCTGATTACGAAGAGCAGGGTTTTTCTTCTGCAACTCTACAGAGCAACCATTCCAGCAATGTCGCGGAATCAGATGATGGCCAAAACGTGGAGCCTTCTCTGCAGAGAAACTTCACTGTGAGATCGGCCGAAGAGAGTGAGACTTACAAAAGAATACCTATTGAACAAGAAGGAAACGGGGAAACTGTGGTCTCTGAGGACACGAACTGGTCCGGCTTGGAAGGCGTTACGCGGGTTAATTCGCTCGTTCAACTTCCAAGATTCTCTGAAGAAATGCCAAGACCTTAGTTTTTATGAAAAGATAATCTCTCTCTCCTGTTTTTAGGTAATGCAAGCTTTTTAGTAGAGTTTTTGTTCATATTTGCTTGAAAGTTGAAACCCTTTTCAGGTAAAAACTCAAGATGTACATACTTTTGTGAAACTTTTTACTGATTTGCCCTTCCATTTTCTTTCATTCATGGCACACATGGGGAAAAAATGGAAGCTGAGGGATGGGTGTTATTAGAACAAAAAAGTGGTTGGATTTGCTAATGATAAGTTGTCATGGGGTCCAAGGTTGAGTTGGCTCTCTCTTCTTAAAAGGGAATGATTCATTACTATCGAGATAGAAAGCAAGAAGGTGTTTTTCTTTTCTCATCTTAAATTTGTCTCTTCATTTGACTACTTTGAATGACTTCCGTCAATGGCCATGGAATTTGGAAAGTATATAGCTCATCCCGTTCCATTAGACGAGTTCATAGGTATAACAGTTTATGAGTTACGATATACAACTCTTAAGTGGACTCTTTTAAGGGAACCGAACGAGAGAGTATAAGAGTTCCGATTTGTTTGGTAAAGGCTTAATGCTGGTTTTTATCTTCCTCTGGAAATCTGAAAGGTATACTTTAGGCCGTTAGTACAAATATTCTCTCTCTAGTTCTGATTGGCTTAAACGCCAATAGTGGTTGTTTTCTTCATAAACATGGGTTTTAAAATGGGTTTTCATTGCCAACGTTTTTCTTCATAAGACATCTCTGCATTCATTTTGTAATAAAAAAAAAATGTTCCGTGCCAAACGAAACCTAATTATAGTTCAAGCGAAGTCATGGTTTGAACGAAGTCGTTTCTTTAGAAAACGAATTCCCCGATTTCGTTTTCATTGCCAACGTTTTTTCTAAATTACTTTCTCCAGAGAACGAATTAATGGAATTCGTTTCCTTCATAACATATTTCGCCGACTTTGTTTTCTCACGCAAAACGCTTCTACGACATGAAGTCATCTTTTCTACCGATTGTAATTTCGAATTCAATTTTACATATTACATGACTCTTTTTCCATATTCTTTCCTTCAAGTAGAATCATATTTCTTCTTTTCATAACGCTATTATACAATGCACTTGTTTTCTACTAGTAAATTATTAACTAACAGTATATCGCTTATTTTATAAATAAGAATATTACATTGAATTGATTTTCTACTAAAATTACGGGTCTATTTCCCCACATTCGTTTTCCATGAATACTAATTTTCGTAATAAATCTTTAAAAAAAAATATTTCTCTGCAAAACGAATTTGGTTGATTCGTTTATAGAAAAAACGAAACTACCTAATTCGTTTTCCCTGCAACTAGAGTTTTGAAAAAACTACATAAGTACTAAAAACGACTTTGGCGTATTCGTGTCTCAGGAAAACCGACATCGGTCTAATGTTATTTCTTTTTAAGCGAAAGGAATTTATGAGTTTTGTTTTTAATGGAATTCATTATTTTTAAAACATAAATGTGTAACTAAATTTTTACATATAAATAAATTCCCCAAATTCATTTATACGAAGATTTTGTCTATTTCAAAAAATGCCGTAAATTACTTCTTCTAAAATTTTATTGAATTACAAATTAAAATTTCAATTATATAATTATGTTTTGCCTTTTTTTTTATTTTTTATAACAACTCAAAAACTATTTACGGCGGTTCGATTCAATTAAAATAATTATTTAATTTTTAAAAAATTCGTTTACATATAATTATTTTTATTCATTTTAAAAACCATTGTAGTGGAATTAGTTTCTTAATGAAATTAATAAAAAACAAAAAAGGAAAAAATTAATTATGGAATTCGTTTATTAAAGAAAAAAAAGAAAAAAGAAAAATTCAATTGAAAACGAATTCACGGATTTTTTCAATTGAATTTTCAATTGAATTTTTTTTTTTTTTTTCAACTTCGTTTTCAACTTCGTTTTCAACTTCGTTTTCAATTGAATTTTTCTTTTTTTTTTTTTTGCTTGTTCGGTTGAAAACGAAGTTGGGAGATTCGTTTTCAACTGAAAACGAATCTCCCAAATTCGTTTTCAATAGTTCGGGAATTTCAATTTTTTTTTGCTTATTTTGGTAATTTTTTCCCCCAAAATGAATATTAAGGTAAAAAAATCTTATCCTTCATTTTTTGGTAACAATTTCTGTTTTTTAAATTAAATTTTTTTATAAATAAAAAATTGGGTGCATTTACTCTCTGCACTTTTGTGGTCTTCCCCATTTTTTCAAAAGCAAGTTTTGATAGTTTTAAATATTATACTAATTTATTATTGTTTTCAATACATCTTTTTACCTTTCAATTACATAATTTTATATTTTCAATACACTTTTCACATTTAAAAATTATTTTTAAAATAAAAATTTCAAAACTTGTTTTCAAAACTCAACCAAAGAAACAGACCCTTAATGTTTGGAAATAAAAACCTGATGTAAGGATATATATATATATATATATATATATATTTATACACATATATATAACAACTTTGTATATTAGAAAGTAATATAGACTCCATTTGAAACTGTCATTTGGATGCCACATAAGCGTCACATAAGACTAGAATTTAATGTAATAACATGCCACATAAACCTACTGATGTGACGTAAAAAATCCGCTTCAGGAATGATGCTTCTTCACAACCCAATGAATTCCTGTAAACAGCAATTGTCCAATCCAAATGAAGCCTTGCAGGAATGAGGAGCAATAAAGGGCCCAATCTTTAGATGAAGCTTTTTACTGTGCAGTAGAATGGATCACTCTAATAATTGATCTGAGTAAATCGGTTCAGCAACAGTGATGAACTTTAAGGATTCTGGATCACTTGATTCGGTAATGGTGATGAAGCTTGAGGATTTAGCACTGTTCCGGTGACAACAATGGAAACTAACCAAGAAAAGGGGCGGGGCTTTCCCCCCTGTATAGGCTCCGACGATCAAGTCAGTAATATGAAAGAAATAAACGGTATTGAATGATGAATGATGTCTGAGAAACAACAATAATCAGAGAGAGTAGCAAGAAATTGTTCATGAAGTACTTGTCTAGAATTCCCCTCTCTTTCACTTACCTGAAATGAGGCTGGTGCCTGAGTATTTATAAGCCCACTTTGATAGTTCCGTTGGATTGTGATGTCATACGCTCCCACTTATTCTTTTCTTTAGTGATACTTTAGCCGTTCCGGGAAAACTGGCTTTAACTTTGGCTCCTTTGTCATCATTGCTCTGCATATATTAAGATAATGGTCCTACCATGATGTCTAACTGTTTCGAATATATTATCTTTATCTCGGATCGGTTTACTCTTTACAGATCTAAGCTTTTTTGTGTTTTAGTTACTTACCGACCTGAGCTTTAACATTGTTGACCGATCTAACTTCTCTTAAGCATTTACCGACCTGGGCTTCTTGAGTATAGTTACATTTTGACTGACCCATTTTTACTGAGCTGAATTATAAGTTTTACCTATCTAAGATTCACCAATTGTTTTATAATGTTTTCCGGCCTAAGCTTTCATGAGTCATTACTGATCTAAGTCTTCATAACCGACCTAAGCCTTTATAACCGATCTAAGCCTCTGTAACCGATCTAAACCTTCATAACCGATATGAAGTTGTAACACAGATTTGTACGATATTTCCGATCTGAGCATGGCTCTAGGCCTCTTCATCTTTTACTGTTTCTTTGTTTTAATTCATTGGGCTAGGCCCAATGGGGATTTCAATTTTATGCACATCAACAAGCCCCCCCAGTATTAGGTTTTACCGATTTAAAACTTAATACTCTTTGGGTTTTCCGAGCTAAGACCTAGCGTAAAGGACATCATGAATTTCTAGATATTAATACGAGCCAATTTTCCGAGCCAAGTGTGATTCTATGTTTTAATGAGGCTAAAGATTCATCCGACCTATAACTTATCGAACAAGACAAATGTGAGTCATGACTGAGAGATCCAGCTTTGAAGAGAATATGGTGTCAGCCAGTGTATAGGTTATAATTGTAATACCGATCTAAAGAATTTGAACAGTTTTCGGACAAATAAATGTAACCATAAAGGCGTACCTTTGCGTTACCCTAGATCGGGATTTCGAAGAGGCGGACTTGTCAGAACACGCCTTCTCAAACGATACGACTTCAGAGGTCGTTTATGTTCTCGAAGCATCATTAATGACTACAGCTTTTGGTCTGCCCACGTCTCTTCAATTTCTTCGAGGCTCCTTTATAAAACCGTGAGAACCACAAACATTTGGCACCATTTGATATTTGCTTTCCTGAAAGAACGAGAGAGACAGAAAGAAAAAGATTTTTTACTTCCCTGCCTACCGCCGGAATCTTCGTACTTCGCCGGAATCCGAAGGTGTCATCTTCCCAATCCGTTGATCTCGTCCGTGTTGTGGCTCCATTGTCACCGTCATTCCGTCACCGCATCGTTTTACCCGTTCGTCTATTCGCAATGGCCTCCGAAAAGAGTTCCGGTACCGGAATGTCTCGTCAAAATCCTAGCTCAGGTTAGTGTGTTCTTTCCCTTCTTGATTTTTCCAATTTATTTTTGCGAATTTCACCTAAAAGTTTGTGTATGATTTTGGTACTGCTTCATGTAGATTCGGCCGCCTCCCATGAGTTTAAACCTCAAGACATAGTTTCTGAAATGACTAGGGAAGATTTAGAAAATCTTAGGTTAGCTCATTATATAAATCCCTGTGTCCCGATTCGTTTACCCGAGCCTGAGGAGAGGATAAATAGTGTTTCCGAGGGTTGGGTCGGGGTTTATGAGTATCATATAAATTTTGGGCTGAGGTTTCCGACCGTAGATCTGTTGATCGAGATGTGTGAATTCCTTCACATTGGGCTGAGCCAACTAGTACCAAATGCCCTTAGGTTTTTGATAGGGTTCATGTATGTGTGTTTTGGGGCTAGGGTCCAACCTTCGGTAGATCTGTTTTTTCAATTTTACACGGTCCGTAAGTACCCTTATGGTAAATGGTGGGTGACCTTTCAGAAACGTAGGAATAGCCATATAATTATTACCGACTCCCCCGATACCAATAAACAATGGAGGTCTAGATTTTTTATGGTGAAGGCTGAGGAAGCAAACCTACCCTCACGTTGGTCACAATTTATTTTACCAGTTGAACAAACCCGAGACAAGTCCGACCCCAGGGTTCAATCAGACTATAAGGCACTAAAAAATTATACTAGCTCGGTTAAATATTCAGCTAAATTTCCTTCAGAGGATCTCCTTGTTTCAGCCGGGCTGAGCCAATCCCCCAATGTAGAAAAAGAAAGTAAATACCTGTTCCTTGAACTCTTTATTTATCGTATCCTCATCTTTTCTAGATCGGTATTTTTGACAATCTTTGCACGTTGCTCGT
This sequence comes from Leptodermis oblonga, assembly GCA_016801395.1. Classification (NCBI taxonomy): domain Eukaryota; kingdom Viridiplantae; phylum Streptophyta; class Magnoliopsida; order Gentianales; family Rubiaceae; genus Leptodermis; species Leptodermis oblonga. The sequence continues at coordinate 33,666,696 of CM028757.1, read as the reverse complement.
TTTCAGGTAGTCTCGGTGGGTTCGGAAGGAAGAAAAAAGCCAACAAGCCTGCTGCAACTTCGGGATCTTCCAAAAGATTGGCTGAGATCGATCTCACGGAAGAGGTTGAGTTGGCCGATCCTCCCAGATCGGAATTGGTGACCCGGGTCGCGAAAAAGAGCAGGCCGACCCCGGAAGAAGTCCAGGCAGCTAAGGCTGCCAAAGCTCCACAATTGTTGACGGGCTCCACGCGTGATCCCGAGCTGCCGAAGCCTGATGACCTTTGGGGACCCGTGGACCCCTTAACAAAAGAAAGAGTTCTTCTGCTGAAAGATAAAAAAGATAGGCCGATCTCCCTAGCTCGGCCCATACTTCAAGTGCATTTGCCTGAACCTTTGCCTGAGGACGTAAGGCCTTACCAAGAGTTGGAGGCTGAAACTGAAAGATCTTTTGAGGAGATGGTACAGGTGGGCAACCAGCTCCGGCAAAATATGGAGCTGATGATGAAGCAGGAGGCCTTTCTCGCTTCGCATGTAAAAAGGGTGAGCATCGATACTAAATTAATTTATCTGAAAATAATGATTACCTCGTATGACACTCTTGGATCGGTTTTTTGCAGGTAGCTTACAATTATGCCGCTACGTCAAAAAGGGCAACGGCTTTGGACATCTTGGCCCAAAGTTACGAGCTGGAAAGGTCGAAGAAACCGTCCGAGGCCGTTGAGGATCTGGAGTTTCGGCTAGGGCTCGAGAAGAGCAAGATTTCAGAGCTCGAAGTTGAAAAAACCGGGCTAATGAAGCAAAACCAGGATCTGTGCAAGAAGTCTAGCCAACTGGTGACCAAGGTCCAGGGCCTGGAAGCCGATGTGAAGACCCTGAAGGAAGAAAAAGTTTCCTGGGTGAAGGAAAAAGCTGACTTGGAGAAAGTTGCAGAAGAAGCTAAGAAAGCTGCAGAAAGCTACAAAAGCTGCAGAAGAGGCTACAAAGAAAGCTGCTGGGATGGTTAGCTCGGATGATGTTGAAGCAGCTCGTCAGGCCGAGCTAAAAACTTTCAAAGAAGGGACCCTGCTGGAGTTAATGAACCGGCGTTTTTTCGAGCTAATCCAGTGCGGATATACTCTGTGCTGGGACGAGCTGAAAACTTCCAGATCGGTAGAGGATGTCCCTGAAGATTCCATAGCTCCAAACACTTTGCTTCCTCAAGGTCGCGATCCGTTTGATATGGTTGAGGAGATCAAACAGGAATGCCGAACCATCGGTGTTCCTATTCCGGAAAAGAATGACGAACCGGAAACTGATCCCCAGGAAACAGCGGACGAAGCGACTTCCCAAGCACCTCCTTGATGCCGAGCTGTCCAATTATTTTGAAGAAATTTTTTGTAATTTCCCAGATCGGATTTGTACTTTTGAATTTTTATGGAATAGAAAATCCCTTTTTCTTTCTTTCGTTGTCTTTAATCTTTTTTCCGACTTTTGACTTTTACCGATAAGGCCCTTCCCAATAATAACTTGCCCTGTTCTTGTGTTTTCCTGATAGATCGGTTTCGCAAGACTAAATCTCCAGGTACAAAGGCTCGATGTTTGACCCGAGCATCATAGTGTTGTCGAACTAAATTTTTGTAATTTAGTTGATGTACATAAGCCGAGTCCCGGACTTCTTCTATCAGATCTAAGCTCCAAGTTTTTATGGTTTTGATCCCTTTCGAAGTGCATAACTCGCGGGGCTCCACTTTGTATTTCTGGAGGACGAACTACCGATGCGAAACGCTGGGTGATGCCAAGTCTTGAACACAAGGCTGGGTATTCCTTAGATTCGAACTGAGTTCCATTGTCTGAAATAGCCGAGGCCAATAAAACCTAGCCCCAAATATTTTCTTGGCCAAATCCCGAGCCCCAATGGGAGACCCGCAATCCTCTTGATGTACTTTAACATGACCTCTGCTTCTCCCGATCCCAGGCATTCTAGTGAGGGCATCAAGAAACCCCTTTTTATACAGATCCTCTCCAATTATCTGATGGTGTGCGGCCTTCCTTTGTACTCGTTGTGCTTCCTCTCGGGAATTTGGTGAAGTGCCATTTTGTAGGTACTGCCATATAGGAAACCTCCAATCCTGATCCTTACTTATATAGACAAGATTGCTGGTTTGGCGGAATTGTAGAGCATAATTGTGAATTTCTCCTTCTAGGCTGATGGGGATGATCCCCGCACCCGATCCGGACTGGCTTGAGGCACCATCCACGTTGAAAGTCATGCGCCGTCACCTTCTGTTTAAAAGCAAATCGGTTTCTTCTGACGGGCTGAATATGTTCTCTTGGTTGTTTGATACTCCTTCAGCTATGAAATCTGCCAACACCTGTACTTTGACTGCTGTGATGCAAAGGTGATGCCATATTCCCCTAATTCGATGGCCCTTTTGGTAAGTCGACCTGAGACTCCTGCCTTTTGTAAGATGGCTTTAAGGAATGTATCGGTATAAACGGTAACTCCATGAGAATTGGCATAAGGTCGGAGATGCCGGGTAGTTTGAACTAAAGCCAAGACCAGCTTTTCTAAGCTAGAATAGTTCTTTTCAGCTGCCTGCAAAACTTTGCTAACAAAATAGATGGGTCTTTGAACCCGGTTATCTTCTCTAAGTAAAAACGAGCTAATTACAGATGTAGTAGTGGCTATGTATATGTATAATTGTTCTCCATAAATAGGTATGGTCAAAGATGGCAAAGAATCGTTCCAGAGTAATTTGTTCAGCCGACCGAGCTAAAAACCGATCTAAAACTGTTATTCTTCCCGTTAACTATGGTACTTAACGAATTGACTTAGGCGGATGTATTTGTAATTAACCGAGATACCCCCTTTGAAACCACGTAACCTTAGAATTTTCCCGAAGTAGCCCCAAAAACACATTTTTTCGGATTTATCCTTAATTGATTGAACAAGATCTTCTAGTGTTTTCGCGTAAGTCAAGCAAACAGGCAGTGTCATTTTTACTTTTAACAAGCGATTAATCAATATATGCTTCCATGTTCCGTCCTAACTGATTTTTGGAGATCTTACCAAATGCTGAAATGTAATTAAGCATAGTAATAAAGCAATAAGTACCTTTTATCCGCGATGAAAGATGTTTTCTCCTCGTCCTTTTTAGCCATGAAGATCTGATGATAGCCTTTGTAAGCATCTTAATAAGTTTTTGTATGACCTTGACTCTGGTGAGTTATCCGGTCAAATGCTATCCCTTCCTGTGTCTCAGCCAACTGCTCAGCCTTTCTTATGATTTGTCTCGGCCATATACACAATCCAGCCTACGTTTGTCTCAGCTAACATATTGACGTTGCCCCTGGTTTGCCCTGGTCAACGTATTGATCCTGTACATGGTTTGTCCCGTCCAATGTATTGACCCTGTTCCTGGTTTGCCCTGGTCAACGTATTGATCCTGTACATGGTTTGTTCCGTCCAATGTATTGTACTTGCCTATGTAACATTGCCTTGCCTGTTTAATGTTAACAAATAGGAGCCATCCCATACATGATAGACAAAACATATGCAAAAATTGAAGTCATGGCTTAAGAACGGTTTGAGCCTTCCAAGGTATACATGGTAAGGTGATCACATGATTCCTGTAAGTAGTAGCTGGCCAGCTATCATGGTTACTGGTATAATACTCAACCGTCCTGTGAGTATAACATGGTGATTGCCGAAGCCAATCAATGGTGTCCGAACTGGACTTAGCTGTGCCTTGTGTAATTGACAACCAGCCAGTGCCTTGGTTGTAATTATATTGTTAGAACTACCCGTGTCTAACAATGTCCCACGTTCTTTGAAAGCGGTTCCAAACCGTGTCTTTCAGTAATAATGAAAATCATGATGTGAAAGCGGTTCCCAACCGTGTCTTTCGCAATACATACTGAATAATGAACATAGTAACTTGAGCATCTAAATATTTTATCGTCCTATAGACCGACCTGATGGCCTCCATGTCCTACTCAGAGTGTCTAACCTGACTTCATGATTGAATGCTGTCCCGGCCGTCCTTTAGATCGTCAACTGATGGGGGATTTATCCTCCAGGTCGTCCACTGATGGGGTGTCTACTAACCAGTCGTCATGTGGTTTGATCCTCCGTGTCCACTGGGGGTTGTCTACTTAGGTCGTCAACTAGTGGGTTATCCTCCAGGTCGTCCACTGATGGGGTTGTCTACTAATCCAGGTCGTCCACTAGTGGGTTTTGCCTCTTGGGGTCATCCACCGCTGGGGTCTACCCTCTAGGTCGTCTTCTGCTGGGTCGGCTTCTACGGTCATCCTTTGCTGGATCGATCTCCAAGGTCATCTTCTGCTGGATCGGTCTTTGAAGTCATCCTCTGCTGGATCGGTCTTTGAGGTCATCCTCTAGAATGTCTTTCTGATTGCCATTCTTTCATTTCTCGATATTCATGCGCCACAAAGAACAACAAATGCAACAAAAATTATAGTATACATCCAAGAAAACAGAGACATGGTATACAATTTCAGAACATATTTTTAATTGTTTCAATGGATGCCCTTTGAGGCGTTCCTCACAAATATTAATGACCATGATAAATGCACGCGGTATGCTGGTTGGAAGCGGTTCATGAACCTGGCCTTCCCAAATGTACATGATATGCTGCTTGGAAGCGGTTTAAAAGCCAGGCCTTCCCAGATGTATACGATATGATGTCGATTCATTGATGCCAACCAAATTTGTATTTCTATGTGTCAGTTAAGAAATTAATTGTCCCAAAAACAGTACCTCATTGGAGAATTATTTCCTTATTGCAAACTGCTACTCTGAAAGAGGAAGCATCCGTTCCCGAACTTCTTGCGTCATGTCTTCAACAAATTTCTTTGATTGTGAAGAAAATTTGATGAAGAAGATCGATCAAATCGTTCCCCACAGTCGGCGCCAGTTGATGTGACGTAAAAAATCCGCTTCAGGAATGATGCTTCTTCACAACCCAATGAATTCCTGTAAACAGCAATTGTCCAATCCAAATGAAGCCTTGCAGGAATGAGGAGCAATAAAGGGCCCAATCTTTAGATGAAGCTTTTTACTGTGCAGTAGAATGGATCACTCTAATAATTGATCTGAGTAAATCGGTTCAGCAACAGTGATGAACTTTAAGGATTCTGGATCACTTGATTCGGTAATGGTGATGAAGCTTGAGGATTTAGCACTGTTCCGGTGACAACAATGGAAACTAACCAAGAAAAGGGGCGGGGCTTTCCCCCCTGTATAGGCTCCGACGATCAAGTCAGTAATATGAAAGAAATAAACGGTATTGAATGATATCTTTGGGAGAAACAACAATAATCAGAGAGAGTAGCAAGAAATTGTTCATGAAGTACTTGTCTAGAATTCCCCTCTCTTTCACTTACCTGAAATGAGGCTGGTGCCTGAGTATTTATAAGCCCACTTTGATAGTTCCGTTGGATTGTGATGTCATACGCTCCCACTTATTCTTTTCTTTAGTGATACTTTAGCCGTTCCGGGAAAACTGGCTTTAACTTTGGCTCCTTTGTCATCATTGCTCTGCATATATTAAGATAATGGTCCTACCATGATGTCTAACTGTTTCGAATATATTATCTTTATCTCGGATCGGTTTACTCTTTACAGATCTAAGCTTTTTTGTGTTTTAGTTACTTACCGACCTGAGCTTTAACATTGTTGACCGATCTAACTTCTCTTAAGCATTTACCGACCTGGGCTTCTTGAGTATAGTTACATTTTGACTGACCCATTTTTACTGAGCTGAATTATAAGTTTTACCGATCTAAGATTCACCAATTGTTTTATAATGTTTTCCGGCCTAAGCTTTCATGAGTCATTACTGATCTAAGTCTTCATAACCGACCTAAGCCTTTATAACCGATCTAAGCCTCTGTAACCGATCTAAACCTTCATAACCGATATGAAGTTGTAACACAGATTTGTACGATATTTCCGATCTGAGCATGGCTCTAGGCCTCTTCATCTTTTACTGTTTCTTTGTTTTAATTCATTGGGCTAGGCCCAATGGGGATTTCAATTTTATGCACATCACCTACAATTTAATTTAGCATACCACATATTATTACCTTTTGATATAATTTAAGAAAAAAAACTAATTGACTCCCTCCCTTCAGTAGTTACCGCGTAATCTATAATTGAACTTCTAATTCTTTAGTGTAATTGTTTTCTCCGTATGTTTTTCTAAGGTCTAAATATGTTTCCAGATTTTTCATCTTCTCCACTCTACATCTTCCATATCCTGTAATAATTACCAACTAATCAAGAAGCAATTTATTCCTCATATCTCGATCTCTTATCAAAAAACACCATTTACTAATTTTATGTAAAAATATGAAAAGCATGATGACCCTTCATCGTCTTCTAAAAATGAAGGGTCAGTCAAAAGTTGTTATATATTTAGAAGAGAAGGTTAATTATGTCTCCCTCAATTCAAATTAATTGTACATAATGTAATTATAGAGAATTGTACTTAGTTTTGTCATGTTATTAGTTTAGATGACTGGTTATACTAACTAGATAGAAAATGAGTTAGGGAAGTCTTACTAATTTTAATATCTTTCATTTCTTGAGAAGGTTAATAAAGTGGAACATAATCAAAATTTTTATTTATATACAAGGAAGTCATGAGTTGTGATCACTATTACAATTTGCTATTTATTATTATTATTATTTTGAAGTATGCTATTTACTTGTTATTGCAAAGGAAGCCATGAGTTGTGATCGTATTTTTTCTCATGTATTTTTTAATACTTAAATTTTTTTTTGTTGAAACATTTAATACTTTAATTGAAATCATGCTAGGTGTTAAAAAATTGACTTTCTATCACTTTTTGAAGATTCATATGGCAAATTATGCAAAATAAAAGAATACCATTACTAGGTAAATGTTTCTTAGACTTGTACAAAAAAAAAAAAAATCTTAAAAGACCTTTTTTAAAAATTAAATAATAAGAATTACTATAACCTAATAACATTATGGAGCAAATCTCGGACATTGCACGTCATGCTCTCTCATCTAGTGTGTGTGTCTATATATATGCCAAATTTTCTTCTATTTCTAGTGTACACTAATTATTCTTCATAATATTAATGAAAATGGTGAATCTGGTCTAAGGACACCTCGGGTCGGTACCGGGTCCTCCATAATAACCCCGGGTCTTCGACATATCGATAAAGCATGTAATTGTAGCAACTATACGTACTCATCCGCGTAGGTAGTAGCCCATTCCTGGTACTTCAGCTCCATAGAGTTTTCAAGGACCCGAAGTCTCTTCACTACGCCCGAATCCATTGTCGTGCCGTATTGCCCGTTTCCCATTCCAGTTGCTGTAGTGTGCTGGTGGATTCTGACCCGGGAGCTGTACACATCCCCGCCCCATTGCACACTCTCAGCGTGATGACTTAGCGCGCGGAAGAGTTCGGCAGGCCAGTATCCTATCTTTTCATGCTCTCCATAATTCACCCACCAGTTGTTCGTAGCTGCGTCCTGGTGGAAATCATGACCAAGAATCAGTGGTGTAACCAACAAAACATCCCTGAAGGGTCCAATATATGAATTTTTTTTCTGACCGTTAAATAGATACATAATTGTATGGAGGAAGGAAGGGAGGGAGGGAGGGAGGGAGTTGGAGGGGTCCGGGAACGACCCCACCCCTTTGGTTGCATCACTGCTGCCAGAAATTGATCGGTAATGTCAATTACTTGCTACGTCCCAAAAAGTTTGACAAAATCTATTTTCAGCTGTCTCAAAATAAACTTAAAGTATTCGTTGGGCAACGGACGCGTATCTTGATTATTAGAAGAAAATAAAAGGAAAAATGATATTTTTAGTCCCTTACGTTTAGGTCTGTGGTAATTTTAGTCTATTTTGTTTGTCTGTGACAATTTCGGCCCATTTTTTTTGTTGTTGTGATAGTTTTAGTCACCTTTACCTGTAATTGAATGTTGGACAGGTCACTAGGGAAATTTTTAAAAAAATTATAAATTTTGTGATAAGACATGAACTTTAAAATTAAGAACCTGCACTTTTGATACCCAATATTTAAATTTATTTTATGAAATTGCCTTTTTCCAAGCACATTTTTATACCCAAAAGTTCATTTTTTTTTAGTTTTACAGTTCATTTCTTAACCCAAAATTTATAAATTTTGTAAAAATAACCCAAGTGACCTGTTCAACCTTTAATTACAGGTAAATGAGACTAAAACTGGCACAGTTATAAACAAAAGGGACCAAAACGCCATAGACAAACAAAAGAGACTAAAACTGCCACGGATCTAAACGAAAGAGACTAAAAATGCTATTTTTCCGAAAAAAATATATTGGGATAGAGAGGGTACACTACTACAAAATCCCCCTTAGGAGGCGGGTCCTAAGGGGGACTACCTCAGCTGCGGGCGCCTCCATTTGGAGGGCCCGCACCCGCCTCTATAAATTAGATCATTGGAGGCGGGTGCATGTTGCACCCGCCTCCAATAACCCCTCGTAAAAAAATTTAATTTCTTTTTCTTGCACTTTATGGCTTTAGTAGGAATCGAATTCGCGCCTAGAGTTTCACTTAACTCTTGCACATTAAATTTACCACTATGCTGCATATACTTATGTATTTAATATTAAAATCGAAATTATATATTTCTTCTAAAACTTGTGATTTTTATTATCTACTAATTTTTCGCTTCGCTAGAATCTCAATAAATTTTCAAAATTATTTTCAACAGTCCAAAATAAAGACAATTTTTGATCTAGTATTGAAAAGTAAAAAAAATCATTTTCGTATTTTAAAATTGGAGGCGGGTGAAGGTATCACCCGCCTCCAAATTTTATTTAGCCTCCTTTGGAGGCGGGTATTTGTACACCCGCCTCCAAAGGGGTGCCTCCTTTGAGCATTTCTGTAGTAGTGGTAACTCAAAGAGGTAAAAGAGAATCTTCAAATCTTTCACCTTGAAAATGTAAATTATCACGACTTCATCTAGTGGAACATCATTAGGTCTTGAAATGGGATTGATTGCAGCACCAAGTGCTATTTCCTGGCTGACTTGTACGAAACCGGGACAAATCTGATCAAAGCAGCCTGTTTTATGCGAACCATCCGCCTGAAAGACAGCAAAGACACGTTCCAGTATTTGAAACAAGACTTTTTTAGTGGAACAGGAGTATAATAGTTAGTATGAAGCTTGTTAGTCCAACGGTGTAAAGATTAAACTCTTCCCAAACCAGGTGTCAAAAGCACGTTACTGGTTTTTAGTCTTAGAAACAAAACTCTTTTAGTGGATAAGCGGGATAGAGTACTCACGGTCCAGTATATGAAAAATCTTGTCTGCATCATAGACCCCTGGATTCACCTGAAAATATTGATCCCATTTGTTAGTTGTACTTTTTTGAAAAAACTGTAAAGATTAATTCAATTTTTTGTGATTTAATCATGCATCCGTTTTTCTAATTCATGAAAATTGCTTGCATCCGTTTTTCTTTTTTGAGTAATGAGACAATCATTATATTTAATCGCACGCGTTTAGCAAAATAAAGTTGTTCATTGGTTTTACCTCATCCGTTTATGTATTTACTCTATTTGATTTTAACTTTGCTAGCTACTTGTATATATATGAGTTGGGTTACAAGGTTTCATATGCAATCTTTTATGTTCTTTTAACTCCCTCAAAAATATAGCTTTTAGCAAGGAAGATAAAGATGTTAGCAGGGCCGTTCCTACCAAAAAAAAAAAAAGCCCGGTTCCATAATATAAATTTGGACTCTTTTATACGGTCGTAAATGTGTGTGTGTGTGTGTATATATATGTTCATTAGTAGCGCTTTCTAAATAAAACATTTCTAAACCAAAAGGAAAATATAAATATAAAAATTCACTTAAGAAGTAACATTCTTGTTACATATTTAGCTGCAAAATCATCCATCAGGTTGTTTATGTCAACTTCTCCCAAAAATTCATAAGTCTGAATTTTAAGATGACTGATTGATAAATTAAGGTTGAATTTTAAGACATAAGTCGCGCATACAGATTATAGCCAATTATGATTAAAAGAAAATAATTGAACGACATATATTTTGATCTATATATACAAGAAATAACTTTATATCACATTATTACAACAACCAATGAAAGAAAAGTATATGTTACCTAGCGATACAAACTGATGTTGTAAGGTGATAAAGTTGGAAAAACAAAACAAAGTATTGACTTTGATGTTGAGAATTTTGAATCCAAAAAATAATAAGAAACCGGATCAATATAAACCAAACTAAATTGCACGCACACAATTAGGCGGCGGACCAAAACAGCCGTAAAGCTTTTCGGTTTTGCTCTGTATTGTGATTATAATGACAACCCCATGCATGTATTTATATAGTAAATTATCTCTGAACCCTACACTAATTCAGATTGTAACTATTTCTTAAAATAATTAGATTTCCTAAAATAAATATGAAACCAAACAAGAAACTTAAATTGGATAGAAAATAAAAAACAAATAAAAAACTTAGTTTAATTATTATTATTATTATATATATATTTAATTAATCACAAGGGAGGAGAAACGTGTACGGGCGTGCTAGTTAATCTCATGCAATATATGTACACATATATACAAATAATAATTTTAAAAATTAATAATATATATACTCTGCAATTTTATTCAAAAATCGTGGAAGGGTGTGCCCGGGACCGAGAGCGAGATTTTTCTACAACGAGTTTGAGTCTTTTACAACGATGTTACTAATTAGTATTTACAACGAGATTTTATAATGGCCAATTATTCTTGTTGTGTAAGTTGTAATATAAAATGAATGTGAGAAACATAGGATAAGTTTTAATAGGACTTGGCTACCGACTGTTTGAGACTTGGTTGTTTTGGTTAATCCCTCTACGTTCCGTTAAAAGAGTCTAATGGTACAACTATTTATGAGTTACAATATATAACTTTAAAGAAAATTATTTTAACGGGATAGAGGTTGTATATTGTGAAATAATGTAGAAGTTGTTGTTAATACAACAACATTATATGTGACTACATTATGCGGCTACATTCTTTATATATATGTGTATATATTTAGGGGAATACTATTCGCAGTAACCTTACTATTCACAGTAACATTTTTTATGAAAAGTCGGATTTGCCCTTTTTGGTTAAAATTTTTTACCATGTGCATGTGAGATGCAACAGCTGGTGCACGCGTACCGTCCAATTGATCCTATCGACGTTGACGCGTTCTGGAAGACGCTGCATTTGGGAGATAATGATATTCCAGAAACTCAGGAGGAGAGGCAAACCGCTGAAGGGCGACTGTATGACATGTTTGTTGATGTAATGACGCATCCAAGCGCTGAGATATACAGGGTGATGGGTGTGGTTCATTCACCGCTTTATCCGAAAACTGTTGATCTAGCTGAGCCGGTTAGTAGGTCACACAGGGAACGACCGAGACACAATCCAACCCAACGAGATCTATTATGGTACGAGCATGCCGAAAGGAATGCACTACAATGAGGTACGAATATATGTATTTCATGTACATGTCATTGTGGTTACATACATATACACATACTAAATTTAATATGATTTACACTCGCAGGTCGGCGATCCACAGGCGGACAGAGAAGAAGAAGGGTTGTGAGGCCCCACGCTTTTGAATGGCCTTACGACCTTCCCATATTTCTGAAGTAGCTCGTGTTCGAATACATTACCGGGCACGTTAATGTAGTGTCCGATGGACATTGTGGTTTTAGAGTAATTTCCTATTTCGCACACGATCCAGATGAGGCGCAGTTGTACCAAGTGCGCAGAGACTTGCACCAAGAACTCTGGAATGAAGCTACTTTTCGGCGCTTTGTTCTTGGGCCAGTCGATTACGAGTTAGCCATCAGGGTGGTAGATTGTTATGTAGTTCCGGCAGATGAGGATTTATGGTTTGATTCTCATCTTTTGGGAATACTTCTCGCAACGAAATACCAAAGGGTTGTTACATTATATGCCCAGCAGAGTAATACTTTCCTTCCGCTTCAGTGGCGGGGGGCCGGCGTCTCTAATGATCCAATCAATTTCATCAATATGGGTTTAATAAGACAAAATCATTTCATTGCTTTGTTAACGACAGGGGAGGTCTTGTTACCTCCAATCTATCCAACGTGGAGAAATAGGAAAATCCCATTTGGAAGAAAAATTTGTTGCTTTCAGGAATAAATCAACTACTGAGTGTTAGTATTAGATGTTTTTCAAATCAACTGTTTAACGTTAAGTGCAATTTACTTTTGCTTTTACGTTCACAATATAAGATTCTTATACAATTAACTTTCGTATGTAATTAATTTTAACATTACTGAAGGCAAATAAAAAATATATATATCAACCTGAATGATATATTACTTTATACAATGTATAAAAAAACGAATATAATACAACTCACTAATTTATAATCGCTTATTCAATAATTTATCTTACCAGTATTCAAAAAACAGTCAATAAGATAGCACATGAGACCTTGCCGCAATTTACTCCAGTGTCGGCATCAAATCCTCCAAATGGGTAGCCACCTTCTCTATAGCACTCTCCCTCACGTCACTGGGGATGGTATGGCGGTTTCGGGGATGAGCATAATACATTTTACTTGCTATATATTGCAAGCGCTGCATTTTGGAAGAAAAATCAAAATATAGTAAAAAATATTGACAAAAAAATATAATTAATTGACAGAAATAAGCAAAAAATTTGTAGTGCTTACCGCCTGGGCGGACAGTTTTTTGGGGTCCAGTGTCTTGTCCACTTCCATGTTGTCGGGACTAACACGAACGTGCGTTCGCGGTTGGAAGTAGTCGAGGTACTCAAGGCACGACTGATCGAGCCAATGAGCCATCTGCATCCCCCTTATCACCTTACTCTTGTACATTTGCGGGGCGTTAAGATTCGTATCGTACACGCAGGAGTACCTTTTTATTTCAGAGCCTCTGTAACAGCTCTTTGGCTCTAAAACTGTGTGAGAGATCGACTGCATGAATCCAAATTGTCGCAAAAACCGATCAGGCATATATGGCTCTACGACTGCAGGGCAATAAATAAGACCCCTGTACAAGGTTATTGGGTGGACTCCTGCAGGATTTGGGCCAAAAGAAAGCCAATTGACCTAGTTCATGTGAAACATAGTAAGTGGATAATCGACTACGTCGGCTATTACACTAATAAACATTAGAAAATTTAAATGAGGAAGAAATATTACCTCTTTGGATTTCATTCCGTCTCGTGCGCGTCTGTATGACATCAAATCCCAGTTAGGCTCACTCTTCCTTCCATTTCCGATATGCCACTTGGTTGCAGCAAGCCACTCGACATCCCAGGATCTCAGTTGTGGAGGACTAAACGCGGGAAAGTACTCGTATATCCAGCTCTATTAAAAAAAATAAAAAACAAATTAGTCATTTTAATATACCGGTAAAAGTATTGAAATAATTTATAAACGATTCCTACAAACCTGCAATAAGGTCAGACACCCGCCTAACTGGGCACCATCTGCCCTAGAGGCCCTACCAAGATTGCGATAAAGGTTCGCCAAACAAGTTGCACCCCACGCAAGTCCGCTTACGCTTTCTACATCGCGGAGGTAAGGCAGGAAATGCCCAACAACGTGGGTTTTTTTTTATCCACGAACAGGGTGTTTCCAACTAACCACAACAAATACCCTGCGGCAGAATTGGCAGGCTCCACCTGTCCACTAACACAATGCACTCGAAGGAGGGACATTTTCACACTTGCAAAATCTCGATCCCCGAGCTTGTCTTCCTCAATCCCCAACAATTCTAACAGCAGTTCCTTCATTTCTACCGGTTTAATTTTCCAACCAATTGGTGATCTGCCAATCGGAATCCGCAAAATGTAGGCCACGTCGTGGAGAGTGATACTCATCTCTCCGAATGGCATGTGGAATGAATTAGTTTTTAGATGCCATCTCTCAACAAAGGCACTTAGGAGTGCAGAGTCTAACTCTGGATGCATGTATCATACAAAATGTGCCAACTATACTTTGGGCCTATTCTTCTGCTGTGCCTCAGACCCAGGTTTTGCTAGTTTTTGGGTTTGAGACCAGAAAATACATGGAATTGGGCTCATTCCAATGTTTCTTTTCGGTCCATCTTTGCACTGGGTCTTACTCCCTGGTCTTAGAACAGAAACCACAGCCTCGGCTCTCTCTGATTTCCCTCATTCCTTCGTCGAGCAGCGTTTAGCGCAAACCCAGCTCTGTACACATCGGCCTACTTTTTTTCCGTTTCCTCCCCAATCCTTCCCGGGTTATCGGCGACCAATTTATGCAGTCGACGTTTCTGCGGCCGGTGACGTCGATCCGTGTTGCTCTCCGCTGAACAGTCGCTGAATCGTTTCCGCTGGTCTGAAGGTTTCATCCCAATTTAGGGGTCTAGGGTTCAGGGAGAAATTGGCTTACGCAAATTTGTGGCAACCGATTGCATTGGCTGTAGAGAAGGAGTTCCGGCCGAGCCCATTTCCTCTTGAATCGGACAACTCCACAACCGCCGGTGAATTCTGTGTCGTTGGTATAGAATACGCAAAGGTGTACGGCTGAACCGGAGGAGCAGGGTGACATAAACCAGCCCCGGTCACCAAATTGCCAACCCGTTCCTGTTAAAAGGTAATTGAAGCGAAGCCTTTGAAGAATAGTTCCGAACTTCCTGGTGACATTTTTTTATTCATCTTACGCTCCAATTTCTTGTGGTGAATTCGCAAATTGCTAGATTGTAGCTTCATACATATTTGTGGTAATGTTTTTATTTTCTGTTTTGTTGTGAAAAAAGGCTTGCATTTGCTGCCTATGTTCTTTCCATCACATGGATTATTAGGAATACATTCTTTTTATTCATGCAATGAAGGAGTAACAAAAAGTGAGTGCTGGAAAAATTTGCAATGAACACACAGCTTCGGATTTCTGTAATACACGCTGCATCATTTGTGTTAGTTGCTTCATTTCGGTTGTTTTATTCAGTTGTGAATTCCTCTGCTGCCTAGTATATTTATGTCGAGGCAATTGTTATCTGTTGTTTTCTATGAAATCCTTCATGGTTGGGAAAAAAATTTGTAGTGCTGAAAAACATTAGTTTGACCACAATATGTTCGATAGGAGCCACAGAAGTTGCGTTTCTGTTTCTATTGCGTTTATAATTCCAGCATTTGTGTTCTGCATCTAGGGGATGATGCAAGTTGCCGCCATTTAAAGATCAACCCTTTCGGCACATTAGCAGCTTGGGCATAATCCTTCGGCTTCCATGCTGTTCAGTTTTGCTTCTGACATCGCAGGTAATATTTCCTTTTCTTTGAGGATAAAATTAGTGAAGCATGCTTGGAGATTACAGAATGTTGATGCTGAAAATTCAGTATTTTATGAAGTGTTTTCTGTTGGGCTGTCGTCAAATACGTTTATTTTTCTGGGAATCGTTGATTAAACAGATCTTGTCTGTGGATTAGAACAGGCCCTCATTAGACATTTTATTACATTAGTTTATGTTTTGTGCATCTGTTTAAGGAATGTAAAGTCATTTGTTAACTGTTCCGCATACAGGTTTTTCAGGGAGGGAAGGTGTCTGGGATTTGTCAATGGAAAATTTGGAATAGGAAACAGAAGGGAGATTAACTAGGTTTTACCATTTGAGTTGCTGTCTTGCCCTGCATTTCTGCATTTTTTGCGTAATGACCTTTGATAACATACCTTAAAACTGTGGCCAGTTGGATAAACTCCCTTTTTTGGGATGATTTGGTTGCTGTTTGGTACTGAAATCTTGCTGAATTCTATTGTATTTTATTACTGTTATGATTGTGAAAAAAGGGCAAAGGATCACATCTTGTTTGGATTCAGAAAATGAACTTTTTTGGGATGATTTTGGTTGCTGTTTGGTGCTGAACAACGTGCTGAATCCTTGCTATCTTGCCCTGCATTTCTGCATTTTTTGCCTAATGAACTTTGATAACATACCTTAAAATTGTGGCCATTTGGATAAACTCCCTTTTTTGGGATGATTTGGTTGCTGTTTGGTGCTGAAATCTTGCTGAATTCTATTGTATTTTATTACTGTTATGATTGTGAAAAAAGGGAAAAGGATCACATCTTGTTTGGATTCAGAAAATGAACTTTTCTGGGATGATTTTGGTTGCTGTTTGGTGCTGAACCGGAGGAGGTTAATCAATCACAAGCTGGAATCGATCAGATGTCGGCACTGCGAATGGAGATTGTGCAGCAATTGGCAGAGAGTTTTAGAATGTAGTGCACCTACTGTAATATAGATGATGTATTCTTATGTGACGAGATGTTTTTTTTTTGGATTTCTGCAATCTGTGACGATAATTAGCGTGTTGGTACTGTTGTTTAATTGTTCGGCAAATTTAGTTTGTTATTTACGGTAATTTTGAGTTAAGTTGAATGTTATTAGTTTGTTAATGAATATGGGAAAATTGTGTGACTGTGCGAAATGAATATTTCCATCACAACAAATTCAATATGGGTTACGCATGACTATTATACCGTGACAGATGATTCTATTTTTTTATTTAATATAATTTTTGAAAAAATCATTCGAGTTGTTTCTATTTTAGCATTTTTTATAAAATAATTGAAAGCGAGTTTTAGGGGTGTTGGGAATATTAGGGTTTGCCCAAAATGGAAAAAGACATTTTGGAAAAATATGTGCTGAGAACCATGTTCTTCTGCTGGGTCTGAGAACTGGGGTTGAAACCAGGTCTCAGAACTGTGTTTCTTAAAAACTGGGCTGAGACCCAGTTTGGCTAAGAACTGGTTCTGAAACCAGTTCTCAGAACTAGCAGAAGAACAGGCCCTTTATTTCCCCATTGGCTAACTCCCACCTTTGCAGCAGCTCATGGCCATTATGGCACAACAATACACCACGTTCCTACGTAATTTAATAAATAAAATAACACATTTTAAGCACCAACGTATTAATCATAAATCGAAAATAAATAAAAAGTATATCAAGAAATATGTAATAAAGCATAATACGATACCTGTCGATGTCATATGTAGTAGGTAACATGACCCTTAAAACTCTGTAACAACTCTGGATCTGAACGTCCACCGTCAATCGGACCATCTAGAGCCCGGTAAGCCTTCCACCCGGCATCCCTCCCGGAACCAGAACCAGATCCAGCCCCTGACACTGACCTACGTGAGGAGCCGACTAATTCTTTGCCTTTTTCACTCCTTCGTTGGTTGGGTGCATTTTTCCCTTCGTTTTCATCCTCCAACCGCCCCGAATTCCCTTCCATGTACCCTTGCGACTGAGACATGTCAATCTCAAATCTTTCCACATTTTCCCTAGCTTCCTCCTCCTCCGCATTTCCAATGTATGGAGGGGCAAATTCTGTTTCGCCGTAATCAATGTTACTTTCCCTCGTCGCATTTGAAAAGCGAGAAGAGCCATGCGCTCTTCCTGCCACTCTTCTCTGCCTCTCGGATGCAGTGGGAGGTATTCGGCCACATACTTCCTCAAAGAAGGACTGTGTCGCCTTAGTGTTTCTTTCACCCAAATGCAAATTGTCATCCTTTTTGCTTTTGGTTAATTTCAATTTTCTAAATGCTTCTGTCATCTGCAATAATATAAACACACATTTCTCAATACGAAATTAATTGATAACATATAAGGAACAATAACACAATTAAAGTTAAAGAAAATTTAAAATATTGGCTCAAAACTCGACCCTTTCGGTCAGAAAACCACCAACAATCCTAGCCGACCGATGGAAAATATCCCCTGGCAGCCAGCAGGTTTTTCCCAAGAATACCGCCGTTCGCTGGCGGTATTCCTGGGGGAAATACCGCCGGTCGCCGGCGGTATTTCTCCCAAAAATACCGCCGGGCGACCGTGGTATTTTTTCCAGAAATACCGACAGGCGACCGCGATATTCTTGGAAAAAATACCGCGGGCGCAGGCGGTATTTCCACAAAAAAATACCGCCCTTTTCCGGGCGGTATTTTGGCGTAAAACACCGCCTGGGAACGGCAGTATCCGGACGGGAAATAACACTGGCGACCGGCAGTATTTCAGGCCCATTCGGCTCGAGGAAACCTTCTCCTCGGCCTAAATTTTACAGATCCGGTGACAACCGGCCGCATCTGCACAGATCTGGGAAAAAAATTAACAATCTCGGGCAAAGTTCTAACAAATTCGGACATATTACAACCAAATTAATCAAAACAACAAATAAAACAATACCGAAACATATTACAGCTCTGCTTCCTCACATTTGCTTCTGCTTCCTTTTTATTTTCTTCTGCTTCCTCTTTTTCTACGCAGGCCATTTATAAACTTTTGCTGGCCTATTTCATACTTTTGCCTTTTTCTTTTTTTTTTTTGTGTGAGGGGTATTTTAGACTTTTCACAAAAAAACATTACTATAAATAGTAAAATGGTTGTTGCAAATAACAATTCCCTATATTTATTATTGGAGTTTTTTATTTTTTCTCCCTAATGAAACTACACAATTTGATACAGCCTATTTGACCTAATGCAATACCTATTATCTTTGCTGCAGTTGTTTATGAAAGAAAAGTTTAATTACTATATCCAAATTTAAAATCTAAAAATGCCTAACAGTAACCCATGAAACTCTGTCGTACGTTTTGCTCATATCCAGCTTCATCGCTATCCACCCTTCTTTTCCTTTCTTCATTTTTCGGATTGCTTCCACCAGTTGATTGATGTGCCAAGCGAACATTATCCACTATTTGCCTACCTGGAACAAAGTCATTCTGATTCTTATTGATTACACCATCTATACCTTTCTTCAGTCTATTTGCCAATACTTTTGCCACGATCTTGTAAGTGACATTACATAGGCTAATGGGTGATATGTGTCATTTTGCTGCTGAATTTTAGAGTTTATTTGTGGCAAATCTCATGGGTATATCCTAGTTTTGTGAGATAAGTGTAGATTTTGAAATGAGGACAATTAGAGAAAAGAATATGCAAAAGAGGATGAGAAGAATGTCCATTTGCCCAAAAGGATCAAGGAAGATACGGAATGGTGAAAGAAGGCAGTAAACATGTATTCTTGCATGCATGCAAGTTGTGCAATTGGGCCAAGGATTAAAAGATTTATGTTAATGGACAATCCAGCCCAAGTGCAGTGAGCCCATCATTGACGGAAAGCCCAAGGAAGGATTAGGCAAATTGCCTAATTAATTGATGCAACGCAAGAAGCAAAGGGAGTGGAATTTGGATTCCTATTTTGTCCACAAGTAACGCGCAAGAAGGAATTTCCTTTCTTAATACATTAATCCTTCTTTGTTTTGGATATTGTTTTTAGTAGTGTCTAACATGGAAAATAGTTTTAGTAGGTTCCTATTTGGATTAGTATCTTATTTACTACTCTCTATTCTACACCTATTGATAGGGACATAATTGAGAGGAGAAAGACACATTCTACAGTAGAGTTTTATCTCATATTTTAGTAGTTAATTCAAAGAAATACAATGGGCCTAAAATCAGTCGGTCTCTTTGGCATCTTGATTTTGGGAATCAATACAATGTCTGTTCTATTCCACTTTTTGGCCACTCTGCCTTCATTTAACCAGCCCAACACTTCCTTGCACACTTTCAAGCCCACCTCCTTCCAATAGGCCTTTTAAAAACCTGACAGTGTACCATATGGTCCCGGTGATTTCCATGATCCCATCTTTTTAAGTGCTTCCCAGACCTCTTCCTTCATAAAGGGTTCATTCAACCACCTCTGTTCTTCTTCCTTTAAAACCATTTCGCTGCGGCCCATTATCGACTCTACATTTAGCCTTCCTACATCTATTGGGTAGCTGTCATCCTGGACATACACATTCTTGAAATGCTCCTCCATTACCTTTTTGATTTGACTCTCCTACGTACCCCAATCTCCTTGTCCATTTTGAATTCCCGTAATCCAATTCCGCCCATGCCTTTTAGTTGCCCACTTGTGAAAGAATTTTGTATTTCTGTCTCCCCTTTTAGCCTAGTTCCCTTCTGGCCTCTGTTTCTAATAAGCCTCTTGGTAGTCCATTAAATACTTAAGGGTTGCTCTATTTTCCCTATCTCTCTCCACATTCCTTTATGATAATGGTTTTGATTGCATTAACCCCACTATCTGGACCAGATTCTCTATCTTCCTATCCATTTCATTGAATGCCTCTTGTCCCATTCCTTCACCTTGCCTAGAGTTTCCCTTAATTTCTCCTCCACCGAGCTTCTCCTTCCCATTGAGCCTCCTTCCCACTATGAATTGTGTTCCTCCCAGCTCTGTATCCGTTTCCTCTATTGCTCTTTTGCCTCTTGTTTGACTTCCTCCTGGCCTCCTTTCCAACCCTCGCCTGGTGACTGTTTCTTGACTTCCCATGTTGCCTCTCTGTTGCACCACCTTTTCCTCCTTTTTCCAGATCGCTTTGATAAGATCCGCCACCGGCCGACATCAAGTCTAGTAAGCTTCGAATTTTATTCTAAAGTTTCCTTTTTTCCACTTTTTACCTGTATCTACTAAACAAGCTTCATGATCTAACCAGATAATAGGAAAGTTCCGAAGTATAGCTCTCCGGTCCATCTGCAACCAACTTTCCGAAGCAAGAGCACAATCTAACCATTTGGATTCCCTTCTGACCATTTGTCCAGGTAAATCAACTGCTCTCTTGTCTCAATTCCTCAAGATTATTTCTAGATCTGAAAATTTCAAACTCTCCCTCACCCCTTGGATCTTATAGCTAGCTTTACGCCAACTATCTTCACTACCCATAACTGGTTGAAATCCCCCATAATCATGACTAGTTATCCTTTATATCTCACTATATTATCAATTTGTTGCCAAATACTAGATCTGCAGGGTGCCCATACAGCAAAATTTATAGCCATTCATTACCATATTTCTCCACTACCTTCATACAAAAATAGTTCATCGACCTATCTACTACTACCATATTTACGCTAAAATTCCATAGAACACACAGGCCACCCCCACCCCTAATACACTCCGGTGATGCATATTCATTCTTGTCAAAAGATAGATATTTGCAAAGGTCTATCATTTTCCCTACAGAAGATACTTGCTTCCATTAAAAACACTACCTCTGGATGCCACTTCCGAATATTCCTTATGATAAGCGTTTTCTTCTACTACTCACCTAATCCTCTGCAGTTCCAACGCCAGACTCTCATCCCATTTGCGACGGCTATTTTGGTACAACCGTCTAAGACCTTAGAACACATGTTCCTTCAACATAGACCGCCTCCAAAATGTTTAGAAAAGTCTCATAATATTCTTCCGCCAATTGCCTTACATCCATCTGTAACTCTTGTTGAGCCATGTGGTCGATATCCATTATCTCTAGTGACTCTTCCCCAAGAATCATACTCCCCTCTGATTCTTCCCCCTCCCCCCTCGGATTCCTGTTTACAATTCCCAGTCCCCTATTAGAATTAGTCCTCCTCTTTTTCCTTCCCCACTCTACCCCACTCCCTATCCAAGGCCGTTTCCCTTCCTTAACTTCCCTTTTCCTCCTCTCCATATCCTCATTATTCTCCTCCTTTTTGTATCCAACCCTTGCACCACCCCTCACCATCATCATCCACTACATTAGGGACACATGGTGTTATTTCCCCATTACCAGTTGCCAAACCCATTTCCTCAGTCCTCATCCTATTGATAGGTTGCTGGTGAAATTTCTCAACTTTCCTTTGCGATGTGTAGTTGAAAGAATATTTGGAAAATGTATAGGCCACTTATTCACTCCACTCTGAGATAAGACGATAACTCCTTTGCAGTACCTCTCCATGAAGACCTCTCAGACAAGAAGACAAATGAACAACTAGTATTCTGACAAAGCCCTGCAATCCTTCTCTTAATAACTTCCACAGTTTGTGTTAATTTATTGATAGCCTTCCCCATTGCCTTAAAAACAAGCCTATGGAATGCCCTCATTTGAAACAAACTTAGAGCATAAGATACAAATCCTTTTATCCTACCCTTGTTTTTGATCTGTATCTCATTCTCCTCCAATATCGCCCCATCCTTTCTCATCTTCTTATATTATACCAGCCAATAATATTAGGAAACTAACCACTTTTGCAGCAATGAAACATACTGTTAGACCCGGTTGGTCTTAATCCTTGTTTTGATTGATGAGTTAACAAATATGAGAATTAATTTAACGATTCTTCTGAGTGAGAAAATGTAGGAAAATGTTCACGGAAAAATTGACGCAAAAAAGGCAACGAAAATGAGCTAAAATGAAGAAACAGTAAGCAAATGAAGAAAGAAGAAAAATGAGTCCCGAGCACGTCCCTAGGTGGGACCCACGGTATTTCTTAGTCATACAATGAAGAGAAGAGTTCACAGGTGAACCAACACAAAAAAGCGACAAAGAAAATGGAGTTAAAATGAAGAAACGGCAAGCAAACGAAAGAATACGTCAAATCAACTCGACAAGGGGCTGACAGCGCCGCTCGGGGCAGTGCCACACATAGGCGCTGCACGTGCAGGCCTAACACCACGTGTGCAGTAGCACGCAGGGCTAACCCTGAGACAGTCGCGACTGCCGCGGGCTGCGTCGCAGGGGTTTCGGGAAGGCCAATTTTTGACCCTTTTTTTCACTTTTTGAAGGGTTCTCTCCTCCTATAAATACCCCCACTTGAATAACATCAAACACACCTCTTCCCATCTGATTTTCAACATTTTTAAGTGTTCAAAAAGCTCTCAAAAGATCATTCAAAGTTTTAGCAAATTATTTCAAAGTTAGGCTAGAATAGAAAAACTTCATTGTAATTGTTAGCTATTTTTCATAGCATTATTTTCCTACTTTGTAAACACATTGAGGGAAGTCCTAAACACTTTAGTAAGTGTTTTAGACATCTTGTAAGTGATGCAAAGTCCTAAACTCTTGATTAAGAGTTAGGCATGAAGTAAGAGGGAGCAAGAAGAGAAGAAGAAGTCCTATCTCAAGGGGTTGAGGTTAGACATTTGTAAAAGTCCTAATTGCTAAGAAAGAGGAGTTTTGAGTAAGACCTAAAATCTTTGATGAAGGATAGGGCAAAAGATCCATTGCTAGCCTTAGGTAAGAGAGTCTTAATCCAAGAGTTTGAATTAAGCAAAAGGGTAAAGTCCTAAGTCTAGAGCTAGATTCGGCAAGGAAAAATTCTTAATCTCTTGAGAAAGAGTTAAGCAAGTGTAAGGGATTGAAACACTCCTTTAAGTGTTTCCTAGAAGATTAGGAATCTCAAGTTGTAGAATTTCGGGAGTGGAGTAGGATTCAAGGGGAATCCGAACCACTATAAATTTGGTGTGTCTTCCTTCTTGTTTATTTGCTTTCATGTTTTGCAAATCACCAATCACACACCTCACTTAGAAATCTATTTTTAAATTGGTTTTAAAACTTGTCTTTGAAAATGATTTTTCAAAATTCTTCTTTGTAGAAGAAATATTTTTAAAGGGTCAAGAACTTAATTTACCCCCTCACCCTCTTAGGTTCTTCTTAGGTTGCTATTGATAATTGGGATTTCACATACTATAGAGAATGGCAACTTAACAAATCATACACACTAGAAACTGAAACTACACTAAATTACCATTGCAAATGGAGATAATATGACACAATTAATTAAGGGAAAACAAACCTGCCAGAATTCCGAGGAGAGAAGTGGTGGCGCATGACCTGTACGCGCGTCCGTTTCTCACCGCCTTCATCAACTCCTGCAACCCTCCTTCCACAACAGGCACCCAGTACCGATCTCTTCATTAAGCTAACCATTATTGGCTATCATATTTGAAGAAAACTTTAGAGATAAGAGACTTTTGTGATTTCCAATTCCCTCCCCGGACTCTGTGATTGTTGAGCCAAAACTGAGGAAGAGAGGCTTTCCTTCCATCTAATGTTGCTTTTAGATCATCCTTTTTGAGTGATGAAGATGAATTCCTGTATCTTCGTTGCTGATTGATTTTGGGGATTTGACTTTTAGGTTTTACTGTAGCTCAGCGTTGTGGTCGTATTTGTTTTTACTTGGAAGCGATTTTATTTTCATAGCAAGCTTACCCGGGGGTATGGAATAGGTTACTTTAGCACCATAGCACCCTAAGCCTACTCTCATCAAGTATGATCTGAATTATTATTATTATTTTTTTGTGGGAACTATTTACAGGAAAAAGAAATTATAATTAATAATGGGTCAAGTTTATGGACATGTGCACTAAATCACAGTGTGATATTTTGGAAAGAGACGTGCAATGTATTTGATGTTAATGTGCAATGTATTCAAAATTAATGTGCAATGGATTTGAAGTTAATGTGCAATGTGTTTGGAGTTAATGTGCAATGTTAACTATATGGGCAAATGAGTTGATAACGGTAAAAAAGTACTTTAAAATATTACACTGAATATAATTGTACATTTTAAACAAAATTATTCCTTTTCCTCCCATAAAAATTATGATTTTATTACAACATGATTAGGATCATTTTTTTGGCTACATTCTTCGAGGCGATAATAGCGGGGTGTTTTCCGCTTGAGAGGAAAAAGAAGTTGTAGAAGAAGTAGTAGGGACAAATACTCACTAGGATCTATGTCGAAGGAGAAAACAAGGAAGCTGAAAAGTAATAAATCTCGTATGAGAAGCTGCTAGATCTGGCTGCAAGAAATATTTCATGATGTAAATAAAGGAAGGAGTAACAAGCAAGATCAATACGTCCAACAAAGAAACACAAGCAATCATGACCAGTTAATACAAATGCAATGATAACAAATTAAAGATCTAATAATGAGCAGCAAGGCAAGAAGATTTGAAAGAACCAAAGCACCTTAGTATATCCATTAAGGTTGATAAGGATTTGTATTTGATTATCATTAATCATCCTAGCAATCACATAAGAGGACACGTCCTTAAAATTTTCAGCTTCTGATAGGATTCGCAGGTTGAGATCCCACATCTTCTATGGGACATGTCCCCATTAGTGAATTCACCAATGGGCTCCTCACATATCCCTCACACACACACACACACACACACACATATATATATATATATATATATATATGTGAGGAGACATGGGATCTTCGCTCTTGGATCTGCATCCACCATTCAGTCCCATCATTAGGACTTAGAGCATAACAGAAGACCTGAAAAAAGTAGGTTTCTTAGTTTCCTGCTATGCAAAAATATAAATGCAAAACGGGCAGTTCTAGGACAAAACTGTACATAATGAAACAAAATCCCACTTCCCAGAGCTCAACATTCTCCTTGTTGTGCATACCAAATATACAGAACCCATAAGGTGCGACAAGGGATGGTTACCAAAATCACTGCAAAACACATTCTAGTTAACCCCTCACACTTTGAGAGAAAAAGGAATATGAAGTATTTCTCCTGAAACATACCCAACCCTTAACCGGCCAACTCCTTTATGAGAAACGGAGTAGGATACTTGAAAGGAGGAAATGAAAAGTTTCTAATTAATTCAAAATAATTTTATAATGAGTGAATTTCTCAGATCATCACGAACCTTTGGCCATGTTACTCGAATGGATCCTTTGAAAATTAATTTTTTTCATCACAAACATTTCGAAAATGTTACAAAACATGACATTCCATCTACCCTCTCCGTTAACTCACAAACGGAAGTAACTTTTTGAGGGCAAAATTGTCCAATTTCCTATTATTTTGTCTTAACTTTCCCTTATTTTACTTTTATTACAAAACAAACCCCCAATCTTTCATCATTTTATATTTTCATCCAATACAATTAATTTAATAATAACCTATTTATTAAAATCATTTTGTTTCATTATTTTTTCTTTTCATTTTTTAAAATCTAAATTTAATTTAACATTTCCTTTTCTAAATTTTCTTCAGTGTTTCATTTACCTTTATTTTTTTCCAAATTTCACATTTCAATTTTTTGCAAATTAAAATTTCTAATTTTCTTTTCTTTTCACTTTTCTTTTCATTTTTAAAATCACCTATTTTCCTGATATTATCTCTTTTATTACTCATAATTTCCTCATTTCTATTCTATTTCTCTCCATCTCCACCACAACTTTTCTTTTCTTTTTCTATTTCCCCCAGAGTCCCTATATATACATATATATATATATATATAGATATATATATATATTTATAGGTTTATACACTCATAATCAAACCCATCATTCTTGTTCTAATCATCTGTTTCACGGCATTCATCATCGAACAGGGTTGGAGCAAATTGACTTCGATGGAAGTTCAGAAGCTCCTTCAAATCAACCAAAAAGCAAACAAAGCTTGCAATTCAATTGAAAAATCCAGCGACTAAGACAATCAAATTTAAAATTCAATTTTTGCAAAAAAAAAAAAAAAATTGAAAAATGCGAGGAAGGAAGGGCGAATGAAGGAGAAAGAGATGGAGGTCCCGGTCGAGGTTGCAGATCTGCGGAGAAGGTGGTCGCGACGGTTATGGATTTGGTGCGTTGGGTGGCTGGATCTGAAGGACTGGGCAGTAGAAATCGTAGAAAACCCATTCACGACAAAAATAAGCAAAGTGGCGGAGGTTGGTAGAGGAATCGAAGAGCGGCGGTGCTAGGAAGAACCCTAGCGGCGCTGGAAAAACTTGGTTGGCGGACACAGCTGTGGTTGAGCAAAGAAGAGGCTTATTGTTGTTGTAGTATCAAAAACCTGCAAGTTCAATTGACAGAGAAAATGGAGGAACCAGGTTACATATTGAACTTGGCCATTCAGGTCAATTGAGCATCCCCGACGCCATGTGCAACTTGCCCTTCTATGAGACTGAAAACGCCAGAGTGATTTTGACTGAGAACAATGGCGTTAAGGGATTTGACCGCTACGCTGTCCTCGTCGGGTTCAGGGCCACCTCCATCAGCCCAGGCAACGCAAAAGTCATAGCCGAATTGGACATGGAAGTTTAATTCCGGTATGACCGGATTTTTAGTTTAGAAGATTTTCATAAGGGAACCAAAACTAATTTGGCTTCTCTATATATGTGTATCCTCTCACTCACTAATTGTTTATTAGTGAGAAAGTTCCCCCCAATAATATTATTCTATTTGAATTTTAAAAAATAAATATTGGGGCTTATTTGTAATAAAAGTAAAATAACGGGAAAGGGAAGACATAAGAATTGATAATTTGATAATTTTACCCACAAAAAATTGCTGACGTTAGTGGGTTAATAGAGAGGAGGACGGAATGTCATGTTTTGTAACGTTTTTGAAAGGTTTGTGCCGAAAAAATTAATTTTGGAAGGTTTGTGTCCATTCGAGTAACATGACAAAGGTTCGTGATGAACTGAGAAATTCACTCTTTTATAATTAAATGTGCAATGCGTATTAAACTGATGTGCAATATTTTGAAAACAAATGTGCAATTCCTGTGGATTATGTGGGCACTATCTAGGTTGTGTTATTATTCTTAAATAAATGTTAGTGAACTACAATTGTCATTAGAGTAATGATGTTGTGATTGGTTAATTTATAGACAAGTTTAGTGCACTATAGTTAAAATCTGATGACATTAAGGCCTCTGGTAAACTCTTTCATTTGCCTTTTTTTTTTTTAACACTCTTTCACTTTAAAAAATAAAAACTCCATATTGGCCGAGTGTGGGTGGCAGACAATTCCCTCAACCCAAATTTGGCTGCAAAAAATGCAACGGGAGGCCAGCTGCTGTAGCTGGTCTCCCATTGCAAAAGTTCACCTTTTATGCGGTTAGGAATCCTAACCCCTGCGCCTAACCCCATTAATTACGGGCTTTTATGGTGATTTTTGCAACGGGAGGCTAGCAGCAGCTGCCCTTCCGCTGCATTTTTGTAGCCAGATCTTGCTGCGTCTAAGCAACCAGATCTGGCGGCATGTAAGCAACCAGATCTGGTGGCGTCTAAGCAACCATATATGGCGACCTCTAAGCAACCAGATCTGGCGGCCTTTAACTAACCAGATCTGGCTGCGTCTAGGCAACCATATCTGGCTGCGTCTAATCAACCATATCTAGCTGCGTCAAAGCAACCAAATCTGGCGGCGTCTAAGCAACCATATCTGGCTGCATCTAAGCAACCAGATCTGGCTGCGTCTAACCAAACAAATATGGCGACGTGTAAGCAACCAGATCTGGCTGCCTCTAAGCAACCAGATATGGTGGCATCTAAGCAACCATATCTGCCTGCGTCTAAGCAACCAGCTCTGGCTATGTCTAAGCAGCCAGATCTGGAGGCGTCTAAACAACCAGATTTGGAGGCGTCTAAACAACCAGATCTGGCTGCCTCTAAGCAACCAGATATGGCTGCTTCAAATTATTTTATAACTAAATGTGCAATGTGTATCAAATTGATGTTCAATGTGTATTACATTGATGTGCACTGTGTATTAAATCGATGTGCAATATTTCGAAAAAAGATGTGCTATGTCTTTAAAGATGATGTATAACTCTTAATTTTTTTTATGTTAAAAATGGCAATAAATATTTCGCAAATCGAAGGAGAAAACAATGAGGAAGCAGAAAAGTAAGAAATCCCGTATGCGATGCAGCAAGTTTTGGCGCAAGTAGGTGAAAATAATTGGAGAGGGCGACAAAGGGTACTAAAGGGTCAAAATATATAGGAAAAAAGAGGGTGGAATGGCTGACATCAGGCAGGAAAGTCTAGGGAAAGAATCAAAATTCAAACAAAAGAGTATGCTTCAGGTGTGGAAGGGAGGTGTTGGATTTCAAAAAGGGAGATGATAACTGCAGAGAGGAAAAATGCTAAACGCATGGAATGAGAGATAGTACAGGTGCTTCTAGGACAAAACTGTAAATAATGAAACAAAATCCCACTTGCTAGACCTTAACATTCTCCCTGTTGTGCATACTGAATATACCGATCCTATAAGGTGTGACAAGGGATGGTTACCAAAATCACTACAAAACACATTATAGTTAACCCATCACACTTCGATAGAGAAAGGAATATGAAGTATTTGTCCTAAAACATACCCAACCCTTAATCGGCCAACTCCTTTATGGGAAATGGAGCAGGATGCTTGAAAGGAGGATGTGAATAGTTTCTAATTAATTCAAGATAATTTTATAGTTAAATATGCAATGTGTATTAAACTGATGTGCAATATTTCGAAAATAGATGTGCAATTCCTATGGGTTATGTGGGCACTATCTAGGTTGTGTTATTATTCTTAAATAAATGTTAGTGAACTACAATTGTCATTAGAGTAATGATGTTGTGATTGGTTAATTTATAGACAAGTTTAATGCAGTCTTGTTAAAACTTGATGACATTAAGGCCTGTGGTAAACTCTTTCATTTGCCTTTTTTTAAAACTCTTTCACTTTAAAAAAAAAAAAAAGAAGAAGTCTATACTGGCCGAGTGTGGGTGGCAGACAACTGCAAAAAATGCAGCTGGAAGCTAGCTGCTGCAACTGGTCTCCCACTGCAAAAGTTCACCTTTTATGCGGTTAGGAATCCTAACCCCTACACCTAACCCCATTTTTTTTACGAGCTTTTATGGTGATTTTTGCAGCAGGAGGCTAGCAGCAGCTGGCCTTCTGCTGCATTTTTGTAACCAGATCTAGTTGCGTCTAAGCAACCAGATATGGCGGTGTCTAACCAACCAGATCTGGCTACCTCTAACCAACCAGATTGGGCTACATCTAAGCAACCATATCTAGCTGCCTCTAATCAACTAGATCTGGGTGCGTCTAAGCAACTAGATCTGGCGGAGTCTAAGCAACCAGATCTGGCTGCGTCTAAGCAACCAGATCTGGAGGCGTCTGAGCAACCAAATATGGCTGCCTCAAAATAATTTTTATAACTAAATGTGCAATGCATATTAAATTGATGTTCAATGTGTATTACATTGATGTGCAATGTGTCTTAAATCGATGTGCAATATTTTAAAAAGAGATGTGCTATGTCTTTAAAGATGAAGTATAACTCTCAAAAAAATTTTATCTTAAAAATAGCAATAAATATTAAAGAAAATCAAATGAGAAAAACAACGAGGAAGCCAAAAAGTAAGAAATATCGTATGCGAAGTAGCAAGTTTTGGGGCAAGTAGATAGAAAATAATTGGAGAGAGCGACAAAGGATACTGAAGGGTTGAAATATATAGGAAAAAAAGGGTGGAATGGCTGATGTCAGGCAAGAAAATCTGGGGAAAGAATCAAAATTTTTAAAAAATAAGTATGCTTTAGACGTGGAAGAGAGCCGTTGGATTTCAAAAAGGGAGATGCTAACAGCAGGGAAGAAAAATGCTAAACGCATGGAATGGAGATAGTACTTTGCATTTCTGCCAAAATTGCCCTTACCCTTATAATATCACACTAGGTCCCCACCATTTCCTATTTCCTATATTTTCAAACCTAACCCACCAATGCCGAAAAACCTCACTGCCGCTGGGACCATAGCCCACCACTGTGGAGAATCGTCGGAGCACCATCGGCAACGATAAATCTTCATTTTTTTTTCTTTTCTTTTCTTTAAAAAAAACTCCTGAGTGTGGGTAGCGGGCACTCCCCCTACCTAAATCTGGCTGCAAAAATTCAGTGGGAGGCCAGCTGCTTCAGCTAGTCTCCCACTGTAAAAGTTCACCTTTTATGCAGTTAGGACTCCTAACCCCATAAAAGGGGTTAGGCGCCTAACCCCCTTTTTTATGGGCTTTTATGGTGAATTTCACAGCTGGAGGCGAGCTGCTACTAGCCTTCCGCTGCATTTTTGCAGCCATGAACTAGATATGGCTGCTTCTGGCTGGATTTGGGTGGCGGGAATGGTTCGCCACCTAAATCTGGCTAGTAGGAAGGTTCTTTAAAATAAAAAATAAATTAAAGATTTATACCTTACTTCCGGTGACTGTTTGCGGCGATGAGGATTTCCTGGACATCTATTCCTCAATGGCTACCTTCTTTTCTTCGACACCATTTTGATTCCATGGTTTACTAACCCGATTGCCGCCGTCACCACTGGTGGTGGCGGCCTGATTGAAATTGAGGGCAATTATTGTGCCCCTTAATCCCTTGAGTGAATCCATTTTGGATGATAATAATCTACTTAAAACCGCAGAAATGGATTCTAAAAATGCAATAAATCGGAAGAGAAATCAATCTGCACATACGAGATGGTGAAATCAAAAGATGAAGCTAAAGGACAAAGCCACGGAAACGGCTATCAGTCAGAGAACAGAGAAGCTTACTTACCGGTCAGACAATCGATGGTGGTTAGCGATAAAGTGGGCGGCTGAGAAGAATCACCGGTAATACAGAAAAGGGATTAGGGCTTAGCATAGCAGTTTGCGTTTGCGAACTAATTTTCCTTTTCTCTAAGACATAGTCAAAGACTCAAAGTCTTACTACTTAGAAATTTAAATAATGTATTATATTTTTTTTAACTTGAATTTGGTTTCGGTTCGATTTTTTAGTTGGGACACCTAACTCGAATACCGATTTGAAAACCAAATTTGGAATTTGAATTGGTTTATTCGAAAACCAAACCTGGAATATCTCGATCTCTTAAGCCATTGTAATATGCTTCAATAGCTGGTCCTTATGGAAGAAGGAGGCCATTCCCATTTTTTGACCATTCCCGCCACCCAAATCTGGCAAGAAGCAGCCAGATCTCTGGCTACTTAGACGCAGCCTGATCTTGCAGCAAAATATTTCATGATGTAAATAAAGGAAGGATTAACAAGCAAGATCAATATGTCCAACAAAGAAACACAAGCAATCGTGACCAATTAATACAAATGCAATAATAAAAAAAATTAAAGATATAATAATGAGCAGTAGCAAGGCAAAAAGATTTGAAAGAACCAAAGCACCTTAGTATATCCATTAAGGTTGATAAGGATATGTTTGGTCATCATTAATCATCCTGGCAATCACATCAGAGGAAAAGGCAAGCACATCCTTAAAATTTTCAGCTTCTAACTGGATCCACAGCCTCTATTTGGTCACATCATTAGGACTTAGAGCATAACAGAAGACCTGAACCCTAAACCCCTAAACCCTAAACCTCGACATAATGAAACAAAATCCCACTTCCCAGACCTCAACATTCTCCCTGTTATGCATACCAAATACCAAACCCATAAGGTGTAACAGGGGATGGTTACCAAAATGAAGTGCTGCCAAAGAATTTGTCCTGAAACATACCCAACCCTTAACTGGCCAACTCTACCCCCTTCTTTTATGAGCAATGGAGCATGATGCTTGAAAGGAGGAAGTGAATATCCATTCGCAAATCCAAACCTTCCAATGGTATACATACATAACAAAATATATATGCCACGCTCTTTTCTATTTCTTAATATGTGGTGATTATAAGTTTGGGATGGATATATATGCTTGATGTGTGAATCTAATCCTTTATTTGCCATATTAGATGGATGAAAGTTTATTCTTTCGAGTTTTAGACCCTTAGGCTTAGCAAAGGGAAAATCTTATAAAAAATGTGCAATGTGTACTAAGTTGATGGGTAAACCTTTCCAAATGAAATGTGCAATATTTTTAAAGTTGATGTGCAATGCTTAATTTCATGTAAAAAAATACCATTAGGTAAATTTGAAATTTAAGGATGCCTAATTATCAAGAGACACAATTCACGACATTTTTAGGAATATATTCATGGTAAAAAAATAGTTTCTTATTAATTCAAGATAATTTTATAACTAAATGTACAATGTGTATAAAATTGATATGCAATGTTTCTTAAACCAATGTGCAATATTTTAAAAAGAGATGTGCAATGTCTTTAAAGATGATGTATAACTCTCAATTTTTTAAAATTATAAATAGCAATAATTATTATGTAAATCGGAGGAGAAAACAATGAGGAAGCTGAAAAGTAAGAAATCTCGTATAAGAAGCTGCAATGGGGCAAGTAGGTAGGAAATAATTGGAGAGCACGACAAAGGATACTGAAGGGTCGAAATATATAGGAAAAAGTGGGTGGAAGGACAGACGCCAGACAAGAAAATATAGGGCAAGAATCGAAATTCAAACAAAAGGAGTATGCTACAGACGTAGAAGGGAGCCGTTGGATTTCAGAAATGAGGATGTTAAACGCAGGGAAGAAAAATGCTAAAAGCAGGGAAAGAGATATCGTACTTTGCATTTATACCAAAATTGCCCTTGCCCTATAATATAACACCAGCCCCCATCATTTCACATTTCCTTCATTTTCAAACCCAGCCCACCAACGCCGAAAAACCTCACTACCACTGGGACCATCGCCCACCACTGTGGAGAATCGCCGGAGCACCACTGGCAACGTTAAGTCTTAATTTTTAAATTTTTGTTTTTAAAAAAACTCCATAGTGGCCGATTGTGGGTGGCGGACCATTCCCCCCACCCAAATCTGGCTGCAAAAATGCAGTGGGAGGCCAGCTGCTGCAGCTAGTCTCCCACTGCAAAAGTTCACCTTTTATGTGGTTAGGAGTCCTAACCCCATAAAAGGAGTTTGGCGCCTAACCCCCTTTTATGGTGAATTTTTGCAGCGGGAGGCCAGCGACTACTGGCCTCCCACTGCATTTTTGCAGCCAGATCTGGTTACGTCTATGCAACTAGATCTGATTGCTTCTGGCCGGATTTGGGTGGCAGGAATAGTCCGCCACCAAAATTTGGCCAGCAGGAAGGTTCTTTAAAATAAAAAAATAAATTAAAGATTTACCTTACTTCCGGCGATTGTTAACCGCGGCGAGGTTTTCCTAGACATCTCTTCTTCAACGTTTGCCTTCTTTTCTTCGACCTGATTGAAATTGAGGATAATTGTTGTGCCCCTTAATCCCTTGAGTGAATCCATTTTGGTAGATAGGAATCTACTTAAAGCCACATAAACGGATTCTAGAAATGTAAGAAATCAGGAGAGAAATCAATCCGCACATATGAGATGGAGAAATCGGAAGATGAAACTAAAGGACAAAGTCGTGAAACAGCAACCGGTCAAAGAACATAGAAGCTTACTTACCGGTCAAAAAATTGATGGTGGTTAGCAACAAAGTGAGCAGCGGGTGGTAGGCTGAGAAGAATCACCGGTAATACAGAAAAGGAATTAAGGCTTAGCATAGTAGCTTGTGTTTGTAAAACTAATTTTCCTTTTCTCTACGATATACTCAAAGACTCAAAGTCTTACTTCTTATATATATATATATATATATATATATATTATTAACCCAAATTTGATTTCGGTTTGATTTTCTAGTTGGGACACCTAACTCGAAAACCAATTTGAAAACCAAATTTGGAATTTTAATTGGTTTGTTCGAAAACCTATTTGAAAACCAAACCTGGAATCTCTTAATCTTTTAAGCCATGGTAATATGCTTCAATAGCGAGTTCTGATGGGAGAAGGAGGTCATTCCCATTTTTGGACTCTCTTGGAAGTATATCCAATCATTGCACCCTCTACAATAGTCACATAAAGATCTATTACAGGTGTTTTCCCAAAAAATTTTAGACCCCTTTGGAACAAAAAATTGGTCTCCCACAATCCAATTAATATGAAAGTAGCTAAGAAAATTGATAAAGAAGGGGAAAATATGCGGCGGAGTGGCTGGTTGTACGACTGGGGTGTTGTCGTTTTGGTGTTGGTGGCTAGCGGTGCGGGGATGCACTTCAGGTAAATCAGGAAAAAAAAAAAAAAAACCTCAAGCGATAGAAAAGAGAGGGCAGCGAACCTGCAAAGAGTGGCGCGACAGTGGACTGAATTCGATTAAGAGATGCGCGGAGCGACAGACTAAATTCAACCGAGAGAGTATTGAAACAACCAGCTTGAAATCAACGCTCTGGCTCTGCTAAAATCGACGCCGAAGAGAAGATCGACAGAGAGAGGCGCGGCGACAGTGGATTGAGATCGACTCTGCTGAAAAGCCGGACTGAAATCCACAGCAGACTGATATCGACGCTGGACCCGACGGAGAGACGTGATGCTGGAGTTTCGTTTATGGTAATGGTCCTTGGGGTGGGCAACAAATCGGTTTATGGGTTCTTCGGTTTCCTCGAATTGGTTTTTAATTTTTTAGCCCAATTCAAATACCGAACCAAATTCGAGGAAACTGAATCTAATTCAGAATTCAAATTCGG
The DNA here is from genome assembly GCA_016801395.1 of Leptodermis oblonga. NCBI lineage: Eukaryota > Viridiplantae > Streptophyta > Magnoliopsida > Gentianales > Rubiaceae > Leptodermis > Leptodermis oblonga. The sequence goes on along the minus strand of CM028757.1, from coordinate 33,631,617 downwards.
TTTGAATTTGGGGAAGCCAATTTGACAAAATCCAAATGTTGCATCCACAAAAACACATAATTCAAATAATTTACCAGCCGCTAAACACTAGAGCATAAATTTTCAAACAAAAACAAAAATTGCAAGATGGCCAAATCAACAATGGAGAGGAAGCTCGATCTTAGATCTGGAACATGGAGGAGCATGAATTGCAAGATGATCGAATCACTGATGGAGAAGAACCATCACCAACGGCGAGCAGACGAGGAAGAAGAACCGATGGGAAGTTAAAGTTGCAGAGAGGAGTCGGAGAATCTGAGCGGAGGGTAGAAAATAAGGAGAGAGAGGTGAGGTGGTAGAGATTGAGGAAGGCGACGTCTTAGATTGTTGATAGATTAGGTTTTGGGTAAAAGATGAGAAGAGGGAGGTGAGGTGGTAGATATTGAGGGAGGCGACAGGTAGTTGATAGGTTAGGTTTTAGGTAAAGTAAAACTAATAAATATTATTAATAATATTTTTTTTTACTAATTTGAATTCAGTTCGGTTAGGTTTTCGGGTTCGGACACCCAACTCGAAAACTGATTGAAAATCGAATTTAGAATTTGAATTCGATTTCAAACCGCACTGAATTGGATTGTTCGAATTCGGCAAATTTAGTTCGGTGTTTGAGTTAGACCAAACCATGGCCACTCCTAATGGTGATGATGAAGATAGGAAGGACAATGGTAGGAATGATAAAATAAGGAAAAGTTTGTTTAATAATTTTTTGGCCAAAACATTTTTTATTTTCTCAAAAAAGTTCAAATTGTCATTGATTTTGTGGTTTGGTCAACAAAAAATTTTCTATTGTCAGTAACGTAAGTGTCAAAATAGTAAAGAAGAGGGATCACAAGTGCAACGAGACATATAAGAGGAACCAAAAGTGTAAGAGGGTATAGAAGAAGCATGAAAAATGCGATTTTCCCATTTGTTTTCTCTAAAACTTGTCAATTCGTATTAAACTACTAATATCTCAACCATGTTGGAACCACTTGTTTACAAAATTTCAAACATTTTTCTTCCCTTTTTAGGGTCCTTTTTTTTTCCCCTCCCTAGTGTTGCTATTCAATTTATAATTTCTTACAATTAATTAATTAAAAATATAGTAGAACAACCAAAAATAATTATTTATTTACTTTCTTTTTAAATATTAACCATAATAATTCTACCTACATATTTATTCTTAACATGCACATTTAACTTTTAGAATTTAATTTAAATAATTATTAGTTGTCTATCACTATATTTGTATGCATGTGTCATTTATAGTCAGTTTTTAAATTAATTATGTAGCTCTAAGCTATTTTCCATCCTAGAATTTGACTTTATGATCTGATCCTACAATTTCAATTTTATCTAAAATCACTAAATCGATCCTATCTAAAATCATGAGTTAAATAACTATAGTATTTATTTGGTTTCAGAGTGAATGAGTCACGAATTTAACTTATATTCTATTTAAATAGATACTTTTATCTTTATACTTTTAGTAATCTTACTAATCTAAAATTTCACATATTTAGGAGTCTTATAATAGATGGTGAACTTTCTATGCTAGTTAAAAATATAGTCATTTGAAAAGATTATAATAGAGATTTTGTTGAATTTCAAGCATTTGTAAGATACGAAAACTTACTTTGCATTGTAAAATGAAAACATAAATTTTGTTGAATTTACTAACAAAATTCCCTAGGCGATTAGGTTACGATTCTAGTTTTGGAACCGTTGGTCACTGTTACGGTTCTATTTCCAAAATAACCGGTCCGGTCCGGTTCGTTTGGTTCCGATTCATGTCTACTTAGAAGGAACAAGTCCCTTAGAATCTTCAAAATATTGAGGTCACATTTAGTAATAATGTAAAATGAGGGAAAGAATGTGAAAGATTCAAGAAGATAGGGACTAAAGATGAAATTCTCTCAACTTCTGTCATTTTGCATCCACACCCCCACTACTGGGAAAAGAAGGGAGCAACAATAAAAACGACGAGAAGAAGAGAGAGAGAGGAGGTGGAGCCGAGTGGATTGAAGCTTTGGGTTTAAGCTAAGCAGAAGCTTAAGGAGAGACCTTTGTCTGTGAAAATGGTGAACTACTTGTTGAAGATCGCCGCGGATTTGGATAACCTCACCGATCTTCAGCCGCAGGGCGGCTGTGATGATCCGAACTTCAACTTCTACATGAAGGTAGTACGCTATCCTTGTTCATCTTTCGGTCGCTCTCTCTCAATTTCTGCGTGTTCGTCGTGTTCTAGGGATTTCCTTTTCATATTCAGCTTCTAATTTTCTATTCTGTACAGTTCCTTACGAAACTTTTGCTCTCGTTTGGTTATTGAAATCGTTTCCTACAAGCGTTTGTGCGTGAAATTTCAGTTAAATTTGTTGTTATTGTTATTAATTTTCGGTTACTTCTATGCTGTTAATTTTGCTATGCGAATTATCCGACATTGATCTCTAATTGTTACGCTTTAGACTTCTGTTTTATTTGCCTCGGATTTTTGGGGTTTTGGATGGCGGAGGGGTGTGAGATCATTTTCGATAGTGTAGTTTGTCTCCTATGAAAATTTTAGGATACACTTTGGTTTTCTGCAAATAATTTCGCCGTATTAGTGAACTCATATCATGTTTGGTTTAGTCGGTTCTGCATTATGATTACTTCTCTGAAAAAAACTGTAGTTGTTCATTGAATGATGCACGATTAATGTACAGCTTTAGTTATGTTTTCCGTGGTTAATGCTGGTAGAATTGACAGTCTCCTTGGTGATTTTTTGCGTGGAATTACATTTTCTGTGCATTTATGTCTTTATACTTTGTCTTAAGTCTATTACAGTCTTCTTTCTGCCGTCTGGAGGTATCCATCTCCCATCTACATGTTGTAGTTATGTTTTTAGATCAGAAGTTTCTTTGTAGTGGTATATTGGTTTTGCCTTTCTATATATCTGGAATCTTGTGGCTAATATTATTCATGGTTTACCTCTGTTGGTTGATTTTCAGCTGAAATGTGGATGTTGTGGAGAGGTTTGCGCAAAAGAGATCTGTCTTTGTTTGAATGACACTGTCCCTCTTCCATCAGGCAAAGGTGATTGCCATCTTGTTATAAAGGTAAGATTGTTGTCGTTTGATTTTAATTTTAAACGCTTAATATGCATATGAAAACATATACAGAGAAATTAGCTTTTTCTTTCTATGAAGTCTAGTTACAGAAAGAGTATTACTTACAGCATATTAACTGCCATCAGAAGTTAACTTGAGCTGGAATTTCTTTTTCTCTGTCCTTATAACTGATTCCTTTTGTAAATTGATTTCGTAATGGGATAGTTCCCTTTTAAATTGTTGGTTAAAGCTCTACTCATTGTTGTCATGTTCCTCCCTGATACTTCCAGTGTAAGCTCTGTGGAAGGGAGGCAACAGTGACCATGGTCACTGGCAGAGGGCGTCCACTGACACAGACAGAGAGTCATTTTGGCCATTTTGCTAATGTAATGGCATTTGACTGCCGGAATGTTGAGCCTGTGGAATTTTCTTTTGGCAGTGGATGGCAGGCTGAATCTGTAAGTTAAATTTTGTCTGGCTTTTGTGTTAGTTCTAGCTTTAAGAATCTTGTGTTGTCTATGTTCCTAGTGGAGACTATTGTTCATCGGTATCTTTCAATTTCCTTATCATCAAATTTGGTCATTTGTTTCTTCCACTTTAAGCTAATTCTTTCTGCACTTTACACTATCCCTGATGGAACTCTTCTTCAATTCCACCTCTTGATGTAATAACAAACCTGGTGAATTATTGTGAACTTTATTATAGCTGTGTTTCTGTGAAGGTAAGTGTTTGTAGTCTTGGTTAAGCTGGCTTATGGATCAACTTTGAACAAGGCTACCTGCTTAAAGTTAAAGCATATAATTCTCTCTTTCACTACACTTTTTCAGGTAACACCATGAATTATACTTCAGAATGAATAGAATGTGGCATCCATTTACTTTTATGATAGATTCACTCTTTATATAATTTGTGAATCCATATCTCTTGAGGCTTTTAAATCACCTTTTAAGCATGACAAATGGAGTATTGTATTTTGGGTGAGAATTTTGTGACATTTAAGCACTTGAACGAGCTGAGGTTCAATTACCTGAATGTAGTTCAAAAAACCAACTACAATGCTTTGTTCAAAAAATTATAGCAGCTAATACTGTTTAATGTAATCAACCTATGCATTCAGTTTTAAAATATCTAATACTCCAGAATTTGTGCAAGGCCTATATTTTGGTGTATTTTTTTGCTTTTTGGAAATTGTTTGATCAACAAACTTGGACATACTTGTTCCTGAATGAGGTTGTGAACTTCAAGTGACGCCTTTTGGGTGTTTTGGTGGGGGGTGGTGTGGTCGTCCATGTTTTCATATTGATGTTGGAGAAGAAAAGAAAAGTTATCCCCAGATTCTAGCTATTTCTTTTTGTGAAGTGACCTAAGTGAAATGAGACCTTGAATATGCCTAGGTGTTGTTTCAATTCAATCATGTGCGTGTTTCCTTTATGATTAGGCTTATGTCATTTGACATGTATTTGACTGAAGGGTATAACCGACCATCTCCCATTACTTTTCTGCATTTGTCTGCCTGTTTTAATTGAACCACCGTTTCTAAAAGCTGTAACATGTTTTCTTCAAGTAACCTCAATTTGCAAATTTAATGTGCTTCCCTTTGTTTTCCTTGTGTAGCTTGAAGGAACGAAATTTGACGATATTGATTTGTCTGCTGGGGAGTATGCTGACTATGATGAAAAGGGACAGGTTCCAGTGATGATTTCGAACCTTCGTGCTACTTTCACTCTCCTGAAGTAGTATCCTGTGGTGGAATTAGGTCGATAAATAAAATAGGCGCGGTACAGGTTAACTGTTTCTTGATATCTGTCTTGAAAGGAAAGAATTGTCTAATGGCTGTGTGTGGTTGATGATTGCCTCGTGATTAATTGCTATTGCTGAACATAACATGCTTCTTCAAATGCTAATTCATAAATGTTGATAGACTTGGTGAAATCATATCATGGTGTGATAGATATTTTCCACTTATTTCCTAATATCGTTTGATGTTTCTTTTACGGGTCTGCCTGCTTGTTACGAAACTATTTGTTCATTGGATAATAGTTTATAATATAGTACTGATGTCATTGCATAAGTCGTTATGTAATGATTGAATAGTTTATAGTTTTTTAACGAGACTATTGCGAGTATCTTAATCCTTCCTTGAAGTTGAAAGGGTTGTGGGAATTGGGAGATAATGGGTTCCTTCCCCCACTTCCCGTAATGTTGAGATGGCAATTGGGGGGTGGGGTGGGGTGGGGTGGGGTGGGGGAGTTGGTTGGTGCCATTTAGTTTTTTTTTTTTTTTTGTTGGTTGAGTTGAGTTTTGGTTGTAAAAAAATAGTTTTATAATATAAAAAATATATTAGAAATATAAAAATATATAATTAAATAGTAAAATATTATATTAAAAATAATAAAAATTGATTATCATATATTAAATTTATTATTAAGATTAAAACTGCGACCAAAATAAAAATTTAAAAAACGTCTCGTAGGTGCGTCCACGTGGGAGATTCTGCTTTCGTACGTCTTAATAATTGATTATATAGACGTGCGGCAGCTTAAGTAATAGGCATGAAGTATGCTCAAATTATTATTCCTTTGTCCGTCACGTGGATCAAATATTACGTGCGATGATGGTCAATCTGAATCACAGTTAGTTCAGCTATCTTAGCTGGCAGATGCATTTTTTATGTATAAATTGTGTACCTATGTTTGTTTAGTGGGGGAAGTGTCGAGAAGTACGACATGTTCGTTTTAGTTTTGTTTCTATAAATTATATTAACAATTTTGTATTATGTAATTATACATATTTATATTAAAATAATTTTTTTTTTCAGAAACAATCATTAACGAACCGACTCGTAGTATATTTCATGTTTTATTAGCAAAACACAATTTTATTTTATAATAATGTTTCATTATTTTTAAATTTTAATATACATTCTTACATTTTTTTTTAACGTACTTTTCTACATTTGTTTATATTCAAAATTTTTTTTTCAAAACACTATGAGTATATTAGCTGGTAGATGGCTTATTTGTAAACCTTCACCGTTGAGTAAATTTAAGTTAAATAAGTTTAATATGGCATCACACTTCAAACTGTAGTTTGAATTACATTTTGTATTTTATGATAATTTTTATTATTTTGTGTTTTATTAGAAAAGTACATTTTAAAAATAACATTACAACATAAACTTTTCCAATGGAATAGAGAGAATAATACACTTTGAATATTCTTAAAATTAGTTTAAATTCTAGTTGAAATCACAACTTAAATACTACTACTATATCAATTCCACTAGAAGGGTTCAATTTTATTAATGTACAATTTATTATCAATGTCAAGGTACAATACCTAAAATAGATAATTTGACACACTTTTTTCATTTATATCCTTACTTATTAAGTATGGATTAATTGTGCATCACACATAATTATATTAATAAGTGTATGAAAAGTAAAAAAAAGTGAAAGTAAACTCTATTATTATGACAAAAAATATTTTTCAAACTATACCCTTCTAATGAAACGGAGATAATATAAATACTCCGTCATTGTTTGTGGTGATGACAGAGTAATTTTCACCTCAGAAAAACCGAAAGGGGAAAAAGGGACAAATGTGGCTATTTCTTAGAAAGAAGACTGTAGAGGGGGAGTCCACTTAGAAAGAAGCGGAAATTGCCGGTGACCTGTGCCAAATTACCAATTGGAATTTTGTCCACGTCATGTAACGGAGTTGGTCTCTAGCTCTGGTTGCTGTCGTGTGTGCTGACGGTCGTGCCATCTATTATTGTTGAGGAAAAACATGTGCTATATCATTTCTCCATGAACATATGAACTCACGTTCAATGGTACACATTGAAAATAAAATAAAATAAAAAATGATTAATTTCTCATCTCATGGTGACGTAGTTAATTTTGGGCAAATTATGTTTTTATCTCGAAAAATTACTAAATAAACTTTTGGATTTTGTGAAACTACTGTCATCCACTCAGCCTCCTCTTCTCGAAATGTATAAATATATATAAATAAATTAATTAAAAAATATATTTAGAATGATGATGTGAAATATATTTTACAAATTTGTTTTAGAAGACCATAAACATTGATATTGAATGATTAGATATGAAGTTTCCCCTTCAACATTTTGGTCCTAAGTAAAAATGGCGAGATATTTGATTTACATGATTTTATTTTCTGATGGACAACATATACCATAAAAATTTCGACAGTAAATTTATATCATACTTCTTTCTAGTTAAGAGGTATAACGTTTAAAATAAGTATTTATCACCATTTTTTTGAATTAAAGACTTTCGTTTTCAAATGTGGAAGATAAAAGGTAATTTTTTCCTTAGTTTTTTCTGTCACCAATCACATTCACATCTAAGGAAACCAATTATCAACAATAAGACACAAAATCTCAAGTTCAAATCCAAATGGTTCACTATTCTTTAAAGTTACAAAATGAAAGTGTAATTTTCAAATATGTGATAGCTCTCGATTATTTTTCGATAGCTTTATGCATGCAAGTAAAAGAGTAGATAGAAAGTAAGAAGTTAAACAAATTACAGAATGAATACATATTCTCGATACAGAAACCTGTTCATGTAAAAGATGACGGTTTTCGTACCCTTCCCTCAACACAAAAACTTCTTGGACTAGAATGTAACACTAGAAAAAGAAATGAAAAAATAAAATCCAAAATCTCAACAAACTCAACATAATACATTTCGCCCAAACGAACCTTTGCTGGCTAAGCTTGCTTCTTGTGTGAGCAAAACCAAAAACCAAAAACCAAAAACATTCTTTCTTTCCAAAAGTTGCAAATTCTTCATTCTCTCCTCTCTGCAGATCTCTTCCTTGGATAGATTTCATCACACTATTCCAGTTCTCCTTCCTTCTTTCTTTCTCTTGCCAAACAAACTTAAATTTTAGCTCAAATGGACTTCTTATCTAGCTGATCTTTGCTCATCTTTAAGTCTGGCGGCATGCCACCAGCATTTTCTGCGCAATTAAAGCTACAGCCCGGCTAATCTACGGTTTTTCCGAACAAAGTTTTCGCCTTTTCTCCTAGCCCACTTTTCTGTTTGGTATTCTTGACTTGATATTGATGTGTATACCGAAAATCATCTGAAATTTTGGATGAACCCTCCTAAAATCTTGTTCTGTTCTTTTGATTAACCTCGTACTCGCATGGTGTAGCCTCCAATTGGTACGTTTTCTCGTCGGTTTCTCGGAAGTTACTCTGGTTGGTGGTTTTTGTTGGTGCTCTGTTTTTTACTTCGTCTAGAGTTTTCTGTTGATTTCTGGTTCCTAAGCTTTGGTTTTGTTTCTTTGATTCAGTTACTCTAAGTGATCCATAAACTTGTATCTTGCTGGTTGTTTGCGATGTGGGATGCAATTCAAAACTCTCATTCCAGTGTTTTTTGGAAAAGGGTCTCTGCCTTTTGAATATTTTGTAGTGTTCTTGAGCGGTTGAATTTCTGGGATTTTGGTTTCAAATATGACCAAAAAAAGAATTGTCCGGATGTGAAATTTTGGTGTAGCTTGTTGGTTATTGCTTTATCGATGGAGAACGGTAAAGATCTTCCCAATGGAAACAGGACAAATCAAACTAGGGCTTTGCCTCATAGGCTGCTTCAGTTACTTGTGCTGTTTTTGGTTTTGTGCTTTGTCTTCTCTGTGGTTAGTATATACATGATTAGGCGTTATGGAGCTAATAGTGTAGTGGGTATTGTAAATCCTAGTTTACAGCCTTGTGTTGATGAAGGACCCTTTACTTTAGATCGTTGGATTAAGCCCCCTTCCCAATTGCTTCACTCAATGACGGATCAAGAGTTGTTTTGGAGGGCAACAATGGCACCCCGAATAAAGAAGTATCCATTCAACAGGGTTCCAAAGGTTGCCTTTATGTTTTTGTCTAAGGGACCCTTGCCTTTAGCACCTCTTTGGGAGAGGTTTTTCAAGGGACACGATGGATATTATTCGATATATGTCCATTCATTGCCTTCGTTCGAAGTAGATTTCCCTTCGACATCGGTTTTCTACAGGCGGCAGATTCCTAGTCAGGTATGCTATTTTGAATACTATGAAAAATGTCTGGATGTATACTCACTTAAATGTTGATTCTGCAAAACTTGGAATCTTGTAACATTGGTGACTTGAACGAGCAATGTTGGTTAACTTTTAAGTTTATCCCATTCAGCCAGCTTTGCAAGTCCCAGCCTTTCTGTTTCTAGCTGTTGCAAGCTTGAATTTTTGTGCTTGCCAAATGTCGCCACGTGAAATATCTACAGTTTGTGCTTGCCAAATGTCGTCACTTGAAATATCTAGACAGTTAGTGCTTGCCAAATGTCGTCACTTGAAATATCTAGACAGTTTGTGCTTGCCAAATGATACTGAATGGTTGGACCATTTTCTTCATGAAATGATTTGATATGTTTTATTGCTTCCAATTGCTTTTGTTCTAGCTGGAAGGTTTGATTATGCTATATTTGAATAATATTGATATCTGGCATTTTCCAGCCAATGGCTTTTGTGTCATTGCTCTCTTGACTTGTGTACTTTTTCTCTCGAATTATGTGTATCAATGTGTAAAAGAATGAGTGCGTACCAACGTGCCACAATGGAACACCTAATTTAACCAACCACTGCTGGATTTGTTTACCCCTTTTTTGCTTTATGGAATCATATTACAGCTTGCAGCACTAGTATTTTCTTGCCGTGCAATTTGGAGAATACTTATGAAATTACAAAAGCCTGAAGTAGACCTTGTACATAACGTAACTTACTTAAATATCTATTGCTTCTGTCTTATTTATTACTCTTGGCTAAATACTTGGTTGTCATGTATTTTTAAATGATAAAAGCTGAATTATGTTGACTTTAGTTTTGAGGTTTACTCTTCTTTGATTGCATATTGAATACTATGGGGCTTTAATCTTAATGTTGGGGTTGGAACCTAGTGTTTGAAGGTTGAGAAGTTTAAGAGTTTCAATGAATATGTTAAATGTGAAGTGGATGTGGAAAAGTGAGTTTTGATATTCTTTAGATGAGCCGTGACGCAGTTATAACTGTTTGGAAAATGATGGCATTCAAGAATGTTTCTTAACTGGCTGTTAGTTGGGAGTTATGTTTAACTACTGATATTAATTAGTTTAAGGTATTGCACTGTATAACCAGTTAACTGTTGGAGTTTATGGTTCAGGTTTTCAATGTAACTTTTGATGAGTAACTAAGGAGATATTATAGATCTTAAGAGTATTTATAAGGTTGAAAACTTTGTATTATTCTTGAAAAACGTCTATTTTGATATAATGAAACGTGCAGATAGTTGATGTTGGCTTTAGAAGGTTGACAATTTTGTTTCTTTTCTCTGTCTAGTCTATGTTGAAACTGTTTATTGTCCTCAAAATCATAGTTATGGCTGCTTGATGTTCTTCAGTTTCTTCTTTGAAGCTCGTAAGTGAATTTGCACGTGGCTTTTTGTGAGAGCTGCACTGTATGGAATACGTATTTGCATCTTGTATTTTCTCTCTGGTTGTTGCACACAAGTGTGGTTTCACATGCTTTCTTAGCTGGAAGGTTGCTAATGATTGTTTTTTTCCCTTATAAAGTGATTATCATTGATTTGTTCGCACAATGAGCAAACTTGCCATACCTTAGCGTTTGACTCACTTTTTGGCTGCTTGTACCATTCACTCTAACGTTGATAATAGTTCCAATTGAGTTGCTGATTTTCTGATTTCCGTGATAGATGACAGAGTGGGGAACAATGAGTATCTGTGATGCTGAGAGAAGACTTCTCGCTAATGCATTGCTTGATATCAACAACGAGTGGTTTGTTCTGCTATCCGAGTCATGCATACCCCTGTACAATTTCAGTGTCATCTACCACTACATAACAAAATCAAGATACAGCTTTGTTGGAGCATTTGATGATCCCGGTCCATTTGGGAGAGGCCGTTATAATTGGAAGATGGCCCCAGAAGTCAACATTACCGAGTGGCGAAAAGCATCACAATGGTTTGAAGTAAACAGGAAGCTTGCTCTTAGCCTTGTTGCAGATACCAAATACTACCCAATATTCTCCGAGTTCTGTAGACCGGCATGCTACGTGGATGAACATTATTTCCCCACAATGCTGACAATTCAAGCAGGCAAGCAGTTGGCAAATAGAAGCCTTACTTGGGTGGACTGGTCGAGAGGCGGCGCTCATCCTGCCACTTTCGGATATGGAGACATTACAGAGCAGTTCTTGAAGGGAATTCTGGAGAATAAAACCTGCGTATACAACGATCAGCCTACCACAATTTGTAACCTTTTCGCTAGAAAATTTGCGCCGAGCGCGTTGGAACCCCTATTCTTGCTGGCGCCAAAGTACTTGGGTTACTAACGAATGCTCAGGGATCTGTTTCTGAATATGGTTAGCTGATACATAGTACGGTGGAAGAAGGGTTCAAAGTTTTGTCCAGGTCATGCCACTTTTTTCTTATTTTTTTCAAATTTTGATTTTCATTTTTTCCACTGTGCTTTCATTTGGACTACTCTACCACATGATGAGAACAGCAGTGCTCATTTAGATGTACAGGATTGATTAATGCAGAATCTACCATTTATAATTTTATACAGCTTGTGTTCGAGTTTTGTGAGTCAAAAAATCAAACTCAAAACATATGCATTTCCAATAGCGAAATTATAACAAAATCTTTGAGTGGTTTGACATACAAACAAAATTATTTTTAGAACATAATACTTAATACAATTTTTTTTTTTTTTTGTCATTAAAAAATACACTATTAATAAGGGTGAGTGAGAAGGTTTGAGAGGGAGAGTCTCTTGTCAGACTCTTTGACGGTTTGACTGCATTACTTCATAACATACACGCGATATTTTTGAAATTAAACTTGATGCTCACGTTGAACCGTCCGACAGCTCGGTAGAAGCTTTTGCCAAAATTTCATGAAACCCCAGTGTTCATTTGTGGCTTCCACAAACCTCGAGGGGGTCAATGTAATTTACCAAAGTTCTTTTTCACATTTTCCCACAGCGTTGTTGTTGGAAGCATCCTTCAATACATAGCGTTTTAATTCAAACTAAACGTTTTACCCAACAGATGGACAATTAGTATAGTTGTTGACAAGGTTTTTATCACATTTTTGGCTTATAATCCCGAACTAATTTCTCTTCAATTTTAGAAAAATTATATCATGTATAAGCTGCGCTTATGTTTTTAATGCAGCAGACTAATAAGAATAAGATATCAATAAATTTATCATCGTATTTGCTTACGTTTTCACAGACTCTATCTCTATACAATGTGTGTGAAATAATTTTTTGGGTTATCAAGTGTGAGGCGGAAGATATTTCTCTTACATTTACCTCACTTTATGTAATTTATTGCCATCAGCTTCATCATCTCATCCATAGGCTCAATGACCAGAAGATTAAAATGGCCATCACCTCCAATTTTATGTCTCTGCATCTGCAGCCAGCTTCTGAACTCACTTGACAACTGATGTCCTCCTCCTTGCAGGCCCAACGCCCAAAAACGACACCGGACTCGAGTGGCCGGACCGCCACAAAATCTTGAATCCGCGGTGTATCAGCAAACAATATCCTGTGTTCGTTCTCTAATAAGAGAGAATATTCAGCATCTTTCAGCTTTAGCAAGTTCCATCCAGCTACTGCCAGGAACCTTGTCAAAACTCATTTTATCCACAGCTTCTCTCAGCCGTTTCGCCTCATCCCACCTCCCCGAAGAGGCGTAAACGTTGGCGAGAAGGGAACAATATCCAGTGCTATCAGGCTCTAACTGGAAACACTTTGCAGCTGCAATCTCACCGAGTTCAAGATTGTTGTGCAAACTGCAAGAAAGAAGCAATGCTCCCCAAACACCCGAATGAGGCTGCATCGGCATTTCCTGTATCAACTCATAGGCCTCCTGTACCCGGCCGGCCTTACCTAAAAGATCAACCATAATGGAGTAATGATCAACAGAGGGGAAAAGTCCATATTCCTGCATTGAAAGAAAGCAACTATAGCCTTCTTCAACCAATCCGGCGTGATTGTACGCAGATAACATCCCTGTGAATGTTGCTAAGTTAGGATCGATCTTAGAATCAATCATGTTCTCAAACAACTTGATGGCATCATTCGCCCGGCCATTTATTCCACAACCCAAAATCATAGCAGTGTAGGCAACTACATCCTTATTCTCTAAGCCGAGGAATAACTCGAACGCTCGATTAATACTTCCACATTTTGTATGCAAGTCAATCAAAGCGGTGGCCAGATAATCATCCATTCTGATTCCAATATCATCCATGTATGACTCAATTGCAGTACCATGTTCTGCATCTCCTAGCTGAGCACAAGCTGAAATAGCGCTCGCCAATGTCCTTTTATCAGGCCGAATATTCTGATTTGGCTGAAGCATCTCATCATACAGACGAAGTGCCTCTCTTGGCCGGCCATTTTGCGCATAACAAGCTATCATAGCATTATACAAAAGCTGATCTTTCCTTTCCTCCCCAGAAAAAATTTCCTCAGCTGACTCAACATCAGCACATTTTGAATAAGCAGATATCAGAGTGATACAAGAAATGCTTCCTCTCTGAGGCATCGCCTCCAAGAAACCTCGCGCTAACTCAATCTCCCCGGAGCCAATGTAGCCCCGAATCATCACATTCCAAGAAGCAGAATTCCTCTCCGGCATCTCTCTAAACAGAGCATACGCCCGATCCATTTCGCATGCCTTGCTATAACCTGCCAACATCGCATTCCAAGATATAACATCCCTCTCGGGCATTTCATCAAACACCCTTTGCGCCATTCCCAAATCTCCAGACTTCACATAACCAGAAAGCAAAGAATTCCAAGACACAACGTTTTTCCCACACATTTCATCGAACACCTTATGGGCAGTCCTCATATCGCCCATTTTCGAGTAGAAATCCATAAGGGCAGTCTGCACATAAACAACATTACAGAAACCATACTTATGAACATGAGAATGAACCGAAATCCCACCAATTTTACAACCCATTTTCCCATAAGACTTCAAAGCAGATGCTATAGAAAATGAATTCGGAAACAGCCCAGCATCCTGAAGCTGTACGTATAAAACGACAGCGTCTTCAGAGCGGCCATGCTGAGAGAGAAACCTTATTGCATATCCCAGTGGGATAACATCTTTACACTGCATTCGACTCAAGATTAATTTAGTGTATTGGGTAATATTGCTTTGTTGATAATTGCACGCCGAAATGATTATTTGCCGAACCAAAATCGGCTCGAGATGATAAACTCCATTAGTGAGAATTAAACCATGAATTTGTTTCGCACTTCTGATGTTCAAGAATTTGTCCAATAAAGTTTCTAGCTGCGAAATCTGCATTTTGGAGGTAATTAACGCTGCGAAAGACGTAAGTTTTATTACATATCTGCCCCTTCAAATTTTATTACCTATTTGCCATATTTTAATCCTTAAACTCAATACGCAGTTTTGGAAACTACAATGAACTTACTATATTATACGCGTATTTGGAAACTACAATGAACTTACTATATTAATATACGAAATTGTTATACGCAGTAACCGTTTTACTATTCGCAGTAACATTTTTTTATAAAAAATATATTTTACCCTTTATATAAAAAAAAAGGGTACCGCACAACATTTGATTTTATAATTACGAGTACGATCCATATTACACGATATGTAAATAACCTACATATTTTTTTAAAACGGGATAAAATTTTGTGAAAATACCTCCCTGAATACACGAGATGGGCGGTATTTCCCCCAGGAATACCGCCTACTGTTGGCGGTATTCCCAATACCGCCAACAGTAGGCGGTATTTTCTTGGGAAATACCGCCTTTTGTGCCCACAAAGGGCGGTATTTTCCCAATGTTCTTGTGAAATTTTATGAAATTTTTTTTTAAAACTTAAGGGTAAAATAGACTTTTCACAAAGGAATGTTACTGCGTTTAGTAAAATGATTACTGCATATAGTATACCTCTTAATATATACACGATTAGAGTGGGTGAT
The DNA here is from genome assembly GCA_016801395.1 of Leptodermis oblonga. Classification (NCBI taxonomy): domain Eukaryota; kingdom Viridiplantae; phylum Streptophyta; class Magnoliopsida; order Gentianales; family Rubiaceae; genus Leptodermis; species Leptodermis oblonga. The sequence goes on along the minus strand of CM028757.1, from coordinate 33,616,470 downwards.
ACTTGTGGTTTTATTATAAATGCAAAACTTTACTTTTTAAACTTGATACGTGTATTTTTGGATGATACTTGTGGTTTTATTATAAATGCAAAACTTTACTTTTTAAACTTGATACGTATATTTTGAAAATACACGTTTTTTTTATTGTTTTAACATGCATATGTTACTAAACTCAATATTTCATCACATAATAACGATATACTCCATCCGTTCTATTAGAAATGTCTTATCTTTTAACAGTGTACAACTTATTATGAATTTCAAGGTACAATGCTTAAAACACGAAAATTGCTACCAATTATTTCACTAATGTCCTTACTCTATGAGTTAATTATGAATCACAAATTTCATATTAGTAAGGGCAGGAAGATTAAAAAAAGTTGAAAGTTGACTATTCTAGTGGAACGCAAATAAATATTGAAAGTGAACCCATCTAGTACAACAAAGGGAGTAGATGTTTTGAGAACACACAATACTTCTGAAACTAAACTCAAAATTCTTGAGCACCAAAAAGCGGTATGCGATACTTCAACATATATATATTAAGGGCCTGTTCTTTTTGGTTGGGTTGAGTTTTTGTTTTGAAAAAATAGTTTTATAATGTAAAAAGTGTATTGAAAATGTAAAAAGGTATAACTAAATAGTAAAATGTTGTATTGAAAATGATAAAAACTGATTATAATATATTAAATTTACTGTTAAGACCGAAACCAAAACTTAAAGAACAGGCAGTAAACACGATTTATACGATACTTTAGACTAAACTCGATACACGCCTCCGTCTGACTTGACATCATAATAAAATAATTTATAAAATTGTAGTGTCAATTCATATAAGTAATGCAATCGTAGTGTCACCTCAATAGAACACCATGGAGACATTCAACTATCACACCAACAAGAAAGGCAATGAACCACGAGAAACACATATATACATAGCACTTAGACCACAAATAAGTGATAATGGGGAACAAAAAATGGTGGCAGTACTTTGAAAAAACCTCTACATATTCACAACAATTCATCAACAACATTTTCAAATTCATCCATAGTGTTAATTAAGGTTAGATTTTGCAATGGATACAAAATACTTTATATTCCTTTTTATCCAATATTCTCTTGTGATCGCTTGCTGCATGTCCATGAAACACAATATTGAAACTGATGCATCAGCTCTTCTATCCCTCAAATCCCACATAACCAAGGATCATCTACAAATCTTGTCCAAAAACTGGTCTTCGTCCTCCTCTAGATCTGTTTGTGACTGGATTAGAGTCCGGTGCGACCCTCTCCACCGTAGAGTCACCGCTTTGAATATTTCTGGCATGGCTCTCTTTTCTTGTTTCTCTCGACATGAGAAGGAACTATTTCCAGGTTACTCTGCCTCGAGAGTTGTCGCGATTACGCCGAATAAGGTTTGTCAGGTTAAGTTCCAACAACTTTAGCTGACCAGTTGCTACTTGGTTTGGACCAAAACTTCAAATCTTAACTTCAAATCTTGACTTCAAATCGAAATGATTTGAGTGGAATTGTTCCTCCTTCCATCTCTAACCTCTCAAACTTGGAAGTTCTGTCTTTTGAATTTAATTTACTCACAGGGAAGATTGCTCAAGAGATTGGGAATCTCCATAGCTTGAGATCCCTGAATCTTGAAAATACTCTCTTCGTTCCATTAGAAGGGTTCATCTTTACTTATGTACAACTTATTATGGATGTCAAGGTACAATACCTAATATACTTAATTTGTCACAATTTGTTCCATTTATATCCTTAAAAAGTAATGATTAATTGTACTACACATAATTATATTAGCAAGGATAGGAGATGTAAAAAAAACTCAAACTGGACCCTTCTAATAGAACGGAGGAAGTAATTGGTTTTTTGGTTCCATACCTTCTGCCATCTTCAACATCTCAACGTTGGAGGTTATTGGCTTCACATTTAATAACTTGTCACGAAGTCTTCCAGGTGATAGTCACAATCTTCCAAGTCTCAAAGGCCTTTTCCTCTCTTGGAACTATATGATCAATGGCCAAATCCCACCAAGTTTATCTCATCGTTCGCAACTTGAGTTTCTTTTTTTATCATACAACAATTTCAGTGGATCCATACCAAAAGAACTTGCTAACATGGAGATGCTGGAGGCTTTAGCCCTTGGAGGCAACAATTTACAAGGTATATTAATTTTATCCTATTCAAGTTAGTGAAGACCTAATTTCCCTTAATATACTTGTAGTGTATATGTATATATGGTCCTTTCTTAAAATTTTGAACAGGAAAATATTTTAATTTATTCTTAAAATTTTGAACAGGAAAATATTTTAATTTACTAAAAATGTTGTAAAATTGACAGGTATGATTCCCCGAGAGATAGGCAATTTTCGTAACCTCAAGTTATTTGGCATGGAAGAAAACAGGATTTCAGGCTCTATACCAAAAGAAATACTCCCTCCGTTCCATTAGAATGGTCCATCTTTACTTAGGTACAACTTATTATGGATGTCAATGTACAATATCTAAAATACTTAATTTGTCACAATTTGTTCCATCTATATCCTTATTTAAAAAGTAAGGATTAATTGTAGACCACACATAATTATATTAATAAGGGTAGGAGATGTAAAAAAACTCAAACTGGACCCTTCTAATGAAACAAAAAAAATTCTCAAATTGAACCTTTCTAATGGAACGGAGGGAGTAGGAAATTTGACCAAGCTTACTCTTCTTACTTCGGGCTTTAATTTCTTAACAGGTACAAATTATAATTTAACTATCATAGAGTACTTATTTAAGATTCGTCTAATTTCCTAGTTATTTTGCTCTATTTTGTTCAAGTATCAAAATTACGTAATTTTATTTTTAAAAATTTAGTGAAACTACATCATTTTACTAATTTAGACATGCTATGACAAATTAATTTGGAGATGTGATTCATTTGGTATTGCTAGTCTTTTTTACACCCTCGCTTAGTGTGACCGGTGTTATGCATGTTATTATCAAAGCATTTATCTTATGGGTTATAAGATACCAGACCTAAAAAGCAATAAATAATTTGACATTATTTTTTTCTCTTATACTGACCTTTATTTTTTTGAGTATGGATTTTGTTGTGAACCACACATAATTATAATATCAATGATATAAAATGTCAGGGAATAGAAACTTAACTCTTTTGTTGAGACAAAAATTTTTATTATTTATTTCTTAAATACGAAACTTTTAATGGAACTAAAGAAATAACATGAAATTATCTTACTAGCTATAACTATTAATTCTTTTGTCTAATAAATAACAATATATATTTTTTGCATATATCAGCTAATACTATATAAAACTTTTGATAACATATATATATTTCCTCTATCCCATTAGAAGAGTCCACTTTAAATTTGTTTACATTATATTTTGTTACTAATAATAGTGTATGATTTACATTACCCCTTACCTATAAAGTAATATATAAGTCAAAACTATGGTGCCAAATTACTTATTTTAGGTGTTATACCTTACAATACATAATAAATTGTACATTTTTCAATCTAAACTTTTTGAGTAGGACAAAAAGAGTATATTTTTTGACATATCTATTTCCATATACATAATATAATAAGTGTATTTTAAAATTATATCAAAATTCATTATGATTTCAAGTTTTACCTCCGCACATTAGAGTTCTTATTCTATGTTTATGAGAGCATGTGATCCTATGTCTCCATTGTTATGTCCTTTCCAGTGTCCTCTCTCACATATGTGGGGGTCCACTAGTTTATGAGAGGTTGAGAACAAAGATATTTGTAAACAATTCATATCTAAGCATTACTACTGGTATAGGTGCAATACCTGAAGAAATCTGCAACCTTCAGAAGCTGGAGACATATGATTTTGACACCAATCACTTGAATGGCTCCATCCCAATTGGAATCTTCAACCTCTCCATGTTGAGTTGGATTTCATTTGAAGATAATCAACTCACAGGAAATCTCCCGTCAAATATTGGTTACCAATTGCCTAATTTAGAAAAGCTTTTTTTTGGCATGAATAGGATTAGTGGAGTTATACCAGCTTCAATTGTAAATTGCTCTCAACTGGTCATGCTAATTTTAACATCAAATAAATTCACTGGCTCAATTCCCGAATCCCTTGGAAACCTTGAACTTGTACAACAACTAGATCTTTCTGGGAATCATTTGATTTCAGCCTTGAAGACAATCAGCTGACCGGAGCGATTCCAAACTCAGTTCAGGAGTTAAAGAACCTTCAAGTACTATCCTTGATGCGAAACAAATTAGGGGGCACTTTGGATCACTTTTGCAGTATGCCCAGATTAGCTGATTTGTATCTAAGCCAAAACCGAGTTTCGGGGCCGATTCCAGATTTGTTTGGTTCTTATATATATTTTTTCATATTAATAATTAAATTAATATTTGAGATGAAGTAATATTATAAATTAAAAATGTTAAAACATGAATTTAAAATTACATTACATTAGAAATATTAAAAAATTTATTTTGAATATTTACAATTAAATAAAAAATAAAAAATTTGAACATAAAATAAATTGGTAAAATTCAGAACCGGAACCGGAACTGTGATGGAACTGGAACCGAACCGGGAATCGGAGGTTCCGGAACCGAACCGGAACCGTTCCCTTTAGATTCCGGTTCTGGTTCTCACATTTTGGGAACTGGAGCCGGCGGTTCCAGAACCGAGGTCATGTCTACACACGGATGTCTATCACTATTTTTTTACTTCGTATAATATATCCACCAATTCGAAGAGTAAAATTCTATCTTCAGTTTTCATTAAGAGTTCGACCAGCTCCCTTTTTTTATTTTTTTTTATTTTTTTCTTTTTTAAATGTGTTGAAATTCATTCAACTACGATTAACTTGTTAATTAATTTTTCACTCACTTTGAGGTACCTGCATACAACGGGGAACTATATATCAATATACTCTTACCTCGGGAGTTGTACTTGCATGCCAACGTTATACTATGTCAATGACGGGGACTTCAAACACCGCTATCAGAGGGAATTTGCATTTGCACACAAAACATTTACACACCATGCTAGGGACGGGGACTTGCACACCACGTTGGGGGTTACGTCACCAAGGACGTGCAACATCACAAATTACCACACCACCATCAAGGAGTAGCCCTTAAAGTCTCAACAAAATTTTGCTTTAAAATTTGAAAATCTTACGAGAGGTGCAATTCAAATCTTTGAACTCACGGTCCATATGCTAAGTGTTTTATCACTTGAATTATGAATGATTCGCTGCAACCAATTCCTTTATTAAAATAAAAAAGATTACAATGAAAAACATGTGACAGTACATTAATAAATATATATTACAAAAATGTCTTAAAGGGTGCACTGAAACAACTAAACACGTAAAAGATGCAAGTATGGAATTTTGAACTCATGGCCTACGCCTCAAGAATGGATTAAATTAATAGAGCCAACGGGCTATGAGAATTATACAGTTACGGCATCAATTCCCACAACTTACCCCAACAGAAGCCTTCAAGAAAATTGTAGGTGCCACTTAGAGCAAGCCCCAACTTTGAAAAAAATTATATTGGAAAAATAAAAGTTGAAATCGAGATAATGCATTAATTTTAGTAAATCTAATTTAATAAGGGTGAATCTGACAACATGATATCACTTTCCACGTGTAGAAAGAATTAATTGCTTCTTTTTTATTGGAAAAAGACATCTGTTGGAAACATTATTGTATGCATCATTCGTTGTATTTTTAAAAATAATATAGCAAACTTATCACAAACTAGCTATATTCTTATTTATATTATTTTATGGACCTCTATATGTACATCAACATTCTCTCAAAAATAACACTTTCTCCCTAAATGCATCTTATTGCACAACCGTACGTTATACAAGGAATGCACCCTATAATCTTTCCATCTTTTGACTGTATGTTTTATGGAAGAGGAAGATGAGTGCCAACGGTTTTGTCAAAAGGTGACCAAAAGTAATTGGAAAAAAAAAAAAAAAATCTAACTGAAGTAATTTGCCATAATTAAGTTATAGCCACTGTTTTGTTTATAATTACGTGATGTGATTTCCAATTGAATTAGTTTTTTTGCATCCTCTATAACCGTCTGGTGATGCATTTCATATTACATATCTTATTAGGTTTTAGATCATTTATAAATCTTTTTGCGAAAACTAGTATTCGAACGTCATATGATCCGGCGCAAGTTTGTTTGCACGTGAGCGTTTTTTTTCCCCTCCAAAAGTAGGTGATACTTTTTCTTTGATAGAAAAAATGTCGAATTTAACCTCAAAAGTATCGCGCGTGTGTTATAAAATAAAAAAATATTGACAATAAATAGTGTCCGTTAAACAACGTAACACCTATAAAAAAGTATCTAATTCTATAAAAGGGAAAAAGTATCGATAGAAGCCGTGCCCGTTTTAAAAGGTAGTGTACTATTAAAATTAGGCTATATATATATATATATATAAGAAAAAAGTATCGATCTTAAAGGTAGAGCACATAAAATAAAAAATAGCGTCTATTTTCAAAATAAAATCTAAAAGAAATGTCAATTTAAAAAGTAGAAATAATGTTTGTAAATAAAAAAAAATGCTTGTAAATATCTCTGTATATAAGGTTTTTTTTTAGTCTAAAATGTATCACCGAGTCTCTCCTCGATAGTACATCCGTCAAGACATAAACGTTCTAACCTGTCGCTATTGAATCTTTTGTTAAAATAGTGAGATAAACAATTAATTAAGAAGTTAAGTGAGATAATTTTTTTAACGCAAAAACTTCCATGATTTGAGTTCATAGATGCGACAGATTTGGCTGTGTCCCACTAAAACTTTAGTATTAGCATTATTATTATTATTATTTATTTACAAAACTTGCGTATTTAATGTTAACAAGTAGACATTACAATTAGGTCATACTTTATGAGCAAAACTCTCATATTAGTTTAGTGTTGACTAATGGAAAATTAAAATGAGCTCATACTCAATTAGCAATACTCGCGTATCATTAATATTCTTCTCATGCGTCACTTTTAAGAGATGCACTTGACCTGTTATGGAGTATCACTTATACTTTTCTGAGGTGCCCATTTTATTTTATTTAAATTTCTTTCATTTGAGTGCTACTCCTAAAAAGTGTCAGTGCTATTATTTTAATAGTGACACTTGACCTCTTATGGTGTATGATTGATACTTTTCTGAACTGTCAATTTTATTTTATTTATTACTACTCGATCCATCCGTTCCACTCAAAGACTACACTTTCAAAAAAAATTCTTATCTTATTGAAAGAATCAACTTTAAATTTTTTTTACAATACATATCCTTAATAATATAATAATGTGTGGTGCATAATTAACCGTTACTTATAAAGTAATGATATAAGTACAAAATATGGTGTTAAATTATTAATTTTAAGTTTTAGATCTCATAAAACATAATAAGATATGTATTTTTCAAAGTAAATTATTTGAATGAGGCAGAGTGAGTATTATTATTATTTTTTTTGCAGTGATACTCCAAATTGATTTAACATTTTGTTGTTGTATCACTTCAATTGCCTTGAGCTGCATTGCAAATAGGGGCATTGACGAATGATGATTGATGTGCCTTTCTCCCTTCTTTCTAATTTGACGCGTAAATTCAAGACGTCATCTACTATTAACTTGGCCAGATGGTTATGTAGTCTCCAGAAAATGGAGTCGTCTTCAATGCGTTCATGACTTTCGGCAACGGGAACATTCATGGGATATTTATTAGAGAAAATAATATCCGTAGTGAAAATTAAAATTCTAGGAAATTCTTTTAGGGATGATGTCGCAATTACGTGACAGTAACTATTGGGTAGATTGAATTGTAATTAGCCAATAATGTTCCTTTAAGTAGTTGCCACATTATTTCCATCCTAACAGACCTCTAAATTCTTTCACTGTTTGTATCACTACTTATTAATAAGAACGACTTAACACTAATTAGCTGATTATGACTCTCTTGATAGGTCACATAAAAATTTGAGATTGTACTTGGGTTTAGCCTAGCTGGTACACCTTAAGTGCAAGGAGACCAAGAGATTTTGGGATCAAATCTGAGATTTAATTTTTTTTTATCATAATTAACGGGACATAATGAGTATTATATTAGACGAATATCATATCATTTAATATAAATCTGATGGATTATTGTCTGGCTTTATCTCTTAACTTAAATTTTTTTTTTCGTCGTTTGACTTTAAAATATATTTTAAGCTGTTCCAAATTAAAATTCAGTAATATCTTAGCTGTTTCAAACTAGCACGTGAGTTTAATTTATCATTGGCTTATTGCCAAACAATGTAAATTAATGACATTAGTATGAGATACTGGTAATATGTTTGGCGTAGAAATTAATTACTTCCTCTGTCTAACTCAAAAATTTTACTTTCAATATATAGTGGATTTTTTGAATAGGACGGACGGAGTACTATTTTACTAAACCAAATTATGGTGCGATGGCAGTTTTGTGAATATTTCTGAACATCGGTATAAAATAAAGTCTTTCTAAAATAAAATTTGTACAAGTCTCTCCGACAGGTCGAACACTGGCTCAGCAACAAATATCTATTTTGTTTTTAACTTCAAAATTTGTGATTAAAAATTTTGCTAAATTTATTGATGAGTGGAAACAATCACCAGAACTCGACATTCGTTTGATAATAATCCACTTTTCAAATTTATATTGTAACACACGATCTATAAATATATAATATGAAATTTATATTTGCAAAATTAAAAATGAAAAAGAATACCCAAAAGGTTGGCCTGGTGGTACACCGGGGATCAAATCTTAAGTACGCCCAAGTTTAACAGATGACAACAAGAACAAAACATATAAAGCGCGCATGAGTGTCTCAAATTTACTATCCCCTTCCCTAAAGTCCCTCGTGTAATAGAATTAGTATGATTATGTGGGATAAATTTCTTAAAAGTCATCCAAATTGATTTAACATTTTGTTGTTGTATCACTTCAATTGACTTAATTAAGCTGCATTGCAATTTGGGGCATTGACGAAAGATGATTGGTGTGCCTTCTCCCTTCTTTCTATTTTGACGCGTAATTAAGGACGTCCTCTATAATTAACTTGACCTGATGGTTATGTTGTATCCAAAAAAGGAGTCGTCTTCCCACTGGAAAATTTTTATATACATAAACACAAAACTCTAAGGATCTTCCATCCGTTCATGACTTTAGGCAACTTGGAACATTGACGTATATAGTGGAAGATTATGATGAGACAGAATTCATGGAAACTAGACATCCTTCTAAAGGACGCGCACGATTGCTGGTCAAATGAGCATCTAAAGTTGGTTGATAAAACTGAAATCTCAATTAATCAAAAGCTATCTATTACAATAGATGGCATGCCCCTATTTATTTAATTTTATTACAACCGATTCTTCAATAATCATGTCATGTTGTGCAAACTAATTAATTATTTTTTTGATTTCAGCAAACTGTTGCATTTTAGGCCTATTATCTAATATCTTCAGTTTAAAGAATGTAGATAACAAGATTTTCTTAGTGTTAAAATTCTCCTGCATGTACCTTACTTTCAGATTGTCCCACAATTGCTTAGCCGTAGGAATTGAAGCAGAAATCATACAATTTGTCATCAACTGCATTTATGATGTGTCCTCTGTAGATTGCATCATCTATCTCCCACTTCATTCTTTTGCGAGAGTGTCCAATGATTCTTCATATTCATTCTGCGGCTTCGGTGTCTTCAACACATATGCAATGTTCAAGAAAACAAGACAAAGATGCATCTTTTTCTTCCATCTTAAAAAGTTTCCTCCATCGAACCGATCCAACTTGACAATGGCTGATGTCAAGTTCTTCACGTTGGTAGCCATTTGTGTGTAATAAAGCCTAAAGAATGTTGGATATATCTTCCGAAAATAGCAACAATGACTAACAACAAGAAATTGAAACTTTATTCTGTAGTAAACACTAATCTATTACAAATGATAACAAAAGAAAATTGCTTCTTCAAATCGTGCTAAGCACTTTCCTTTAGGTTTTATTAGTTCCTTTTAGTGTGCAAAGAGTTCCGAAACTAATATCCTTGTAGGATAAGATGAAGATATCTGTTGTAAGAGAACGATTTGAAGAAACAATTTTCTTTTGTTACCATTTGTAATAGATTAGTGTTTACTACAGAATAAACTTTTAGTTTTATTGTTAGTCATTGTTGCTGTTTTCGGAAGATATATCCAACAATCTTTAGGCTTTATTAGTTCTCTTTAGTGTGAAAAGAGTTCCGTAACTAATATCCTTGTGGGATAAGATGAAGATATCTGTTGTAAATTTGCACTGAGTTAAACAGAACAGAAATAAGAGTGAAAAGTGCAAGAATATCTTGTACAATTGAGAATGATTTTCATGTCTTGTAAAATTCGTCCTAAGAAGTCTATTTATAGACCTCCAAAGGGTGCAATTTAATAGCCACAACTCTTACGAAGAGGTAGGAAGAAATGGAACTGAATTCGGATAAGAATTGAGTTCGAAATCACTATTTTAGTAAAGAGATGCAACCTTTCAGAAAGGAGAAAACTTACTGATGCTTGTCAGAGTTTCCGTTCGAGTCGGACTACAACTCTGACAAACTACTGAAGCTGAAGATCGTCAGAGTTTTCGTTCGTGTCAGACGACAACTTTGACACACTACTTAATTTTTCCTCCTTCTTCCTTTAGCTAATTATTGGAAAATCTCCAACATTTTCTTTTGTACAATATGGAATGGAAGGATTGGTATCGAAAGCATTTGATGTTTATAGTTATGGAATCCTCTTAATGGATGTCTTTACAGAAAGAAAACCGAATGATGAAAGTTTTCGTGAAAATCTGAGTTTGAGGAGTTGGGTAAATTATCACATGCTTAATTCAGTTGTTGAAGTAATAGATCCGAAGTTGCTAAATGCAAACAAGGAACATCCCAATTCCAATGAAACGTTGGAGTACATATCATCAATCATGGAGTTAGAGATGGCCACGGTTCCGGTTCGAACCGGAACCGACCCGGAATTGGACCGCCGGTTTTGGAACCGGAACCGAAACCGTGGCCCCCAGTTCCATAACTGGAACCGAGCCCGCCGGGTCGGAACCGCCGGTTCCAACCCTCCGGTTCTAATGTGAGAACTATAAAAATAATAATTTTTACATTCCTCTTGCACAGATTCGAACACACTACCCTTTGTTAAAATTGAAAAGCTTTAAGCAAAGTTGATTAACCACTTCAACTATTTGGTTTTTTTGAACTTCTTTCTTATAATTATAATTATAATTATAATTATATTATATGTTTAACATATAATATATAAAACTATTTTTAAATATATATTATAATAATATATAAACTAATAGTATACTTTTTATATATATTATTAATATAATATAAATAAGCATTAAATTAAATTAAAATTAATTAATTATTAAATTAAATTAGATCCAACCACAACTTCCACAAATGATGAAGATGAATTATATTAAATATTCAAGATGTATTTATTTTGTAAAAGTTTCAATGCTTCAAAGTTCAAACTCTGATTTCTCACGATTTATAACAACGCATCACTCTCTTGATTTTTTTAAAAATAATATATTGAGGTATTATTCATCTGTATATATATATATTTTTTCACAATTTATTTTTATATCTTTTATTATATAAATCATTTAATTGTTTAAATGTATGTACCGTCGCCACATATTTTATTTTATTTTTGTAATTTTAATTATTTATAAATAATCGAGTTACTAATTGAGTCAAAATAAAATAACATTTATAAGTTAAAATTTTTAAATAAACGAAAAAAATTATTAAATAAACGGAAAAGATTGGAATTGGAACGGGAACTGTGACAGAACCGGAATTGGAACCGGAACTGGCGGTTCTGGAACCGGCACGGAATCGTCCCCCCAAGGTTCCGGTTCTGGTTCCACTGATTTATGAACCGTAACCGGCGGTTCCGGAACCGTGGCCATCCCTACATAGAGTTGGCCTTAAATTGTGTTTAAGAGTCTCCTAAAGAAAGGCTCCCTATTAATGACGTTGTCGATTCACTCAAGAAAATCAAAGTTAGATATCTTGCATGTCATGGAGGGGGTTAAACTAAGACGTGAGAAGTGCCCATCCTACTGTTCCTGTTTCCAAATAAGAAAAGGCATGTTTTTTTTGGGCGTTTTGAAAATGATTTTGAAAAAAAGTTTTATAATGTAAAAAGTGTATTGAAAATGTAAAAAGTAGATGCTGAATAGTAAAAAGTTGTATTGAAAATGATGAAATATGATTAAAATATATTAAATTTACTGTTGAAACCAAAACCGTTTTCAAAACGAAACAAAAAGAACAGGCCAAAGCTTAATTATGGTGTTTCTCTCTCTAGTTATAATGATTCTATTTATGTCCATGGTGTATGAAGACTCGGTTAAAGATTCAGTCTCGAACCTTTTATTAGCAATTAGTAGCAGATCCGTGGCAGTCGGTACAAGATTTGTTTAGTGCAGTAGGGAGTTTTATATTTCTACTATGTTACTAGGTATAAATTTATGGTTTAGTAGATTAGAGACATTGTTGTTGTTCAAATCTAATAATTATCGGATCAAATATTTTGTAATTAGTTGTATGGACTGTTTCTTATTCTTCTGTCAATCGTTGTTAGACGATTTTCAACGTTATTAATGAAAATTTTAATTTAGAAAAAATGCTTAGTTCGTCTTTTTATGTTTTGAGTCTATTTGACAATTACAAACATTCCTGTCATTTAGTTAGAATTATCAATATCATGTTTGAGGGAAAAAAATGAACATGGATTCTGTGCACATTTTTATCATCTCCGGAAAATTATGAACAGGTCAAATGATATTTAAATATAAAAAAATTCATGAATATTTATTATTTCACCAAAACTCTACAAAGATATATGTAATTTCAACTAAAATTGTATATCCATAAATGCTTTTGTTGTTGCTCCATCCCCTGTAAGCAATAACTTTATATTAAATGTACAAAAAGGGAAAATTACATATTGGTCCTTGAATGTTTGCTTGAATTACAATTCGACTGTTTGAGTCTTGAGATTTCACGAAATTACAGTCAAATCCTAAAGATTTGGGCTAAATTACAATCCAATCCTTGAATTGCACTTTCATGATTATCTACTAAAATATATAGTACGTACAGCTCATCAATCATTAACAAAGAAAAAAGAAAAAATCAAGTTTTTTACTTTTAAATTCTCATTGCTTATTCAATAAAATAGAAAAAGAAAATCTCACAAAGAGGGAAAAAAAGAAGAAAACTCACGATTCCAAGTGATTATGTGAACACATTAAAAGGCAACCTCACAAGTCAAAAGAAGGCAACTCGTAAATAAAGGCATGTTCTTTTTGTTTCGTTTTGAAAACGGTTTTGGTTTCAACAGTAAATTTAATATATTTTAATCATATTTCATCATTTTTAATACAACTTTTTACTATTCAACATCTATTTTTTATATTTTCAATACACTTTTTACATTATAAAATTATTTTCCAAAAATTATTTTCAAAAAGGTCCAAAAAAAACCGGCCCTAAGTCTTCTATCCTATTTTACACGTATCAAGTCAAGTCAACTATTATACAGTAATAATGTAGTCTTTTCAACTATTATACAGCAATAATGTAGTCTTTCCAGTTACTCCCTCTATCAAGTCAAGTCAACTATTATACAGCAATAATGTAGTCTTTCCAGTTACTCCCTCTATCAAGTCAAGTCAACTATTATACAGTTACTCCCTCTATCAAGTCAAGTCAACTATTATACAGCAATAATGTAGTCTTTCCAGTTACTCCCTCCTTTCTGGAGTCATTTTACCAAATATATAACTTATATGAATGTTAAGATATAATAAAATAATTAATTTAATATTATTTTTTTATTTATATATTTATTTTTTAAATATAAATTACATAATTATATTAGTTAAGATACGTATAATGTGTGAAAAGAAAAAAAAATAATAAACTATTCTAATAAAGCTAAAAATGTACTACTTATTTTTCTCCACAAAAGATAAAACAATCTTTCGAATCTCAAGTCGCATCAATATATACATGCAGCATTTATTCATTTACTTCCGTCGCTTTAGCCTTTATTACAGTGTGATACTGATACCTCCTGGATATTGCTCATGCTGTGAACTCTTACCCACATTCAAAGAAGCACCTCTTATTCAAAGCTCATCAATGGATCGACCTTACTTAGCCCTCATTTTGATCCATTCTCTAATGATCCTTTGTTGCATCGCATTGAAACAAACGAACACTGCAACAGATGCATCAGCTCTTCTATCCCTCAAAGCCCATGTCACCTCAGATCCTCTGCAAATCTTGTCCAAAAACTGGTCTTCATCTTCCTCTGTTTGTGAATGGATTGGAGTCCAGTGCGGCCCTCTCCACCGCAGAGTCACCGCTTTGAATATTTCCGGCATGGCTCTCACGGGCACCGTGCCTCCGCATTTGGGTAACCTCTCCTTTCTTGTTTCTCTCAACGTGAGAAGAAACTATTTCCATGGAACTCTACCCCGAGAGTTGTCGCGATTACGCAGAATAAGGTCACTCATGTTAGGTTCCAACAATTTTAGTGGAGTTATTCCTTCTTCCATCTCTAATCTGTCAAAACTAGAAAGTTTGGACTTGGAAGGCAATCAACTCACAGGAATGATCCCTGAAGAGATGGGAAATCTCCACAGTTTGAGAATTCTGAATCTTCTAAATAATCGTCTTGTTGGTTCCATACCTTCCGCCATCTTCAACATTTCAACATTGGAGGCTGTTGGTTTGACATTTAATAACTTGACGGGAATTCTTCCAGATGATATTTGTCACCATCTTCCAAATCTTCAAGGGCTTTATCTTTCTTTTAATCAGTTAAATGGTCAAATCCCATCTAGTTTATCCCATTGTTCCCAACTTCAGGAGCTTTCGTTGGCACAGAACAATTTCAGCGGATTCATACCAAAAGAACTTGGCAAATTGGAGATGCTCAACGGATTATACCTGGGAAGCAACAATTTGGAAGGTATAGTGTTGATTCTTTTATGATCTTGGGGCCTTAATTTCTTAGAATTTTGAGCATGAAGAAAGATTTTAAATTTTAAAGTTGGCTGTAAAACTAACAGGTGTGATTCCCCAAGAGATCGGCAATCTTCGTAACCTCGAAGAGTTTGGCATAGAACGCAACAGGATCTCAGGCTCGATACCGAAAGAAATTGGAAATCTGACCATGCTTACTTTTCTTCAGTTAGCCCATAATTTCTTAACAGGTAATGTACTATTTTACAACACAAACTCACGTTACACGAAGTGTTTCAATTCAATATCCTTACACTTATCATTTCCCATACTAATTTGACAAAAACTTATATGAAGTCGATTTATACATGCAACCAAACTTTGGTAGTAGCTCTTTTTTATTCTTATTTTTATTTGTATTTGTATTTTATTTTTCAAAAAGTATAAGAGATACTCTTGAAATATCAACAGTACTCTATGAGTATCATTGGTACTCTTCAAGAGTGTCAGTGGCACTATTGAAGAGTACTCTTCATAAGTACCACTGATACTCAAAAAGACAGGAAAAAAAACTCGTGCACGTATATAGTAGAGGTGGTCTCACATGTGAACCGGAATCACAAGAGACCACCTCAACTAATTTAGAGTTTTACATCTGCAGATTAACATGCTTATTTCCTTGTTATAATTAATAAGAAAATGATAAAGATAAAGCTATACTCGTATTAATATTCAAGCATTACTACTGTTAGGCCCAATACCAGAAGAAATTGGCAACCTTCAAAACTTGGAGAAGCTTTATGCTGCATTCAATGACTTAAATGGCTCTATACCAATTGGGATCTTCAACCTATCAACATTGAGTGTGGTTTCATTAGGAGATAACCATCTCACAGGCAATCTTCCATCAAATATGGGTTATCAAATGCCAAATCTAGAAGTTTTTGATATTTATGGAAATAACATTAGTGGAGTTATACCACCTTCCATTGTAAATTGTTCTAAATTGACCATTTTATCTTTTGCATCAAATCAATTCACTGGCTCAATTCCCAAATCCCTTGGAAACCTTGAACTTCTACAACAACTATATTTCTCAAAGAACCATTTGACCAGTGATCCAACATCTTTAGAGTTAGATTTCCTTACTTCCTTAACAAAGTGCAAGTCATTGAAGACCTTAGTGCTGTATGAGAATCCACTCAATGGAGCTCTCCCAAATTCTATTGGGAATCTTTCTACTTCCCTTCAGTTTTTTAAAGCAATGATGAGTAACATCAAAGGCCCAATACCAAGTGAAATTGGCAACTTAAGCGGTTTAATTTTGATTTCCCTTGAAGACAATCAGCTGACCGGAGCGATTCCAAACTCAGTTCAGGAGTTAAAGAACCTTCAAGTACTATCCTTGATGCGAAACAAATTAGGGGGCACTTTGGATCACTTTTGCAGTATGCCCAGATTAGCTGATTTGTATCTAAGCCAAAACCGAGTTTCGGGGCCGATTCCAGATTGCTTTGGAAACAACAGTTCTTTGAGAAGTCTCTACTTACGGTACAACTTATTAACCTCAAGTATTCCTAAAAGCTTTTGGAAACTCATAGATCTCATGGTTCTTGTCCTTGCCTCCAACTCCATCAATGGATCATTGCCTCTAGAGGTTGGAAACTTGAAGGGTACAATATCAATAGATTTGTCCATGAATCAAATATCAGGGGCCATTCCAAGCTCATTAGGTGCTTTACAAAACTTACAAAACCTTTCTTTGGCAAACAACCAACTAGAAGGATCCATACCAGAATCATTGGGGAACATGTTAAGTTTAACATCCTTGGACTTGTCGCATAACAACCTCTCGGGTTCGATTCCTAAGTCATTGGAGGCACTCCAATATCTCAAGGTCTTTGATGTTTCTTCCAATCATTTAACGGGTGAAATTCCTTCCAGGGGTCCTTTCAAGAACTTCACAAGTGAATCATTTGTTTCCAATGATGCACTATGTGGAGAAGTAAAATTCCAAGTCCCGCAATGCAAAAATAATCAAAAGCATAAGTCATCTGTGAAAAGAATGCTTCTACTCACATTGATCCCACTAGTTATTGCTATTTTGGTTGTCCTGGCTTTGGCATATATATTTTGGAGACATCAAAGAAGAAGCAAGGTTCCAAGTGCAACAGATGTGTTAGCTATAGGGACAAAAGAAAGAATTTCTTATTATGAACTTCAAAAAGCAACAGATAGATACAATGAGATCAACCTTCTTGGCTCAGGAAGTTTCGGATCAGTTTATAAAGGGATTCTTAATGATGGAACTGTTGTGGCTGTCAAAGTATTTAATTTACATCTTGAAGGTGCATTTAAGAGTTTTGATGTAGAATGTGAAGTGTTGCGTAACCTTCGTCATCGAAATCTAGTGAAAGTCATCAGCAGCTGTTCTAACCAGGATTTTAAAGCTTTGGTGCTAGAATATATGTCCAATGGAAATCTTGAGAAATGGTTGCATTCTGATAATCTTTTCTTGGATATCTTACAAAGATTGAACATAATGATAGATGTCGCATACGCTTTGCAATATCTACATCAAGAATATCTAACACCTGTGATTCATTGTGATTTGAAACCGAGCAATATCCTTATTGATGAAGAATTGGTTGCCCATGTAAGTGATTTTGGAATTGTAAAATTTTTGGGGAAGGATGAAAGCTTTGCATTAACGAAAACCTTTGCTACAATTGGTTACATTGCACCAGGTAAGCTTGCTTCCCTATTGTTTTCTTTTATTTCTTCATTTCTTAGTTAATCATCTCATATTATTTTTTGGTTGATTGAAATTTTCTGTAGAATATGGAAGGGAAGGATTGGTCTCAAAAGCTTGCGATATTTACAGCTATGGAATCCTCCTAATGGAAGTCTTTACAGGAAGAAGGCCGAGGGATGAAATTTTTTATGAAAACATGACATTGAAGAGTTGGGTGAACGATTCGATGCCTGGTTCAATTGTTGAAGTCATAGATGCTAACTTGCTTGATGAGAACAAGGAAGGTTCCGATTCCAATGAAATATTAGAGTGCCTATCATCAATTATGAAACTGGCCTTAAATTGTGTTTCAGAATCTCCTAAACGAAGACCGACTATAAGTGATGTTGTTGGTTCCCTCAAGAAGATCAAAGATAAATTTGTAGCATGCTAGTTTTTTGTGATTCTAAGTTTACAAGGTGAAGGGGAAGGTCCAATATTGCTATTATTTCAAGTAAGTTTTGAGAAAATATGTGTATTTTGCAAGTAACAATAAAGAATTTTGTCTCAGAAAAAGTTCCAATTTAATTCAGAGGTTTCCTTTATGAGGTTGACCTTTGGTTGTTGGAAAGTCTTTTTTTGCTTATGGATCATGGTTTCCTTTATTTATTTATATTTTTAATTTGGTACTTAAATTCAAATTCATGTGTCAGCTATTGATCACTTCACAGGGAAAGGATTTTAGTGGCTTCAAATTTGTCGTAATTACGTACACTTCTTTTCTTTTCTTTTCTTTTTTTTTTTTTTGTTGCCCTTTTTGCTTTTATTTCATTTTCTCCTCTAAAATTTTCATTTCCATTTTTGTGGTATTCTTTTTGCAACCATATATTCACAAGAAAACTGAACGAAGCAGAAGTGGGGGGAAAGCTTCTCATGCCGATGAAAAATTATTATGTGCATCCACTGCACTATGTAGGATAGTGTAGCTAAATACACTTGGAGAATAAGTGCTATTTTTTTTTTTTCGGAGATAAAAGAGTAGGAGAGGGTGACTTTTTTTTTAATTTTATTTTTTTGAAGGATCTATTTATTTGTTTATTATTATTTTTTTGAGTGAACAGTGAATTAAATGACTGGAGGTATAGAAACCTTTATAAATAGTCAAAAAAGAAATACAAAAAAAGGAGAGAGAAACATAATGACCTGACTTCTGAATATCAAATTTAATTTGAAATATAAGGGAAACTCTTAGCATCTAAAAACACTATGCCCAGACTTGCCGCGAAAACGAGCCCATTACTTAACCTGTGCGGCTTGCAGCGTTGTCAAAAGCATTATCCACTGAATTGGTCTCTCGGAATGTATGCCTCAAACTGCGTCCACCTCTCAAAACTTCAATCTGGACCAACATTGCTGCCGGCGGCCTCCACGGTCTTGTACAATTTTCCAATGCTCGGACCCACACCAGTGAGCCCGATTCAATAATAAAATACGCTATCGCGGCAAAGCCTCTTCGAAGCTTCAAGTGTTTGATATGCGGAGTCAAAAACTTGAAATAAATAAATAGATCATTTGCGATAATTTTGAGGTGCTGTATCATTATATATTACTCTTATGAAATATCATTTTTTTTATATAGATTTTTTCCTTTTTTGTTAAGAAAATCTTTTTCTAATTAAATATAATTAGAAAAGTAATACTTGGTTTAATTTTCTAATTAAACCTAAAAAAATCTTTTTCTAATTAAATATAATTAGAAAAGTAATACTTGGTTTAATTTTCTAATTAAACCTGGTTTAATTTTCAACACTAAAAACAAAAAAAAGTAGTGCTTAATTATTTATAATTAAAAAAAAAAGACTAAAGAGTATATCAACTTTAAAGACAGAAGTAAGGGGTTTGTAATATTTGGATTCAATCGAGAATCAAACCGAATTTACTGAATTCAAATACTCCAATTCAATTTAAGAATTCGAATTCAATTCCAATTTTCAACCAAACTAAAATTTGAATTCGGTCTTTGAATTTAGTGTCACAACCCGAAAATCGATTTGAACCTAATTCAATAGCAACAAAGAATGCTGGAAAAAGTTTCAAGTTTATTTAAATTTGGCTTCACAATTCAAATTCAATTTAGTTATTTTGCAATATCAAATTTAAATTTAAATGTTAATTTGGTTTCCTTGAATTTGTTTGTATTTTATCTGAAAATTGAATTTCGAAATTCAGTTCGGTTTTCCCAGATTCAAGAAACCCCAATTTCAGAACCCGACGAACCCAGAACCCAGAACCCAGAACCCAAACCGACACTCACCTTTAAGCATAGAAGTAATGCATGTTAAAAAAAACTAACACGAGTAAAATATTTAAAAAAAAAACTCCCAATTTCTATTAATAGATGTAAAATATATAATTCATAAGAAACCGAACAGCAAACTGTTCCAGTATTCAAACCAGAAACTATGGATTTGGACAAAACTTTACGACTTGGGTCTTCTATTAAAGTAAATTTAATAGTGATATTATTTATAAAAGTTGTCGGTGTTATAATTTACGTCATGCATGACAACTTTTCTTTTTCGTTTTATCTTTTTGAAAAAGCTGATTAAGTGATTGGAAAATTTTGTGAACTTTTATGAAAAATGAAATTGTGTGAAAAGGTTTAAAGGGAACATAATGAGTTTAAACTCAAAATACAGAATGTGCAAAATGGAAATGGCAGAAAATTTTATACATACTCCGACCCATCTAACCAACTAAATGGTTGGTAATGCTAGTCTATCTAATTTAACAATCCCACGAATCTTTCATGTTAATTCATCTTCTTGATATGTCCTCGACATTTTATATATACAGACTCATACCTATTTAACCAACCGAATGGTTGGTACTGCTAATCTCTCTAATCTAATCTTTGGTGTTAATTTAACAACCGAATTCACCTCTATAAAGGAATGCATGAGAACTCATTTTATTAACTAAACGTGTTTTAATTATTATAAAAATTATTTACTTAAATTATATCTAAAAATTATTTACAATAAAACTATAAATTGAAAAGTGAGATGAATAATGAAACAAGAAAGGAAATTGGGATAAATTTTCATTAAAAAAAATAAAAAAGAAGAAAAGTCACTCGGGTTGATGCACATCGAATGCCCGCGGATACTTAGCTCATAGATCGCATGCCGCCTAAGTCTCACAGTCCAACCACGTCGTCTATGCCGCATTCACCATAGGACCTTAGTGACAACCAAGAAGATGAAGAGGAGGTCGCTAAAACTGACGACGAAGACAATTTTGGGGACGGACATGATAATTATATTATAGGACATAAACTGCATGAACGGATGAATACTTATTTTGAGCATCGATTTCGACAACAGCCCAAGATAGATCATAGAAAACTAAACACAATGGGCAAAAAATGTAAACAATGAGAGTTGGATTTTTATTTCTTATTTTTTTTTCTGCAATTAATAAAATAGGTAGTCAATCCCTCGCTTAATTAAATAAATAAATAAAATGTAAACCATGAGAGTTTGATTTTTATTTATTATTATTTTTTTCTGCAATTAATAAAATGGGTAGTCAATTTCAAGATTAATTTTAAAAAAATGCGATTGTTATGAGTGTTCCTAGTTGTTTTATTTTCTGTATCACTTTGATTGCCTTAGCAGTGAGGCATTAATTGTTGATTGCTGATTGATTCATCTTTTGTCTTTTTGCCGTCTTCATCTTCGACTTCGTCTTAAAGTATTACAATTTACAAAGTTAACTGTAGGATATAAAATATCCTTAGCGCCCAAAGAGATTAACGCGCAGCAGAATAATCAAAACGAACAACGAAACAACACACAACAATTTAACGTGGTTCGATCTTTAGATCTACATCTACAAAATCCACTCAATCAATCAAATGCGGGGCAAGTCGAAAGTTTTTGCCTACACACCTATTACATCAATAACTCAATATCCCCCCATAACAACACATCACAATATAGCCAAAAAGGCTCCCTCGCACAACCCCGAAGACAAAGAGCCAAAAGGCTCTGACCTAACCTAGAGTTTGATTTTTTATTTATTATTTTTTTTTGCAATTAATAAAATGAATAGTCAATCTCACGATTAATTAAAAAACAAATTAAAAAAAAATGCGATTGTTATGAGTGTTCCTAGTTGTTTTATTTTCTGTATGACTTTGATTGCCTAAGCACTGAGGCATTGATTGTTGATTGTTGATTGTTGATTGATGATTGATTCATCTTTCGTCTTCGTCTACGTCTTCGTCTTAGTCTTAGTCTTAAAGTATTACAATTTACAAAGTTAACCAGCTAAAGCTAATACAAAAAGAAAAAAAAAAAAAAAAAGAGTAAGGGATTTTGGTTCCTATCGTCTCTAATTCCTAAAAAGTTCTGCTTCTCATATGAAACAAAGACTAATAAACAATTCCCTTTCTGAACAGAATCAAATTTTATGTTTAAGAACGTTTAATTAATGGTTTAAGCTATAAAAAAAGGAAAAAAAAATCAATTTCCGTTAAAAATAAATTTCAAATGTAACAGAAAAAATGATACTTTTTTGATAGTTTAGTAGCAAAAGTGGCGAAAAAAACAAAAACAAAAATAAGGACTAAAAAGTTCACATTGTCAAAAGTTGAATGAATTTTTATTTTTTAATTTTTTATAACTTAGTACTATTATCTATCGGTTACATTAGAGGTGCAAAGAGAAGAATAAAGTTAGAGAATTTCTGCAGAGTTCTGTCAATCCCCAACACAAAATCCCTCAGAAAAAAATTACAAGAAAAAGTAGGCCTTATTTTGTTTTCACAATGATAAAGAACAAAAACAGTCGTAGCCATCCCACCGCGTCCATCTTTTCAATTACAGTCGCGGCCCACCGTTTGTGATTAACTTTCCATTCACATTCACAGTCGCAGTGCATCGTGAAACATTCATAAAAAAATTGACAGAGATTGTACCTTTCCAAGCCGATATCGATAGATAGGAAGGAAGGGCAATTTAGGAAAAAATATAATTTATTGCTCTGGATACTAAAATTTGCATATATATCAATTTCCCTCGATAAAAGCCTTCCCATATAAAGGATAACAATGTTTATCTTGAGTTGCTCCAGGGCCAGGGCATACCTTGTAGAAGTGACGGGAAAAACTGAGTGTGCATCATCACTGAGGGCAAACAAAAACCATTTTTCAGCCAACTGAATTACCCAATCTAAAGATTCCACAAAACCTCAATTACCCAACTGAATCAAACTTAAGATTAATCGGCAGTCTTATGAAGAAACGGCGCAACAGGCTCAGAGCAGCTGTTGGCGACGTCGTAGGAATTACAAATTAAGTGAACACTGGTAAGGCAGAAGCTCAAGGACATTTTCGTCTAAAAAATTGTACATTTATCCGTCAAAGGTTTAATTTGCCTTTTTTAAAAACTGGAGGTTGATTTTGTGCGTATATTAAACTTCGGAGTTGTTTTTGTATTTCGCCCATCTTTTATTCCACAATTTGTCCTTGTTTTATGACATCCTTTAATTTGAACGAAATTTCTGCCATGGACCGGACCATATTGAATGAAATTTAATATGAATAATGATTTTCAAGTTCAGTGACGACCTTGAACTTTATTGCCCGGTGCAGGGACCAATTGGAGTGAATTACTTATTTAACCAAATTGAGATTATTAAAATTAGAAAATATTTGTGTCTTAATTTTTTTTTTCTTTGCTGCAACATACAATTTTTGCTAATATCCAATTCTATTATAATTATTATTGATTTTCGAACAATTCACTATACACGTGTTTCGAGTGGCATTGTCACAAAATATATTTTGAAAGAGGATAGACTAGTTAGCGCAATTTAGAAAAATATTTGGTGCATTACAATATTGAATGAAGTTTCGAATAGGACAAAAATATTTTTTTAATACAAAAAATCTTGATGGTGCAACACTTAGTGATCAAATACGCCCCTTAAGGATGGCTTATATAATTACGGGATCAAATACCCAACTTTGAAAAATAAAAATTATATTGGAAAAATAAAAATTGAAATCGAGACCAGATCAGATCATGCATTTTAGAAATTATATATGAATCATAATAATATTTTAACACTTTCCACGCGTAGAAAGAATTAATTGCTTCTTTTAATTGGAAGAAAACATATTTTGACTCTATGTTTTATGGAAGAAAGAAGATGAGTTTAGTCAAAAGGTGACCGAACATAATTCAAACAAATAATTAGAAAAGTAATACTTGGTTTAATTTTCTAGTTAAACTTTGTTTAATTTTCAGCACTGTAAAAAAATGTAGTACTTAATTATTTATAATAATAAAAAAAAAACTAAAATTTGATTCAATTGAAGATCAAACCGAATTTACTGAATTCGAATACACCAATTCAATTTAAGAATTTGAATTCGATTTTGGTTTTCAGCCCAACTAAAATTTGAATTCGGTCTTTGAATTTAGTGTCACAACCCGAAAATCCATCCCATCCGAACCCAATTCAATAACAACAAAGAATGCTGGAAATATTTTCAAGTTTATTTAAATTTAGCTTCACAATTCAAATTCAATTCATGAGTTATTTACAATATCAAATTTAAAATCAAATGTTAATTTGGTTTCCTTGAATTTGTTTGAATTTTACCTGATAATCGAATTCCGAAATCAGTTCGGTTTTCCAAATTCAAGAAACCCAATTCGAAAACCAGGCGAACCATAACCCAAACCGACAGTCACCTTTAGGTAGAAGTAGTGCATGTTAAAAAAAAACTAGCACAAGTAAAATATAAAACACTCCCTATTTCTATTAATAGATGTAAAATATATAATTAATAAGAAACCGAACAGCAAACTGTTCCAGTATTCCAACAAGAAACTAAGGATTTGGACAAAACTCTACGACTTGGGTCTTCTATTAAAGTAAATTTAATAGTGATATTATTTAGAAAAGTTGTCGGTCTTATAATTTACGTCATGCATGACAACTTTTCTTTTTCGTTTTATCTTTTTGAAAAAGCTGATTAAGTGATTGGAAAATTTTGTGTACTTTTTGAAAAAGGAAATTGTGTGAAAAAGTTTGAGGGAATGTAATTAGTTTTACCTCAAAATACAGAATATGCAAAATGTAAATGGCAGAAAATTTTAAACAGACTCCGACCTATCTAACCAACTAAATGGTTGGTACAATTAGTCTATTTAATCTAACAATCCCCTGAATCTTTCATGTTAATTCCTCTTCTTGATATGTCCTTGACATTTTATATATACAGATTCAGACCTGACATTTTATATATACAGATTCAGACCTATCAAACCAACCGAATGGTTGGTATTGCTAATCTATCTAATCTAATCTTTCGTGTTAATTTAACAACCAAATTCACCTCTCTAAAGTCATACATGAGAAATCATTTTGTTAACTAAAACGTGTTTTAATTATTATAATTACTAAAATTACATTTAAAATGTAAAACAATAAAACTATAAATCAAAAAGTGCGATGAATAGTGAAACGCGAAACGAAATTGGGATAAATTTTCATTAAAAAATTAAAAAAAGAAGAAAAGTCACTCCGGTTGATGCACATCGAACGCTGACGGATACTCTGCTCATAGATCGTATACCGCCTAAGCCTCACATTCCAACCACGTCGTCTATGCCCCACTCACCATATGACCATAGTGACAACCAAGAAGATGAAGAGGAGGTCGCTTATGACCCTTGTGAAACTGATAGACGACGAAGACGATTATAGGAATGGACAGGATAATTATATTATAGGACCTAAATAGCATCAGTCAGCAAACACTTATTTTGAATATCGATTTCGACAGCAGCCCAAAGTAGATCATAGAAAATTCAACAAAATGGGCAACAAATGTAAACCATGAGAGTTTGATTTTTGTTTCTTAATTTTTTTTCTGCGATTAATAAAATGGATAGTCAATCCTGATCTCAATTAAAAAAAAAAGAAAAAAGAAAAAAAAAAGAGTGCTCCTATTTGTTTTATTTTCTGTATCACTTTGATTGCCTTAGCAGTGAGGCATTGATTGTTGATTGATTGATTCTTCTTTGTTTTTTTGGAGTCTTCGTCTTCGTCTTAGTCTTAAAGGGTGCATTACAATTTACAAAGTTGACCAGCTGAAGCTAATAGAAGAAAAAAGTAAGGGATTTTGGTTCCTACTGTCTCTAATTCCTAAGAAGTTCTGTTTCTAATATGAAACAAAGACTAACAAACAATTCCCTTTCTGAACATAATCAAATGTTATGTTTAAGAACGTTTAATTAATGGTTAAAGCGATAAAAAAAGGAAAATAAAATCAATTTCCATTAAAAATAAATTTCAAATTTAACCGGGAAAATGATACGTTTTTGATAGTTTAGTAGCCAAAGGGGCCAAAAAAACAAAAACAAAACACTAAGGACTAAAAAGTTCACATTGTCAGAAGTTGACTGAATCTTTATTTTTTAATTTTTTATAACTCAGTATTATTATCTATCGATTACATTGGAAGCGCAAATGGAAGATTAAAGTTGGAGAATCTCCTGCAGAGTCCTGCCAGTCCATAAGAAATTCTTGGTTTTGTTGGTACAAGCTTGAGGGGCGATGGGGTGGTGGCTTGTTGGGATTGCACGGCAGAGGAAAAATATTTCTGGAGTAAGGAAGGAAGAAAATGAAAAAATGAACGAAAATACCTTTTGTTAAACAACTTTTAACTTACTATATTTACCAACTTATAAAGTGTAAGGTCATACAATAACACATTACCTATCTTCAGTTTTAAACTTTACCATAAAAAATCCTCACCTCTTTCAAATAATACATGCAATTGTGTCAAGGGGACAAAAATGAATACTTTAGAAAATGAGTAATATGAAAAACAAACTAAAGATAAAGCATGTTAAAATATTTGATTTTTTTTTTTGGGATTTTCTCTCATTCTCGCAACTAGGGATACTCAAATTAGTAGATCCGAACTGTTGGAGAGCGCACCAAAAAGAGTCGGTTTTGGGATGAGCTCGAGGCGGTTCAGGGTGAGACCCGAATCGATCAATTTTAGTTTTTTTTTTTCCTTTAACCAAAAATTTTAAAAACTAATATTTATTTGTTTGATTTTTTCAAATTTTAATTTTCTACTTTTGAAACTGATAAATACAGTAGTTTAAATTATTTTATTTAGGGGAAAAAAATTCCTTACCAACTTAACGAAATGCAAGTCATTAGAATATATATAGACGTGGCTAATAATCCACTTAGTGGAACTCTCCCATATTCCACTAGAAATCTTTCTAGTTCCCTTACAAATTTTCTTGTAGGCAAGGCTCAGTTCTTTTCCATTCTATTTTAGGATAATCACCACTTTCTCTTTTTAAAATTTTACATAAAGAAAAAATCTCATTTTCTATTATACTCAAAAGTCAAACTTTAAAATTTTTTCTAAATCTCCATTCACATAAATTCAAAAGATAACATAATTATTACATTTTTTCTTCTCTTCCCTAAACAAATCCTCATAGAAATTTTCTCCAAAAAAGAAAATATTCTTTCTATAAAATAAAAATTTCTCAATTCAGTCACAAAAGATACGTAGGAAAATATTAATGGTCCTATACCAGGTAAAATCGAAAACTTGCTAGTTTAATTAAGCTAGTGGAGTGGGACCGCTTCTATATGATTTTGGCTAAATATTTAGAGTTCTCAAGTATAACGAGACACATACATGGCCTATTCGCGCAAAATTATGTTGAAACAACAAAATAATGGGTTCGTTATATGATTGCTAAAATCTCTAACATACAACAAGATTTATTGGCTAATAGAAATATTGAATTAATCTAATAATATTGTGGTTCATGTTTTTTCAATCTAAGTTTGGTTTACAGTCCAAAATATACCAAACTAATTGACAAGATTTATTGGCTAATAGAAATATTGAATTAATCTAATAATATTGTGGTTCATGTTTTTTCAATCTAAGTTTGGTTTACAGTCCAAAATATACCAAACTAATTGTTCCTACGCCCTTATAGATCTGACAAATGTTTTACTCTTCTTGTTCAAATATTTTGAATTATATGGAGAATTATTGGAAACATACTTCGTAATTCAAAAAATTAAATGATTTAATGATATGAATGGAGTAACAATTCTATAATTTTTACTTAGTCTAAACAACTTAGTCAATAATAATTTTTTTGAATAAAATCGTACGTTTTTAGTATTGAACAATATAGGAAAGAAGAAAAAGAAAAGGCTCTTTATGACAAAGTGGGTATTTATATTTAGTACTTCTTTCTATTACTCCTAATTATGACGTCAAACTATTTTCTAATTTAGAAAGATAGTCTTTCTCATATGTTATTCTATCACTATTCAACCACTATGATCTCAAGTTTACCTCTCACAAATTGATATGTTTATTTTCATATTTACATATTCATATTTAAGTGTTACTACTTGTAGGTGCAATACCTGAAGAAATAGGCAATCTTTACAAACTAGAGGAACTTATTTTTGGATCCAATTACTTATATGGTTCTATACCTGTTGGGTTATTTAACCTATCAACATTAAGTTCCCTTTCATTATCAGCTAATAATTATCTCGCAGCAAAACTTCCACCAAATATTGGTTATCAATTGCCACATTTAGATGAACTTTATCTTCATCTCAATAACCTGAGTGGGGGTGCATCCAATAACCCCGCACTGGAGCGTGCACCCGCCTCCTAATGCCCTTAGAACCCACCTCCCCTAAGGCATTTTTGTGTAGTGGGTATTGCCTAGTGACAATCATTTGACCAATTATCTAACATCTTTCAAGTTAGATTTTCTTACTTCCTTGACAAAGTGTGATTCTTTGAAATATGTTGACATGAGTATGAATCCACTCAATGGAATTCTCCCAGACTCCATTGGGAGTTTTTCTACTTCCCTTCAATATTTTGAAGTAGCGATGACTAATCTCGGTGGCTCCATACCAAGTGGAACAGGTAACATAAGCAGTTTAATCCTGATTTCTTTGGATTCCAATAAGTTGATTGGAGATATTCCAAAATCAATACGGGATTTACAAAATCTTCAACAATTATCCCTTGGGGAAAATAAAATAGGGGGGGTCTCTGGATAAATTTTGCAACATGGATAGACTAGCTGAGTTGTTCCTAAGCCACAACAAAGTTTTAGGGCTAATTCCAGATTGTTTTGGAAACATGACTTCTCTGAGAAAATAAGACTTGGATTACGACTTATTGACCTCAAGGATTCCTACAAGTTTCTAGAATCTCTTAGATCTCATAGAGCTCGACTTTGCCTCCAATGCCTTGTCTGGATCATTTCCTATGGAAATTGGAAAGTTGAAGGCCATAATATCAATGGATTTGTCCATGAATCAAATATCAGGAGCCATTCCAATAACATTGGGGGTTTTACATAACTTGCAAAATCTTACTTTAGCAAAAAACCAACTAGAAAGATCCATACCAGAATCATTTGAAGGGATGATAAGTTTAACACCCCTTAACTTGTCACATAATAACCTCTCGGGCTCAATCCCCAAGTCACTGGAAGCAATTCAATCACTCAAGGCTTTTGATATTTCTTCTAATCATTTAAGAGGTGAAATTCCTTCTGGGGGCCCTTTTAGAAACTTCACGAGTGAATCATTCATTTCCAATGATGCTCTATGTGGAGATCCAAAATTCAAGGTCCCGCAATGTCGCACACCTCAAAAACAAAATTTGAAAGTGAAAAGGGTGCTTCTACTCACATTGGTTCCACTAGCTATTGCTATTTCTGTTGTTTTAGCTCTTGCATATATATATTTTGGAAACATCAAAGGAAATGTGAGGTTCCTAGCACAACAAGTGTGATTGATGTGCCAACAAAAGAAAGAATATCTTATTACAAACTTCTACGAGCAACAGAGGGATTCTTAATGACGGAAGGCTTGTTGCTGTCAAAGTATTTAATCTACAACTAGAAAGTTCACTCAAGAGTTTTGATATAGAATGTAAAATTCTCTGCGACCTCGTCATCGAAATCTATTGAAAGTCATCAGCAGTTACTCTAACGAAGATTTTAAAGCTTTGGTGCTTTAATACATGTATAATGGGAGCCTTGAGAAATGGCTGCATTCTGATAATCTTTTCTTGGATATATTGGAAAGATTGAACATAATGATAGATGTTGCTTGCAGCTTGCAATATTTACACCAAGAATATTCAACACCTGTGATTCATTGCGATTTGAAGCCAATGTGAGTTCCTCATTGATGAAGACTTTTTTGCCCATGTAAGCGATTAGGAATTGCTAAAATTTTTAGTCAAGACGAAAGTTTTGCATTAACCAAAAGCGTGGCAACATTTGGCTATATTGCTCCAGGTAATCTTGTTTTCTTGCTTTTCATTTGTTTCATATCTTCGTTAATCATCTCATACAATTTTTTTGGTTTATTGCAATTTTTTTGTAGAATATGGAATGGAAGGATTAGTATGAAAAGCATGTGATGCTTATAACGGAATCCTCCTTATGGAAGTCTTTACAGGAAGAAGACCTAATGATGAAATATTTGGTGAAACTTTGAACATTAAGAGTTGGGTAAATGATTGTCTGCCTTAAGTTCTTGAAGTCATATAGATGTTAATTTGTTAAAGGCCAACGAAGAAGAACATTCCAATTCCAATGAAATGTTGAAGTGCATCTCATCAATCATGGAAGTGGCCTTGAAATGTGATCTTGAATCTCCTACGGAAAGGCTCGCTATAAGCGATGTTTTTCATTCACTCAAGAAGATCAAAGTTAGATATGTTGCATTTCATGGTGAAGGTTTGAGCTTCTGACACCGAGGAGATGAAATATTTGGTGACAAAATTTCTATTTGTCCCAAAATAATGCCAAAGATGACTAATTAAATGTTTGTTCTTGTACCTCGGGGGTGTAGTAGTGACTACAGTTCGAAGGTAGATGGAACCAGAGTCGAACCTTAATGACGGTTTCAGAAACTTTTGTTTTTTGAATTTGATTACACGGTTCAGAATGATTTTTATTTCAATGGTAGTTATAGTTACCAATTAATTCAGTTAAGTTATAAAATGTACAAATTATTAACAAGAATTTGTAGTATTTTTTTTTTAATACAGTGAATTTGTAAATTATTAGAAAAAATAAATCTTGAACCAGCGATGCGTAGAGTTTAGCATGTCACAAATGCAGACCATGAATTTTGAACCCGTAACAATTTACACCTAAGCCATCTTTATATGACCAATTGCACTAGCTCAGTTGACTCCAATTCTTTCATAAATAGAGTCTACAGCCAATAAAAATTATACTATTATGGGAATGAAATTGTATTTGGATTAGAAATTTCTGTATTTGGTTCATATAAATAGGAAAAAATCGGACAGTACTTTAGCAATTACATTCTCTCAATGGTAACCTAAGAAGCATTCATGAATCATTTATCAATTTCCGTATGTGAAATGTTTTCATTCTCATTTCTATTATTGCGCTTTAAGTACAATGGCGAAACTTCTTTGGAACATAGGATGCCTTGGCCCCTACAAAATAATTTTTCTCACTATATATATATAATATACATAGTAGCCCCTTCAATTAATATTTATTAGTATATATGATGGGTTTTATCTCAAGTACTATTGATAACAATTAGTTGGAATGAAAGGAGTAATAATTAGTTGACTTCTATTGTTTGATATTACATATCCCCTCTAAATTAAATCTCATTTTAACTTAAAAATTATGTCCCAAAATTAGTGTCATTTTACTTCATTTACAAATTTATATATATATATATATATCTCTATTATTCGATATTCTAAAAATAAATGCTACTTTACATTTTGATACAACTTGTAATCGCAAAATCTTAAAATTTTGTGTATTTAAGTCAAAGCAACATATAGGCTCAGTTTGTAAGCATAGTTATAACTGTAATTTTATTAATGTCTTTAGTTTATGTGAAGTTAAGTTAAAATAACACGCGGCCGATGTAATAAGTTTTTATCTTATATGAATTATGCATTGTTTGTAAGCATTTAGTTATAAACTTAATTATTAGTTGGCCTCTCCAATAACTCAACCCAAGCTCCGTCACTAGCTAAACAGATCAACTTTCCACGTGTAGAAAGAATTAACTGCCTCTTTGAACTGGAAGAAGGCCTCTTTTGACTCTATGTTTTATGGAAGAAAGAAGATGAGTGCAGACAATTTTGATTAAAAAAAAGTGACAAAAAGTAATTGAAACAGTTAAGTTTAACAAAAATATTTGTCATGTGGTCTCCAGTAATTAAGTTACAGCCACCGTTCTGTTTACAATTACGTAATGTGATATCGAATTGAATTAGTTTTGGATAATCTGTAACACTTTGTATTGTATTTTATAATACATACTTTTTTTTTTTTTTTGAAGTGTTATATTACGTACTTTAATAATCGATTTGGATGACTTCAGATCATTTCTTACACTTTTGTGTAGGTTTTGGATCATTTGTAATTCTTTTATATAACAGATCATTATAAATCGTAAAAATGTGAAAACTTATATCCGACGGTCTTACAATTAGACACAAATTTGTTTACATATGCAAACTTTTTTACAAATTTAATAAAGAAGCACATGACACTTTTTCTTTAAAAAAAGCTTCAAATTTAGTTTTAAAAAAATACTATGTGTATGTTATAAAATAAAAATATCAATAATAATGGTATAAATAGTGTCTATTTTAAAAAAGTGTTACATGGTTCTATACCAAAAAAAAAAGGTGCCACACTCTTGTGTGTTGAGTGGAGTATTTTGTCGGAGAGTACATTTGCCGGATGGGAGACTCTTTTTATGTAGTGAGATTTATAAATGTCACAATATATTCAAAAACATACTATTAACATTTTTGGCTGTGGTGAATGTAACGTGTGACTTTGGAAAATCAAAAATGGAAAAAAAGCGACAAAGGTTTATATATACAATTTACAAAAAGATAACCTCCAAAGTCAAAAGATTTTTTTCCCTTTTACTCTCATTCTACGCCATTTTCATCTTTTTCTACGTCAAGTCAATTAAGTAAATCGGTCAAACAGTCATGCCCTTCCAAAACGGTGTCAATTAATCAGATACAAAGTGCATGCACACTGATGTCCATCACTATTCACTGCTTTTTTTTACTTCATAGAACATATATCTACCAATTCAAAGAGTAAAATTCTATCTTCAGTTTTCTTTATGAGTGCGATCAGCTCCCTTTATATATATATATATATATATATATATTAATTATATTGCTAAAGGTGTTGAAATTCATCCAATTACGATTAACTTGTTAATTAATTTTTCATTCACTTTGGAGCACCTACATATGACGGGGTACAATATACTCAACAATATACTCTTACCTAGCTCAGGAGTTGTACTTGCACACCAACATTATACTACATCAATGACGAAGACTTGAACCATCACTATCAAAGGGAACTTGCATTTGCACACCACAACATTTACACACCACGTTAGAGATTACGTCACCGAAGGCCTGTAACATCACAAATCAACATTCCATGCACTATCACAGAGCAACCGTTAAAGTCTCAGCAAAATTTTGCTTTAAAATTTGAAAATCTTGCTAGAGTTGCAATTCATGTTGGGAAAAGTAGGTCTAACCAATTAATTGATTGATAACTCGAGTCATGCAAAGCACTGTGCTCAAGAAATTATTTCTGGGTAAAAATATTTCTCCACGATTAAACGAGTTCTTCATCTCTTAAGAGGGATCAGGAACAACAAAGGATTGAACGAACGAGAGAGAAAAAGGGTTTTTCAGAGAAAAGTAATTTTCAGGAAAACTTTGTTGTCTAGATCGTAGAAAACATATAAAGTATTTATAGGTAGAGAAAATTGGTTTAGTTAGAAAAATTTAAACGTTAATGGAGGTGCCAACTTGGAGATGGGTTCCAAGGAACCAGCCTCCAATAGACGCATCCGAGGCGGGTTCTCGAACACCGGCCTCCAAAGGATGCGATTAATTTCATATAACAAAATAGAGGCGGGTTTTTTCTGCACTAAGGGGCGTGCAATATTTGGGTTGAATCGAAATCGAATTTTTTGAATTCAAATACACCAATTCAATTTAAGAATTAGAATTTGATTCCGGTTTTCAACCAAACTAAATTTATTTTGAATTCGGTCTTTGAATTTAGTGTCACAGCCCGAAAATCAACCCAAACAAAATTCAACAACAGCAAAGAATGTTGGAAAAAATTTCAAGTTTATTTTAAATTTGGGTTCACAATTCAACTTTGATTTAGTTATTTTCCAATATCAAATTTAAAACCAATCAATTAATTTGGTTTCCTTGAATTTGTTTGAACTTTACCTGAAAATCGAATTTCGAAATCAGTTCAGTTTTCTTGAATTTGAGTTTGTTTTTGTATTAGAGTAAACAATTCTCAACCCAAGGAACCCAATTCAAGAACCCAGCAAACCCAGAACCGGAATCGACTTATAAAGCACATATATATATATATATATATTGATTGATGATTGATTCATCTTTTGTCTTTTTGTCGTCTTCGTCTTCGTCTTAGTCTTCGTCTTAAAGTGTGCATTACAATTTACAATTTACAATTTACAAAGTCTTAAAGTCTTCGTCTTCGTCTTAGTCTTCGTCTTAAAGTGTGCATTATAATTTACAATTTACAAAGTCTTAAAGTCTTCGTCTTCGTCTTCGTCTTAATCTTAAAGTGTGCATTACAATTTACAAAGTTAACCCGCTAAAGCTATTACAAAAAAAGTAAGCGATTTTTGTTTCTAATATGAAACAAAGACTAACAAACAATTCCCTTTCTGAACAGAATCAAATGTTATGTTTAAGAAGGTTTAATGGTTAAACCGATCAAAAAAAAAAAAAAATCCTTTAAAATAAAATTTCTATGACCCCCCACACCCCCCCCCCCCCCCCAAAAAAAAAAAAAAAGAACTAAACTAAAAAGTCTACATTGTCAAAAGTTGAGTATTTTTTTTTTTAATTCGGCACAATTATATATCTATTACATTGGAGGCGGGGAATGTAGGAAGGGGAATAACAAAGTTGGGGAGTCTTCTGTAGAGTTCAGTCAATCTGCACTGTAAATAGGCAAAATTGACAAATGTACAAATTTAATCACCAACCTCTGGAGCCCTCTATGCGCCACAAGTGTTAGAACATTAGTTCGTTCCTAAAGTTGAGTGACTTATAAATACCATTTATAAGTCATCATATATATATATATATATATATGCTTTATAAACACCACTTATTCTGAACAATTCATCAACGTCTTCAAATTCTTAGTATAATTAAGTTTGATCTGCAATGGAGAGGCAATTCCTTGCCCTCCTTATTTTGATGCATTCTCTAATGATCATCACCTATTGCTTAGCCATGAAAAACACACACAATATTGAAACTGATACATCATCTCTTCTATCCCTCAAAGCTCGTGTCACCTCTGATCCTCTTCAAATCTTGTCCAAAAACTAGTCTTCATCTTCCTCCGTTTGTGACTGGATTGGAATCCAGTGTGGCCATCTCCACCGCAGAGTCACTGCTCTGAATATTTCGGGTATGTATCTCACAGGCACCGTACCTCCCCATTTGGGTAACCTTTCTTTTCTTGTTTCTGTCGACATAGGAGAAAACTATTTCCATGGAACTCTGCCTCAAGAATTGTCTCAATTACGTAGAATAAGGTTTGTCAGCTTAGCTTCCAACAACTTTAGTGGACCAGTTCCTACTTGGTTTGGACCGAAACTTCAAATCTTAAATTTAACTCAAAATGAGTTTAGTGGATTTGTTTCTTCTTCCATCTCTAACCTGTCAAAATTAGAATATCTGAATATTAAAGGTAATTCACTCACGGGAAACATTCCCAATGAGATTGGGAATCTCCATAGCTTCATACATCTGAATCTTGAAGAAAATAGTCTTGTTGGTTCCATACCTTCCGCCATCTTCAACATCTCAACCTTGGAGGTTGTTGCTTTGACATATAATAACTTGACAGGAAGTCTTCCATATGATAGTGGCCACCATCTTACAAGTCTCCAAGGGTTGTATCTATCTTGGAATCAGTTAAATGGCCAAATCCCATCCAGTTTATTCCACTGTTCACAACTCCAGAAGCTTTCATTATCATACAACCATTTTAGTGGATCCATTCCAAAAGAAGTTGGAAACTTGGAGATGCTTGAGACGTTGTATATTGGATTGAACAATTTACAAGGTACAGTAGAGTTGATTAATCTAGTTACATGTTCCTTCAATAATCGATATGTATCTTAATTAATTAACTACCTAAAGAGTCTTGTCGAACAGAAATTTTTTTTTCTTGCTGCAATGGAATTAACCTTGTACTGTAATGAGTGTAAAATTGATTTTACAACAAAATTAATTTAGTTTTTTTTTTTCTTGAAAAGAACCACTCTCTTTTCCAATTTGTCATATCAGTGTATATATATATGGTCGTTTAAATTAACTCTTCAACTTTTTTTTGGCGGTAAAAAGACTTCAAATTGAATTATAAAAAGTGGATAGGTGTGATTCCTAAGGAGATGGGCAACCTTAAAGAGGTTGACATAAGAGAGAACTCCAATTTGTCATATCAGTGTCATATCATTGTTTTTTTTTTTTTTACTATGCTTATTGATCTTCGATTAAGCATAAATCTCTTAACATGTACAAAACAACTTAGTAACATGGAAATGCTCTCGGAGGAAACAATTTACATGGTACAGTAATGACGTATACATCAAACAATTATGTCAAACAGATGGATGAATTATTGTTTTCTGTAGCACCAAATGTGTAGTATAAATTTCAAGAGCGCTCTCTTTTCCAAACTGTGCTAGTATTATTTATATATGGTCCATTTTTAATAATATTTCTAATTATGTTAGGTGTAATTCCCAAGGAGATAGGCAATCTTACCAACCTTATATTGCTTGGCATGGGGACAAACAAATTTTCAGGTAATTAACTGTATATGTGATGTTTCGATTTGCTGTATAATTAAGTCAACTAGCACTTCCACTATTCAAAATTAAAATTAGAGTTAAGAGTGATAGAATACTGAGTGAAAGTTCATAGTTATTAAATTCTAACAATAACTAATCTCCTAGTCATTATGGAAATTTTTTTGATATTTAAAATTAAAACCGTTAAGTTAAAACCGTTAAGTCAATTAGTCACTAAATCTCTTTACTCAGTTTTTTCACTTTTCTAATCATTTTTCTCAAATGGATGTTAATTATGCATCAAATACCATTTTTGTTGTTCAGTCAATATATTGGCATGAAAAAAAAAAAAAGGAAGAAAGAAGAAGTGAGTATACTTGACCGTTTTTATCCTTTTATAAATGTTGTTGTGGGTTACAAGGGTGAAAAATAAGAAAAATACAACACTTCATTGTTGTGAATAAGAATTTATTTACATAAAAAACAAAGAAAATAATTTTAAAGCAGAAACTGTACGTACTATGTATAACTATAATTTTAATCATTTTCCATTAAATAAATATTTCATTTATAATTATTATCTAATTTAAATTAAAAAATATAATTGGTGTGAAAAATAATGTGTATTAATTATCAATCCCTCTTGTTGAATTTGACCTCTAATTACCGTGGTTTTTCAAACGACAAAATATCAATGATATGTATTTACATTTTGTTAAACAACTTTTAAGTAGAACCTATTTGTTATATTTACCAACTTATAAAGTGTAAGGTTATACAATAACACATTATCTATCTTCAATTTTAAACTTTACCATAAAAATCCTCACCTCTTTTAAATAATAGATGCAATTGGGTCAAGGGGGAAAAAATGAATACTTTAGAAAATGAGTAATATGAACAATATTCTAAAGATAAAGGAGGATGTTAAAATATTTGACTTTATTATTTTTTTTTGGGGGGCTTTATCTTGCATTCTCGCAACTAGGGGCACTCAAAATAGTAGACCCGAACCAGACAGTTTGGGTCAGGTTTGGAGAGTCCCAAAAAGGGCTGGTTCGGGCTGAGCTTGGGGCGGCTCAGGGCGATACCCGAATCGATCAGTTTTTTTATTCTTTAAACAAAAGTTTAAAAAAACTAATATTGATTTGTTTTATTTTTTCAAAATTTATTTTTCTACTTTTGAAACTGATAAATAAAGTAGTTTAAATTATTTTATTTAAGGAAATATAAATTTTCAATATAATATGCATATATTAAAATTTAAATTTTAAATAATTATATGTATTGCTAAAAATATTAACAATGTTTCTATGAGATACTACTCCAAACACCTTTTAAACTATTTCAAACTCTTAAAACATTTTTTATAAAATACTTGTCCATAAACATATTTGTTAAATTAAACTTCAAAAAGATATTTTATAAAATATTTTTCAAAACACTTTTATAAAAATGTTTTTCAAATACTTGTCCAAACGTAGCCAAAATATTTTTTGAAAAATAATTTTAAGAAAAGTGTACTTATAAGTATGGTTTTTAAAGAAGTTATTATTATTATTATTATTATTTTGTAACAGCAAAAATGTACAGTTCGGGACTTCCTGACCCAAACCCAAACCCAAAATCAGCCAATTCTGCCCCGCCCTGAATTGAAACGAAATTTTGGGTCGGGTTGGTTTGAACCAACTGGCCTGACCCAAACTACGAGCTAATTTGAACACCCCTACTTCCAATCTTTCTTCCCAAAATAATGTAATATTAATAGTTATTTAATGAAAATACAATGAATGATTGCATATCATATGAGCTTTTATGAAAAAGTTATGATATTTAGTTAAGGTGTCTATCATTATTCATAATTTTTTAAGTGACTCCATATATACAAGTTAAGATCCTTTACCTCTCAGCCTTGAGTATTGTTACATTTGGAGAAAATCACCTAATTAGGTAATCTTCCATCAAATATTGATTATCAATTGCCTAATCTAGAAAATGGTACAAATAACTTGAGTGAAGTTATACTAGTTTCAATTGTAGATTACTCAAAATTGACACTTATATCTCTTTCATCAAATCAATTCATTGGATCAATTCCCAAATCATTTGGGAATCTTGAAATTCTACTAAAGCAATTGACTAGTAATCCAACATATTTAGAGTTAAATTTCCTTACTGACTTAACGAAATGCAAGTCTTTAGAATATATAAACGTGGCTAATAATCCACTTAGTGGAACTCTCCCATATCCATTGGAAATATTTCTACTTCCCTAAAAATTTTCTGGCAGGACTAATATTAATGGCCCCGTACCAAGTAAAATCGGAAACCTGACTAGTTTAATTAAGCGAGTGGAGTGGGACCGTCCCTATAATATTTTGGCTAAATATTTAGAGTTCTCATGCACATAACCAGACAAATACATAGCCTATTTGCACAAAATCGCGTTAAACAATAAAATAATGGGTTTGTTATATGATTGGTAAAATCTCTGACATACAACAAAACTTATTGATTAATAGAAATATTAATTTAATCCAATAATGTTGTAGGTCATGTTTTATCAATCTAAGTTTGGTTTATAGTCCAAAACATACTAAACTAATTGTTCTTACACGCCCATATAGGCCCAACAAATGTTTTACTCTTCTTGTTCAAATCTTTTGAAATATATGGAGAATTTTTTGAAAAATAATTAGTATTTCAAAATATTAAATGATTTAATGAGATAAAATGGAGTAACAATTCTATATTTTTTTACTTAGTCTAAATAGCTTAACTCAATAGCAATTTTTTTACATAAAATCTTCGTTTCTAGTATTGAACAATATAGGAAAGCAGAAAAGAAAAGACTCTTTATGATAAAGTGAGTACTTATTTTTAATACTTCTTTATGATATGTGATTCTACCACAATTTAGGCACTACGATCTCAAGTTTATCTCTTGCAATTCAACTATTTAGTTAAAAATAATACTTATTCGAAGTACTAGGCCATGGAAATACTATATAGTAGTAATAATATAAACACTGGGCTTAACAAATTAAATTCACAAGCCATTTAACGTAATATTCTTTTCAATAAATTTCTTTTCTTCCTTGTAATTAATTTTTTGATATATTAATAAGACGATAATTGCCCTCACCCATTACGCTGTTTTAAAAAAAAATCATAAATATGTATTTTGTTCACTCTTGAGAAATGTTCACAGTGGATCTAATGGGCATCAATATCACAAGATTACTATGGATTTATTATATCGTGTGTGTCAGAAAAATTAATGTTCTTTTAACTTTTATTACTCGTATTTTATTTTTTTTAAATTTTCTATTCTATTAAATGGTAAGGATTAATTGGCAGTAACCCAATTGCCACTACTTCATTTCGTTCGGTTTGAAGCAGCCAATTGCCAACGAATGAAAGTTCGAAATGTTGTTCGATAAATTCGAATGTAGGCGAGTAAAATTGCGGGTGGCGTGTCCTTTCCTTTCAATAAGTAAGGTACGATTCGGATTTTATTTGTTCTTTTGGCAATTTAATTTAATTTTAGGTTCTACAATTTTGTTAATTGTAAGCTTAACTTTGTTTATAAATAGTAAATTAATTTGGACGGTTGATTGAATTGAAATTCAAATTTTATTTATTTTCACTATTAATTTTAACTAATATATATTAAGAATTTTAGGAAAATTATAGATTTTGAATGTGTATTTAGATTAAAAATCTTAAACATTCAATTAAATTATAATTAGAGAATCGTAGTTCAGATAAGTATATATTATTCGACTAAATAAATCTAAAACCTATTTGTAAAGTGTGAACACGACATGACTAAAATCAAGTTATTATAAGTGTCATCTTTGCACAGATAGTGTCTTTTTATTTTTATAATTTTATGGCTGTTACAATTTTTTTTTTAAGACAAAAGTAAATATATTATACTAATGGTGTTGAAAATCGTCCAACAACGTTTACGATACAAAAGTTGGGGCAAC
Organism: Leptodermis oblonga; assembly: GCA_016801395.1. NCBI lineage: Eukaryota > Viridiplantae > Streptophyta > Magnoliopsida > Gentianales > Rubiaceae > Leptodermis > Leptodermis oblonga. The sequence continues at coordinate 33,575,595 of CM028757.1, read as the reverse complement.
TCTCCGATAGTAATCTGGTTGAGAGGCCCTGTGGCTGTTCCTACTCTTTTTCACCCAAAAGATTCCCTTAGTGCCAATTTCGCGTATTTGATTTGAGAGTTGAGAGATAAGATGTTGCACATTGACAAATGAGACGGGCTCACCTCGGGCCCCTAGTTGTATCCCAATTAACAAGCACGAATCCCCAACAATGTTGACGGACTAATCATACCGCCTCCAACGCCCCCCTTGCCTCTGCCTCCTTTGAAAGAATTTTTAATTTGAACATTTAGTTGTTAAACATATTTATTTAATTAATTATTATGGGTAAAAGAAAATTACACTATACCCCTCCAAAAAGAATTTTCTAGTTACACCATTGACAATGAATATATCGGATACAAGTCTTTGCATCAACTCTTACTTGTAATTTGCTCAAATACATTTCAACCAAATGAATGTGGCCGGTTTCTTTGAATCCCGAAATTAGCAAGCACACCTATAAAGTCTTTGTCTCTGGGCTTTCTATAGGTGGCAAATTAAATGTGCCTTATCGATGGAAACTCTCTCAAGTTGCCTCTATATATAATTATATATTGAACTGATAAAGAATTCTAGCATACACAAATATCAAATGGTAAACACCTCACAACCATTTGTAGTTTGCTAAAGTTACGCATCACTACCTATGAAAAATAAAGATTCAAATGATCCCCCTGCTTTTTCGAAATCTGTAAAGTGACGGAAATCACTTAAATTAACGGCGCCTCTTCACACTCCGTCTCTTCATCGTCTCCTTCACCTCGCGCTGCCGCCATTGCCTCCATGGCCTCCTGTAGAATAATTAAAATAAGTTTCCTATTAGTTTCTAGCTATTTCCTATTCGATTTATGTTTCATATTTGTTTGTTTCCTGTTTGGTTTCATATTTCTTTTAGGAAACTTAATTGTTTTATGAAATAGTTGCAATCTGAATCAGTGTAGAATTCATTAATAGTTTAGCCTATAAATACATGTCTTGGGTTGCCATTGTAATCACAGAGAAAAATACAAAGAAATCAGAAAAGCCTTGCAGCGTAGTTTCGGGTCGTGCGACTTCCGCAGCCCAGTTTTATTTTGTTAGCTTTGTTCTTTAAGCTTTGGTTTGTTCTTCTTGGTTCGTGTGTAAATTGAATTGCATGTGTGTTGCTTTATGTCGGTGCAGAAAGTCAAAATCATTTTGTTTTCAATTTGTTTGATTGGTTGAGTTCAGGATTGAATCAATTTTAGTTTATTGGTTTTGGCAATTCAGTCGAAGCTTGTGACTTCGTTCGGTTTTGCCCCAGCCGTCGATCGCAGAGCTTGTTATGTTTTATTTTTTGTGGGTTAATTGAATTTTGGGTCCTACACCTCCTTCACCTCTTGCGGCCAAGGTCGCCTCAGAACATATCTCGGTAGTGCACCAAAAAAGAAAAACACAAAAAACAACTTCAATGGCTTCAGATTCAGATTCCCAAATTCGTCGTAATTATTACCCAGATCCACTGGCTTCATCATCACCATCACCACCATAAACCATACCCGCCGCCTTCAACACCATCAGCTCCGGCCAGGCAGCGGCTCGAGAGAGAGGTGATGGAGGCGGCGACAGCGGTAATAATAATAATAAATTAATTCCATCAACTCCCTCTCGCCGCGGGTATAGGTTTCGTCGCAGCGTCTACGATGGTGTTTGATGGAGGCTGGTCTGGGTCTAAAATTCATTCAACATTGAATCGATCGATGAAATGGAAAATGTAGCAGAGCCGATTGCCTTTTCGTTTCTTTGCTTAATTTTTTCTTTTCTTTGCTGAATTTCCCCTTTTCTTTCTGGGTTATGTTTTTGTTGTTGCTGTTTGTGTTTAAGCTTTGGATTAACCATTTCTTTCTGGGTTCTGTCATTTAAGCATTGGATTGAAGCAAGCCTTTGACTATGGTTTCACAAAAGCTTTCTTTCTGGGTTCTGTTGTTGAAGCAGAGCCTTTGATTATGCTTTTGCAAAAGCTTTCTAAACATGTCATTTCTTTCTTAATTTTCCCTTTTCTTTCTGGTTGCTTTTGTTGTTGTTGTTGTTGTTGCTCTGCTGTTGTTGTTGTTGAAGCAGAGTCAAAATCGCCACAGAGAATAAGGCGACGGCGGCAGTGAGAGGCGATGGAGGCGACGACGGCAGTGAAAGGTGAAAGAGGCGGTGAAGAGACGGAGTGTGAGGGGGTTACGAGGTGTTTGCCCAATATCAAATGAAGGAAACTAATGTTAAGTTTTCCTTATTCTGTCCTCAACTTTTAAAACTATTCAGGTTTCATAGAACATGCAATATTTTTCTATTTTCCTTGAAAGCTCAATCCTTATTTGCTTGTTCACCGAAACTTTTTTGACTCTTTGAAAACTCAGTTTCAAGTCCACTGGAAGGAGGGTTTGGAAGTGTTTTCAAAGCTCTGAGTTTTCAAATGTTCAAAAGTTTATGTGAAGAAGCTCCATTATTCTTCAGCAAATGAAGGTGGAATGTTGAACATGCTCATCTTGTTCGACTTCATTCGCTGGAACTTTTGGATACCGAACCTTCCACACCTTCGAGGCCTGACTCTGCCACTGATTTGAGTCCTCGATCTCGACCAACAATGCAGCAATTATCCACAAGGCTTCCAAAAGGAATAAATCTCCAATGAGATCGATTATTGATGTCTTCGATCTCTTAATCTTACTATAGCTGAACTACTTGACACAAGTTAACATTTGTTTCTTGTAGACACGTGTTTTGTTTTGAGTCGCAAGTGACGTGTAAATATGACTGCCCTGTTTTTGGTATATTATTTAGGGTGGAGTGAGTTACATTTATCTCCCTCGAATTTTTGGTCAAATTACAAATAAGTCTCTCTGGTTTTAGAAATTATAAATACCTCTCTAAGGTTTTCAAAAGTTGTTTGTTTTGTATTTTTTTTTTCACCAATAATCAGGATGCTGTTAAGTTGAGCTGCATTGATATTTGGAACGATCAAATTGTGATCGTTTATTAATTAATTGATTCTAAAATTCATTTCATGTTCGTTTATTCATTGAATAAATGAGATTGAGGTTCTACTGAGTCGATCCTGAATTTGTTTGTAAATGTTTATGTTTGGTATCCGTAATAACTAACACATTAATTTGGTAATTATAACCAAATCTCAGAAAAATATCTGTGTTTATTTGTAATTCAACGAAGCATCGCCCTTTATAATGCTAGATACACACTTTAAGGCTCTATTCTTTTCCATTCCCACTTCAAGAAAATCATCATTTTTTGTTCTAAAATTTTACACGAAGAAACAAGCTCAATTTATACTCAATTTAAAATTTAAAGTTCTCTATAAATCTCTACTCACATATATTTAAAAAATAACATAATCATTACACATTTTTATCTCTCTCTTGCACAATTTTTCAAAAGAAAATTTCAAAAATTTTCTTCCCAAAAACAAAAGTTTCCCAAATTAAGTCACAAAGAGAAAAAAGTTGAACTTTTTATTTACTCAAAGTATGATTAATGGGAATACTATACAGTAACACAATAAACACTAGACTTAACAAATGGGAATACTTTATAGTTCCACAATTTCTCCTTATTTTGAGCATAACGAAATTTCAGGCAAGGACCATATTAAAAGAAAGTTAATATGAATGATTTTCAAGTCCAATGACAACATTGAACTTGATTGTCGGACCATTTGGAGTGAATTACTTATTTAACCAAATTGAGATTATTAAAATTAGAAAATATTTGTGTCTTAATTTTTTTCTTTGCTGCGAATACAATTTTCGCTAATATGCAATTCTATTATCATTTAATTTTTTTTAACAGTTCACTATATATGTGTTTTTAATGGCATAGTCAGAAAATATTTTTTGAAGGGGATAGACTAGTTAATGCAATTTAAAAAAATATTTGGTGCAATCTGCACTTGTCAACTTAACTACTAAAGCACAAAAATTTTGAGCGGGGGGTGTTGATGGGGATACGCCCCTATGTGCTTCACAATATTGAATGAAACTTCAAACAATACAATAATAAATCTTTATTACAAAAAATCTTGATGGATGCCTGAAAAGTCATCAAGTGAATTGTCGGTGGCCACTTTAGATTAGAGCAAACCCCGACTTTAAAAAAATAAGTGATGTGCATAAAATTGAATTTTCATTGGGCCTGACCCAATGGACAAAAGAAAAGGTAAACAGTAAGGATAAAGAAATGCATAAAAAGTCCAAAACCAAACTTAGGTCGGATAGTTCCTTAAAACCGAGCCAAAGATTAGATCGGCCAATGGCTTAGGTCATTCAATAGCCTCAGTATGCCTTACTAGCATCTCTTACATAACATCGTATCGGTCACCATAACTGACCTGGGGAAGGTAGGTCGGAATAGGCCATAACTTGCTGACACAGTAGGTAGAAATTATTATAGGATTACACATGTATTTTGAATGCACGCAGAAATCACTCAGCACGATAGCGTGAAGGAAGCCAAAAGTCAGCTCATGATGACAGTAGCAGTTGGATGTGCAGAGAAACGGAGCTCTTGGTGAATACTGTTTATCATCTTCAATCTCACTAACTTGGTCGTCGGAGCCTATACCGGGGGAAAGCCCCGCTCTTCTCTTATTCATTAATAGTTGTCACCGGAATAGTCTTTAGTCAACGGTTTTCTCTTCGTCTGTGTTGATCCGAGCCATCCAGCCCAGTTTCCAGTTTTGTTTTCTTTCTTTTTGGGTTAGCAGTTATCAAGTTGGGCTTGATCATTCGAGATTTCTATTAGGCCACCCGAAGCATCCACCAACGGACATTTTTGCGTCACATCAACTGGCGCCGACTGTGGGGAACGTTTGGTCAAAGTTGTTTCATCAAATTTTCTCCATATTCAAAGAAATTTGTTGAAACCATGACACAAACTCAAGATTGTTCGGGAGTGGATGCTTCTTCTTCCAGCACCACCGTTACAGCTACGATTGTTCCAACCGCTGCTTTAGTTCCTACGACCACCAATTACCACCACCGCTGTCGTACTCACACCACTGAGTCTCTCACCCCTAGCAAGAACAAGCTGAAAGAGAAAAATTTTATCGTTTGTTCCCACAGTTATTTCACCTGATCAATCCTGGCCCTCCCACCACCTCTACTCCTAGTTTGGGGCTCCCTATTTCAAACATTACAACAATTATCGCAGATGTTGTTAACGTTGAGAATCCTCTTGGTTCACAGGCTGTTCTTACTATTCTTCCGCCAGGAGCTTTGTTCAATCCCATGACCAATCCATCTGTTGTTTTGGTTTCCAATCTCCCCCCTCAGTCTGTCGCTGTTTCTAGATGTCCTCCTTACCCTTGGGGGGGGGGGGGGGGGGGGAGGGGGGACTCATCCTTTTTTAGGGTCTAACTATGTGGCTGGTCTCCCTACCCTTTCTACCGCTCCTCCTGTTTACACTACCTTAGCCCATACCCAGGTCACTCCTACCTTCCCAGCCCCTTTCACGATTCCTAGTGCTTAGCTCAATACCTACCCTTTCATGTCAGGTTTGCATTTTCCTATGTGAGGACAGCAAGTAGGTCAGTTAGGTCAGCCTGGTTTAGGTACGCAGTTGAGTCAAATAGGTCAGCCTGGCCTAGGTCAGCAATTGGGCCAGTTCAGCCACCTTGGTCCCGAGGTTAATCAATTAGGATATCCAGGATACACAGCCCCGTCAAGCTTAGCCCAGTTTCAACATTACGATGTAGGCACAAGTTGAGCCATGCAGCCCCTCACTGCGTACTCTTCCTTACTTAACCCGAGCTATTATACCGGGCCTGGCGCGGGGAACTTTGCAACTGGGGGGTCGTTACCTGCTTATTCCGGAATGGGAGGATACCCCTTGGGTCAAACGGGATATGCCTAGCCCTATCAAGCGGTCCTACCAAGATCGGGATATGCTCAACTAGGAAGGGTTGGCCCCACCTCTCGCATTTTTCATCCATTTGGTTGGGAAATTCAGACGGCTCCATTTCCCCGAGGCTACAAAGGTTTAGGTAAGGTGGATAAGTATGATGGAACTGCCGACCAAACGGCACATTGGATAAAATGCATGAGCATCATGGATGCTGCTAATCTGTCTGATACAAACTGTTGCATGACATTTCAGCTAACCCTTAAAGGTCAGGCTATTAATTGGTATTGTACTCTGCCACGCAATTCTATTCATTCTCTAGATCAGTTTGGTGATTTGTTTTTGGCAAATTTTATGGGCAATAAAATATTATCTAAACCTATTTCTCATTTAATGAACATAACTCAGAGGATGTGGGAGGGGTTACAAGCCTATATAGATCGGTTTAATGTAGAATCTAGAAAATGCCATGAAAAAGATGACAGAATTATGATGGGGTCATTTATTAATGGAGTACTGTCGGGACCATTAGCTACTGAACTAGCCATCCGACCCCCACATTCTTACTTTGAAATGATGGTTACTGCTGTTAACTTTGCTGTTATTGAGGATGCTATAGTACTTAAACAGGAATAAGAAAGAGGCTTTTCTGACATTTATGGTAAGAGAAAAGCTTCTCCCCCGGTCCTTATCCCTGGAGGAAGTAAGAAGCAGAACTTCGTGAGTACTAATAACACTAGCCCAAAGACTGGGGTCGGTGTAACGCCTTGCAGGTGGTCGAGCCATTTTTCGTGCCACGGGTCAACATATCTGCGGCCATCCAGTATCAAGGATTGCTACCTCCGGCCCGTCCCATAACGGGCCCCATAGATCGGCTCAATCCTAGCATGTATTATAACTATCATAAGCATATTGGCCACAATACTAATGACTGTAGAGATTTAGCTGCAGAAATAGCAAAGCTCATCCAAGCTGGAAAGTTACCCCAATATACGCAAGTGGCTCCCTTGCCCAAACCCGTGGTTATAGCGAATCGAGAACGACCTACCGGTGTGGGGAGCCCGGTTATTTTGCCCAAGAGTGTTCCCAACCCGACCCCCGGAATACCATAGCTGGAGGACAGACCCAAGGTGACTCTAATCGTCAAAGAAAATAGGTATATCGACAAAGGGAAAACATCCTTGGTAAGCGTAAAGCAGACACCATGGCCCCAGTTATTACTTTTGATGACAGTGATCCTTTCTTACCTTATAATTGTGATGAACCTCCAGTTATTGATTGTTATATTTCTAATTATCAATTACGAAGGACGCTATTAGACACGGGTAGCTCTAGTAATATTATTACTACCAAGGCATTAATTGGATGTCAATTGGATAAGGCACGTTTAAATTCAATACGCACACCTTTGATTGGCTTTGGCAACCACCATGTTATTCCTGTGGGACAGTTAAGCATACCGGTTACATTGATAGCTAGCCAGCTAGAACGACCAGAAACCATAGATTTCGTGGTTATTGATTAACCATCACCTTACAATGTGTATTTGGGTCGGCCTGGATTAAATCAATTTCAGGCCATTGCTTTTACCATGCATATGCTTTTAAAATTTCCTACTTCAGAGGGTGTGGCTTCTCTTTGTTGTGATGTCATACAGGCTAAGCAGTGTTACACAGCTTCTCAAAAAGAACCGATACTAGTAGATTCAAAACTGCCAGACGCCCCGGTCGTTGCACCGACCCCCGCATCTCTGGCTTTGCCGGTACCTCCTAAAGGCAGTACTTCCCACGCTGCAGACATCGCCGACCTAGCAGGTCGCTCGGAGCGATTCATCGAGGCTGGGGCTGAAATCAAAACAATTCCTCTAGCGGCAGACCCAAATTAGGTAATCAAGGTAGGGGCTGATCTATCTCCTCAGTTATTACATAATTTACTTAACCTATTGCGTGAGTTTGCAAAAGTTTTTGCTTGGGGGCCAGAAGACATGCCTGGTATTTCTCGAAGTATCATTGAACACAGGTTATCCATTGATGCCAGTCATAGACTGGTTCGCCAACGAAAACGTAACCTAGGAGAAGAACGACGTAAACACATAGAGATAGAAGTCAATGCTTTACTGGAGGTGCATATCATTCGAGAAGTAGATTATCCAGAGTGGCCAGCTAATCCAGTATTAGTCCCCAAGCCAGATGGTACCTGGCACATGTGCATCGACTTCATCGACCTGAACAAGGCCTGCCCCAAAGACTGGTTTCCCTTGCCTTTAATTGACATACTGGTTGATGCCATAGCCGGGTTTCGCTTTCTCAATTTCTTAGACGCATACAAGGGTTATCACCAAATATTTATGGCTAAGGAAGATGAGGAGAAGACATCCTTTATCACAGACAAAGGTACTTATTGCTTTGTTACTATGCCTTTTGGTCTAAAAAAATGCTGGAGCTACTTTTCAACGCTTAGTGAGTAAGATCTTTAAGAAACAATTAGGTCGGAATATGAAAGCATATGTTGATGATTTACTTGTTAAAAGTAGGGATGAATCTAATTACCTGCTTGATTTACGTGAGACACTTGAAATTCTAGTTCAGTACAAATTAAGACTAAATCCTAAAAAATGTATTTTTGAGCTACTTTGGGTAAATTCTTGGGTTACATGGTTTCTGAAGATGGTATTTCTGTTAATCCTAAAAAAGTAGAGGCTGTTTTACAAATGCACTCTCTTAGGTCAATTCATGAACTACAACAATTGACAGGTAGATTAGTGGCCTTAAACCGATTTTTAGCTCGGTCGGCAGAACGAGCCTTACCATTTTTTAGCATTTTGAAAAAATTAGATAAGTTTATATGGACTTCAAAATGCCAAGCTGCTTTCGAACAATTAAAAATGTACTTAGCATCCTTACCATTTTTAACCATGCCAATTCCTGGGGAACAATTATACATGTATATAGCAACCACTGAATCTGTGATTAGCTCGGTTTTGCTTTGAGAAGATAATCGGGTTCAAAGACCCAACTATTTTGTTAGCAAAGTTTTGCAGGCTGCAGAAAAAAATTATTCCAGTTATATCATAGAACTACTGGAACATCTCACTCAGGCTCTGTTCTCTTGTGGCAATTTCCCAAGAATCATCATTTTTTTTTTCAAAACTTTACACAAAGAAACAACTTCACTTTTTCAACAATTCAAAATTAAAATTTTAAAATTCTCTCTAAATACCTACTCACATAAATTTAAAAAATAACACAATCATTACACTTTTTTATCTCTCACCTATACAATTTTCCAAAAAAAACTTCCCTCTAAAAAATTTCTAACAAAAAATTTCCCTCCAACAAAATTTCTCCTACACAAGCCACAAGAGAACAGAGCCTCAGATAATGAAGTTTTGCATCATCACCGCTGTTTCGATCTGCAACAACTTTTGACATGCTAAACAACTTTTTGATTGTATTATGAAAGCATGTCTTGTGTTCTTCCATGGAAGGGTTTCTTTCGGTTTAGTTCCGGGTCGGACCCGTGAATCCGGTTCGGTTCCTTCTTTTTTTTTTTTTTTTTTTTTTTTTTTTTTTTTTGGGCACACAGCTGCGCGGGTCAGGGTTTGAACACGCAAACTAAGGATGACAAACCACTTAAGGAAAGCTGATTAACCACTACGGCAACTCTTTGTTTTGTTATTTTTTCTTCTTATTATTATATCACACAACAAATTAAACTATAAATCATTTAATATTTTTTTCAATTATATTAATGATTTAAATTACATCACACATGTATTTCACAATCTAAACAAAATTTATTTTTTATATAAAAAATAAATAATATTTTATTCTGTAAATTTATATGTTATTTCAAATTTAAATACTATGCTTATCAGTTGAAAATTTATATCTTAAATAAGTAAACTTATACTCTATTATTTTTTTATTACAGTATTTTGTTATAATAGTAATAGAAAGGTTCAAACAGTAAAGAGAAAAATAACACAAAATGTAAATTATACCATTAGTTTATATAGCATTATAATGTATATTGTTTTAAAAAATTATTAAAATATATGAAGTATAAAGAATTGATATATAAATAAATATATAGTATAATAAAGATAATAAGATAATATAACGAAACAAAAAAGTAGAAGGAATGGCTAATTATTTTACCTTAAAGTTAATTGTTAAACTTAGGTCATAGGTTCAAATCTCATTTTAAGCAAAAATAATATAATTTTGAAACTTTTTCATTTTGAAAAAAAAAAAAGGCCCGTAACCCAACCCCCGACCCGACCCGGAATTTGCTCACCCCTGACTCATCAATGTGATCCTTCGCATCTTCTAAAAAAAGTTGCACTTTCTCTTTTTTTCTTTAGACAATAACTCATCCCCCCAACATCCCATATCTCCTTTTTTTCCGCCCCAAAATTTAAGGAAAAATGGGATGTATTAGCTGGTGCTGAAGCAGCCAAGAACGGCCGGAGAAGGAGGAAATAATTCCAAAAAAAAAAACAGGAAATCAAAAAATCTACACCCACCGCAACCAAATCTGAAATCCAAACCTGGAAAAAATCTCTGCCAAAACTTCACATGTAAAACAAAATAAAATCATCACAGCCAAAACAAAAGAAAAAAATCTCACAGCCCAGAAAAAAATAACACAAAAACCATACAGCCTGGAAATCAAATCTCAATAATTCCAAAAAAAAAGAAAAGAAAAAGATGAAGACTCCATACCCGTCAACCTTGTAACAAATAACTCAGACCTAGACCCAGACCCACCGTGGTCAACTGTGAAAACCGAACACCAAAAAAACCTACAGCCACCGCAACCAAATCTAAAACCCAAACCCTTAGCGTTGGCCATTGAAATTCAAAATCGAAATCACCCGACACAAACTCAACGAAGAGTTAGGCGATGGAGGCGGCGGTAGTGAGAGAAATAGATGACTGTGGCAGAGAGAGGTGATGAAGCCGGCGAGAGAGAGGGATGGAAGAGGGGGGGGGGGGGGGGTGGGAGAGAGAGAGAGATGATTTTGGAAGGGAAAGGGATTCGGGTTAATGGTTTTGGAAGGGAAAGGGATTTAGGGTTAATGGTTGGAAGTAAATATTAAGTGTGTAAGAAATAAAAAATAATAAAATTCATAAAATGACAAAATTACCCTCTGACTGGTAAATGTGACGAAAATTTCTAACGTTACAGATATTGAAAAAGCACGGGAAGGTCATTTGTAACTTATTGAACCATAAAGGGGTCATCCATACCTTTTCCAAACCAGAGGGGGTTTATGCTTAATTAATCATTTAAATAATACATGCAATTGTGTCAAGGGGAAAAAAATGAATACTTTAGAAAATGAGTAATATGAGCAATAAACTAAACATAAAAGATGTTAAAATATTTGACCTTTTTTTTTGTTGGCTTTATCTCTCATTCTAGCAACCAGGGATACTCAAAATAGTAGACCCGAATAGAACTGTTCCTGTTAGGTTTAGAGAGCGCTCCAAAAAGGGCCGGTTCGGGCTGAGACTCAAATCGATCAGTTTTGGTTTTTTTTTTCTTTAAACAAAAGTTAAAAAAACTAATATTGATTTGTTTGATTTTTTCAAATTTTAATTTTCTACTTTTGAAACTGATAAATAAACTAGTTTAAATTATTTTATTTAAGGGAACATAAAATGTCAATATAATATGCGTTTATTAAAATATAAATTTTAAATAATTATATGTATTATAAAAATATTTAAAATGCTTTTATGACATACTACTCCAAACACCTTTTAAATATTTTAAACTCTTGAACGTTTTTTTTTTTATAAAAATGATTTGAAATAATAATTGTCTAAACAGAGCTGAATATTTTTGAAAAATAATTTTAAGAAAAGTATACTTAAAAGTAAAATTGTTTGAGTACAAAAGGGAAAATTTATAGTCCAGTTATTTAATTTAACATAAACTTAAGTCATAAGTTGGCCAATAAGAAGTTGCCACCTCAATAATTGGTTTACCTGCTCAAAAGGTAAACTTACCTGCAAATCATATTTCCATTTATTTATATACACCAATAACTTCAAATATTTATTTTCCCACAAAATATTTTTTTATTTAAGCTCAGGACTTGGGAAAAAAATTTCTCATCCTTCGCCTTGATTCACTATGAGTAATTTTTTGAAAGCGCGAAACATATTTTTTCGACGCAATTGAGCGCTGTCCTTTAACTTAATACTAGTTACCCACATTTTTCACACGCTGCTCTTTCTGTTAATACTGATTCCCATCATCCAATTTTTTCATCAAAATGAACTCTAAAATATTTTGTATAATTTCGGGACTTGGGAAAAAATTTCCCATCCTTTGCCTCGATTAAGTGAGCCATGGGTAATTTTCCGGGAGCGAGAAAAATATTTTTCGAACAAAATTGAGCGTTGGCCTTCCACTTAATACTGGTTGCCCTCATTTTTTTAAAGGTACCATTTCTGTTAATACTGACTGCCCTCCAATACAATATTTCATAAAAATAAACTCTAAAATATTTTTTATTTAAGCTCGGGATTTGGGAAAAATTTTCTCATCTTTTGACTTGATTTTAACTAAACTATGGGTAATATTCCGGAAGCAAGAAACATATTTTTCGGACACAATTGAGCACTGCCCTTCCACTTAATACTGGTTGCCCTCATTTTTTCGAAGGCTACCCTTTCTGTTAATACTGATTGTCCTCCACCCAATTTTTTTTGTCAAGATGAACTATAAAATATTTATATTTAAGTTCGGGACTTGGGAAAAAAAATTCCCATCCTTCGCCTTGACTAACTGATCTATGGGTAATTTTCCAGGAGTGAGAAAAATATTTTTCGGACGAAATTGAGCGCTGCCCTTCCACTTAATATTGGTTGCCCACCTTTTTTCAAAGGCTGCCCTTTATGTTAATACTGATTACCCTCCACACAATATTTCGTAAAATAAACTCCAAAATATTTTTTATTTAAGCGTGGGATTTGGAAAAAAAATTTCCCATCCTTCACCTTGATTAGCTGAACTATGGGTAATTTTCCAAGAGCGAGAAACATATTTTTCGGATGCAACTGAGCGATGCATTTCCACTTAATATTGGTTGCTGTCATTTTTTCAAAGGCTGCCCTTTCTGTTAATACTGATCGCCCTCCCACCCCCCACCACCCCCCCCCCCCCCCCACCCAATTTTTTCATCAATATTAACTCTAAAATATTTTGTATTTAAGTTTGGGATTTGGAAAAAATTTCTCATCCTGCGCCTTGATTAGGTTAACTATGGGTAATTTTCCGAGAGAGGGAAACATATTTTTCAAATGCAATTGAGCGCTGCTCTTCCACTTAATACCAGTTGCCCTATTGTTTTCAAAGTCTGCCCTTTCTGTTACTATTGATTGCCCTCCGTCCCAATTTTTCATCAAAATAACCTCTAAAATATTTTTTTTATTTAAGTTCGGGACTTGAGGAAAAAAATATCACATCCTTCTCCGAGATTAAGTGAGCTATAGGTAATATTCCGGCAGCGAGAAAAATATATTTCAGACGAAATTTAGCGCTGCCCTTCCACTTAATACTGGTTGCCCTCAGTTTTTGAAGGCTACCCTTGCTGTTATTACTCATTGCTCTCCACCCCAATTTTTTCATAGGTGTGAACTCTAAAATATTTTTTATTTAAGCTCGGGACTAGGAAAAAAATTTCACATCCTTCGCCTTGATTAAGTGAACAATGGGTAATTTGTAGGAGCGAGAAACATATTTTTCAGAGGCAATTGAGTGCTACCATTTCACTTAATACTGGTCGCCTCATTTTTTTAAAAGCTGCCCTTTCTGTTAATACTGATTGCCCTCCACCCAATTTTTTCATCAAAAAGAAGTCAAAAATATTTTGTATTTAAGTTCGGGACTTGGAAAAAAATTTCCCATCCTTCATCTTGATTAACTGATCTATGGGTAATTTTTCAGGAGCGAGAAATATATTTTTCAAACGCAATTGAGCGCTGCTTTCCACTTAATACTGGTTGCCCTCATTCTGTCAAAGGCTGCCCTTTCTGTTAATAATGATTGCCTTCCACCACAACTTTTTCATCAAAATGTACTCGAAAATATTTTTTATTTAAGCTCGGGACTAGGGAAAAAATTTCCCATCCTTCGCCTTGATTAATTGAACTATGGGTAATTTTTTGGGAGCAAGAAACATATTTTTGGGATGCAATTGAGCGCTGCCCTCCCACTTAATACTGGTTGCCCTCATTTTTTCTAAGGTTTCCCTTTTTGTTAATACTGATTGCCCTCCAGCACAATTGTTTCATCAAAATTAACTCTAAAATATTTTTTATTTAAGCTCGGGACTTGGGAAAAAATTTCCCATCCTTCGCCTTGACGAAGTGAGATATGAGTAATTTTTCGGGAGCGAGAAAAATATTATTCGGACTAAATTGAGGGCTGCCCTTCCACTTAAAACTGGTTGCCCTCATTTTTTCAAAAGCTGCAATTTATGTTAATACTTATTGCCCTCCACCACAATATTTCATAAAAATAAACTCTGAAACATTTTTTATTTAAGCTCGGGACTTGGGAAAAAATTTCTCATCCTTCCCCTTGATTAACTGTACTATGGGTAATTTTCTGGGAGCAAGAAACATATTTTTCGGACGTAATTGAGCGTTGCCCTTCTACTTAATACTGGTTGCCCCTATTTTTTCAAAGTTTGCCCTTTCTGTTAATACTGATTCCCTTCCACCACAATTTTTTCATCAAAATTAACTCGAAAATGTTTTTTTATTTAACCTCGGGGCTGGGGAAAAAATTTCCCATCCTTTGCCTTGAGTAACTGAACTATGGGTAATTTTTCGGGTGCGAGAAACATATTTTTCGGAAGCAATGGAGCGCTGCCCTTACATTTAATACTGGTTGCCCTCATTTTTTCAAAAATTGCCCTTTCTGTTACAACTAATTGCCCTCCACCACAAATTTTTCATCAAAATGAACTCTAAAATATTTTCATTTAAGCTCGGGAGTTGGGAAAAAATTTCCCATCCTTCACCTTGACTAAGTGAGCTATGGGTAATTTTGCGGGAGCGAGAAAAAAATTTTTGGACGAAATTGAGCGCTGCCCTTCCACTTAATACTAGTTGCTGTCATTTTTTCGAGCCTGTCCTTTCTGTTAATACTGATTGCCCTCCACCACAATATTTCATATAAATAAACTCTAAAATATTTTTTATTTAAGCTCGGGACTTGGGAAAAAATTTCCCATCCTTCGCCTTGATTAACTGAACTATAGGTAATTTTCCAGGAGCAAGAAGCATATTTTTCGGACGCAATTGAGTGATGCCCTCCCACTTAATACTGGTTGCCCTCATTTTTCAAACACTGCCCTTTCTGTTAATACTGGTTTCCCTCCACCAAAATGTTTTCATCAAAATTAACTCTAAAATATTTTTTTATTTAAGCTCGGGACTTGGGAAAAAATTTCCCATCCTTCGCCTTGAATAAGTGAGCTATGAGTAATTTTTCGGGAGCGAGAAAAATATTTTTCGGACGAAATTGAGTTCTGCCCTTCCACTTAAGACTGGTTGCCTTCATTTTTTCAAAAGCTGCCCTTTCTGTTAATACTGATTACCCTCCTCCACAATATTTCATAAAAATAAACTCTAAAATATTTTTTATTTAAGCTCGGGACTTGGGAAAAAATTTTCCATCCTTCACCTTGATTAACTGAACTATGGGTAATTTTTTGGGAGCGAGAAACATATTTTTCGAAAGCAATTGAGCGCTGCCCTTCCACTTAATACTGGTTGCCCTCATTTTTTCAAAGGTTGCTCTTTCTATGAATACTGATTGCCCTCCACCACAATGTTTTCATCAATATGAACTCTAAAATAATTTTTATTTAAGCTCGGGACTTGGGAAAAAATTTATCATCCTTTGCCTTGATTAACTGAACTATGAGTAATTTTTCGGGAGCGAGAAAAATATATTTCGGACGAAATTTAGCGCTGCCCTTCAATTTAATACTGATTGCCCTCATTTTTTCAAAAGCTGCCCTTTCTGTTAATACTGATTGCCCTCCACCACAATATTTCATAAAAATAAACTCTAAAATATTTTTTATTTAACTGGGAAAAAATTTCCCATCCTTTGGTTTGATTAACTGAACTATGGGTAATTTCTGGGAGCGAGAAACATATTTTTTGAACGCATTTGAGCACTGCATTTCCACTTAATACTGGTTGCCCTCATTTTTTCAAAGGATGGCTTTTCTGTTAATACTAATTGCCCTCCACCACAATATTTCATAAAAATAAACTCTAAAATATGTTTTATTTAAGCTCGGGACTTGGCAATTGTTATGTGGGTGGAAGTTACTAACTTTGATGAGCAATGGAGAAACAATGGAAAAAAGGGCTCCTTGTTTGGGGTTATTGGTGATTTACTGTGCAAAGGGAGTAAGCAGGAGCAATTGAGGAAATAGGGGAAAAGAAAAAAAAAAAAAAAAAAAAACCTCCTCGTGGATGATCGATGAAGTATACCGGGAAGGGAGAAACAGATGAATTCAAAAAGAAAAAGAAAAATACAAAACACACTCTAACCAGTAATAGGTCATCCGTAAGTTTTCATTATTTTTTCAAGAGTTAGCATCCTATTTTTATTAGCCATTGAATTAATCTAACGCTTGTGATTGATTTAACTGCACCTCAAGTTAATTTAGCCAACTTGACTACAGAGGCTCCCACAAATTAAACATATTCTTAAAGTTATTATTATTATTATATTACTATTATTTTGTGACAATCAAAAATGTCAAGGCACAATTCGGGACGAGTCCGGACCCAAACCAAAACCCCAAATCAACTCGTTCTGCCCCGCCTAGAACTGAAATAAAATTTTGGGTTGGGTTTGTTCGGACCAATTGGCCTGATCCAAACTACGAGCCAATTTGAGCACCCCCTACTCCCAAAATCCTTCGTCCCATAATAATGTAATATTAATAATTATTTAATAAAAATGTAATGCAAATTTTCTTGTACGCAAAACTAATACTAATGGCCGCATACCAAGTAAAATCGGAAACCTAATCAGTTTAACTAAGTAAGTGGAGTGAGACAGCTACTATAAGATTTTGGCTAAATATTTAGAGTTTTCAGACATAAGCACGCGCACATGGCCTATTTGCGCAAAATCGCGTTAAATAGCAAAACAATGGGTTCGTTATATGATTAGTAAAATCTCTGACATACAACAAGACTTATTGGTTAATAGAAATATTAAAATATCAATAATTCAGTAGGTCATTTTTTTTATCAATCTAAGTTTGATTTTACAGTCCAAAAGATATCAGTCTAGGTTTTCTTACGCCCATATATATCCAACAAAAGTTTTACTCTTCTTGTTCGAATCTTTTGAAATATAGGGAGAATTTTTGGGAAAATAATTATTATTTCAAATAATTAAATGATTTAATGAGTTAAAATGCAGTAACAATTCTATGATTTTTACTTAGTCTAAACAAATTAGTCAATAATAATTTTTCTGAATAAAATCGTACATTTCTAGTATTGAACAATATAGGAAAGAAGAAAAAGAAAAAGCTCTTTATGACAAAGTGAATATTTATTTTTCTAACAATGACCTCAAGACTATTTTCTAATTTAAAAATTAGTCTTTCTCATATGTGATCTCAAGTTTTACATCTTGCAGATCGATATGTTTAGTTTCATATTTATAAAGGTGAAATAAGTTACACTATCCAAGTGTTGTTACTTGTAGGTGCAATACCTGAAGAAATAGGCAACCTTCACAAACTAGAGGAACTTCATTTTGGATCTAATTACTTACATGATTCTATACCAGTTGGGTTATTTAACCTTTCAACATTAAGTTTCCTTCTATTATCAGCTAATGATCACCTCACAGGAGAACTTCCACCAAATATTTGTTATCAATTGCCACATTTAGAAAAGCTTTCTCTTGCTTTCAATAACATTAGTGCAGTTATACCATCTTCAATTGGAAATTGTTCCAAACTGGAAGTTATATATCTTACCTCAAATCAATTAACCGGCTCAGTTCCCAAATCCCTTAGCAGCCTTGAACATCTGGAAATGCTATTTCTTGGTGATAACCATTTGACCAATGATCTAACATCTTTGAAGTTAGATTTTCTTACTTTCTTGACAAAGTGTGATTCTTTGAAATATGTAGAACTGAGTGAAAATCCACTCAATGGAATTCTCCCAAATTCCATTGGGAATTTTTCTACTTCCCTTCAATATTTTACTATAGCGATGACTAATCTCAGAAGCTTCATACCAAGTGAAATAGGCAACATAAGCAGTTTAATCCGGATTTCTATAGAGTCCAATAAGTTGATTGGAGATATTCCAAGATCAATATGGGATTTACGAAACCTTCAAGTATTGTCCCTAGGAAAGAATAAATTAAGGGGAAATCTAGATAAATTCTGCAATATGAATAGACTAGCTGAGTTGTCCCTAAGCCAGAACCAAGTTTCAGGGCGAATTCCGAATTGTTTTGGCAACATGACTTCTCTGAGAAAGATAGACTTGGATTACAACTTATTGACCTCAAGTATTCCTACAAGCATATGGAATCTCTCAGATCTCATGGAGCTTCACCTTGCCTCTAACTCCTTGTCTGGATCATTGTCTATGGTATTTGGAAACTTAAAGGCCATATATCAATGGATTTGTCCACGAATCAAATATCAGGAACCATTCCAAGCACGCTGTGGTTTACAAAACTTGCAAAATCTTTCTTTAGCAAAAAACCAACTAGAAGGATCCATACCAGAATCATTAGAAGGCATGATAAGTTTAATATCCCTTATCACATAATGATCTCTCCAGTTCAATCCCCAAGTCACTGGAAGCAATTCGAACACTCAAGATCTTTGACGTATCATATAATCATTTATGGGTGAGATTCCTTCAGGGGGCCCTTTTCGAAACTTCACAAGTAAATAATTCATTTTCAATGATGCACTATGTGGAGATCTAAAATTCTGGGTCTCGGAATGCCAAGCAACTCAAAGCCATAAATTGAAAGTGAAAAGGGTGCTTCTACTCACATTGGTCCCACTAGCAGTTGCTATTTTGGTTGTCTTGACCCTTGTATATATATTTTGGAGACTCCGAAGAAAAAGTGAGATTCCCACCGCAAAGAATGTGTTGAATGTGGGAACAAAAGAAAGAATATCTTATCATGAACTTCTACGAGCAACAAATAGGTACAATGACAACAACTTTCTTGGTTCAGGAAGTTTTGGATCAGTTTACAAAGGGATTCTTAATGATGGAAGGCTTGTGGCTATCAAAGTATATAATCTACAACTAGAAGGTTCACTGAAGAGTTTTGACGTAGAATGTGAAGTGCTCTGCTACCTTTGTCATCGCAATCTAGTGAAAGTCATTTGCAGTTGCTCTAACAAAGATTTTAAAGCCTTGGTGCTTGAATACATGTCCAATGGTAACCTTGAGAAATGGCTGCATTCTGATAATCTATTCCTAAATCTATTGCAAAGGTTGAACATAATGATAGATGTTGCATGCGCTTTGCAATATCTACATCAAGAATATTCAACACCTGTGATTCATTGTGATTTGAAGCCAAGTAATATCCTCATTGATGAAGACTTTGTCGCCCATGTAAGTGATTTCGGAATTGCTAAATTTTTGGGGAAAGATGAAAACTTTGCATTAACCAAAACCTTAGCTACAATTGGCTACATTGCACCAGGTAATGCTATTTTCTTGCTTTTCATTTGTTTCATATCTTAGTTAATCATCTCATACAATATTTTTGTTGATTGCGGTTTTTCATAGAATATGGAATGGAAGGTTTGGTATCGAAAGCTTGTGATGTCTATAGTTACGGAATCCTTCTTATGGGAGTCTTTACAGGAAAAAGGCCTAACGATGAAATATTTGCTGAAACTTTGAATATGAAGAGTTGGGTAAATGATTGCCTACCTTCAGTCATTGAAGTCATAGATGCTAAATTGCTAAAGGCGAATGAAGAAGAACATTCCAATTCCAATGATACGTTGAAGTGCATCTCATAAATCATAGAACTAGCCTTGAATTGTGTTCTCGAATCTCCTAAGGAAAGGCTCACTATAAGTGATGTTTTTCATTCACTCAAGAAGATCAAAGTTAGATATTAGAACATTTACTCTAGCGTGTTATTTGTGATATATATATATATATATATATAAAAGCTTAATCTACAATAGGAATGAAAAGTTCCAATCACTACTACAGAAATGCTCAAAGGAGGCGCCCCTTTGGAGGCGGGTGTACAAATACCCGCCTCCGAAGGTGGGTAAATAAAATTTGGAGGCGGGTGAAGGGGTCACCCGCCTCCAATTAGGAGGTAATTGGAGGCGGGTGATACCTTCACCCGCCTCCAGTAAGCTAGCAGCTTACTGGAGGCGGGTGCAAGGTGCCACCCGCCTCTAATTAGCAATTAATTAGAGGCGGGTGATGCCTTCACCCGCCTCCAATTTCAAAATACGAAAATGATTTTTTAAAATTTTTAATACTAGATCAAAAATTGTCTTTATTTTGGACTGTTGAAAATAATTTTGAAAATTTATTGAGATTCTAGCGAAGCGAATAATTAGTAGATAATAAAAATCACAAGTTTTACAAGAAATATATAATTTCGATTTTCATATTTAACACATAAGTATATGCAGCGTAGTGGTAAATTGAATGTGCAAGAGTTAAGTGAAACTCTAGGCGCGAGTTCGATTCCTACTAAAGCCATAAAGTGCAAGAAAAAGAAATTAAAATTTTTTCCGAGGGGTTATTGGAGGCGGGTGCAAAATTGCACCCGCCTCGAATAATACTTAATGGAGTTGCACCCGCCTCCACTAGAGGAGCATTGGAGGCGGGTGCACCAATTATAGAGCATTGGAGGCGGGTGCACCTTGCACCCACCTCCAATGCTCTAATTTATAGAGGCGGGGGGCGGGCACCTCCAAATGGAGGCGCCCGCAGCTGAGGCGGGTGCAGCCATGCAGCACCCGCCTCCAATCCCCCTTAGGACCCGCCTCCTAAGGGGGATTTTGTAGTAGTGAATCCCATTGTTCCTACTTCCAGATAAATAAGTCTGAGGGGGAAATAAGTTCCACCAAAAAGCTGTTAAATTTTGCCCACCTCTAAATTGCTGAGCAACAATCTTTTCTTTGTTTTTTTTCTTTATTTTTTTCCCTTTACGTTTGTTATTGCTTTTATTTTCTTTAGTTTTATTCTTGTTTGAACTATATTCTAAGGAAAACACTAAGAAAATTTAGTTAAAAAATAGACTCTCACTTCATGCGGATTTTTGGAGTACGTCGTAAATAGATGCCAACTTTGAGTTTTAGAGGAGTGAAATTGCACCCATTTTCCCATAAGACTTCAAAGCAGATGCTATGGAAAATGTATTAGGAAACAGCCAGCAACTTGAAGCTGTACGTATTAAACGATAGCGTCTTCAGAATGGCTACGCTGAGAGAAACCTCGATATCTATTGTATATTTCGGTGGAATAACATCTTTACCTATGATACTGAACTCAATATTTCAACCCATAAAAACAATATATGTGTTTTGAGAACACATAATACTTGTTATTGTATCACAGACATTATATTTAAGAAACTAAATTCAAAACTTGAGCACCAAAAAGCAGTATGTGACACTTCAGCCCATATATTCAATAAATACGATTTACGCAATATTTTAGACTAAACTCTATACACAATCTTGTTTGACTTGCCATCATAGTAAATAAAATTATAATGTCAATTCATTTATGTTAATTAAAATTTTTATATAATCCAATTCCTTTACTTTGGTGACAATTAGTTTGAATGAAATAAATTAGTCCGTCCTCCTGCAGAAGATCACAGCAAGCATGCCCCTGAAGAACACAGAAAAGAACACGTGCTGTGGTTCAGCTGATCAAATGCCTCAGCCACTTGACAGGAAGCATGATTTTGCAATTGATGAGCTGGACTTCCATCAAGGGATAAGTTAATCAATAATAGCTGTCAATAGCTGTCAATAGCTGTCAAGTAGTTAGTGGAATTAGTGGGAAAAATAGTTACTTGCTTAGTTGCTTTGTAAATGGATTGTACAGCTGGACATGTGATCCGTAGCTTAGCTCAAAGTATAAATAGGAGTAGCTATTATTATTGTAATCAGATTTTTCATTCTTCTTCAATATACAGAAAAGTTTTCTCTTTTCTCTGAAGTTTTCCTCTGTTCTTCATTTTTAAGTTCTGTTTTCTTCGTCCTTGCCTTGTGATCAGCCTTGCTTAACTTTTACATGGTATCAGAGCCACGGTAAGATCAACTGAAGCAAAATGGCGAGCAGTAGTGATCAAGCAAACAATGCAAGTGAGATCTTCCAATTGGAAGACTCAATGAAGGTTAAAGGAACCGAGAATACCAATGTTTCTCTGGTTTCCAATGTGCTCACTGAAGGAAACTTCTTGTCCTGGAGGCGCTCAATGTTAATTGCTTTAGGTGCTAAAGAGAAGCTCAGCTTCATTATGCCTGGAGCAAAATCACCGATTGAAACTTTGCCTACCTTCACAAAGTGGAAACAAGCTGATTGTATGGTGATCTCATGGATCTTGAGCTCTATGTCCAAGGAAATTGCAGATGCTTTCATCTATTCACCCTCAGCAAGAGATTTGTGGCAAGAAATCACTGAGAGGTATGGTGAGAGCAATGGAACGATGGTATATGACATCAGAAAGGAAATGTCTTCCACAACACAAGGGAATTTGAGTCTGGCTCAGTATTACAACAAGTTGAAGAGATTTTGGGAGGAATTGACCCAACTTAGGCCTTTGCCTGTGTGTAATTGTGGTGCTGCTAAGGAGATCTATGACAGAGAATCTGAAGTTATGCTTATGCAGTTTCTCATGGGTCTCGATAATGCGTATGACATAACAAGAAGTCAGATTCTCATAATGGATCCTCTTCCCTCAACCAACAAGGCATATTCTATTGTTCAAAAGGTAGAACCAAAGAAGCAGTTACCAGTGGTGTATGCTAACTCTAGTGAAAACACTGCTTGTATGATTCGTGAACAGATCCAGAAAACTAATCAACCACAAAAAGGAAATTATATGCCAAAGAGGCCTGATGTCAGGAAGTCGGGACTGAAATGCACTTTCTGCAATAGAGATGGACATGCTAGGGACACATGTTTTAAGTTGCATGGTTACCCTGACTGGTGGAAGGCACAGAAAGAGAAAGGTAATCTGAAACCTATGGCTAATGCAGTGGATACTCCACTCAATTTGGAAGATAATGCATCAGGATTTGGAAAATCTGTAGTTCAGAACTCACAACTGCAGGGACTTCTTACTGAATTGCTCCAAGAATTGAACAAAAACAACAGAGGAAATACTAGTGAACAAAATCTAGTGAACTTTGCTCATCTCAATGATTTTTCAGGTATGCAAACACCTATGAACTTTGGTCTTATGACATTGTTAGGAAAGGATTCTTGGATTGTTGATACTGGTGCTAGTAATCATATATGTCATGATGCATCCATGTTTCATACTCTGAAATCTACTTCTATTTGTACTCCTGTATACCTACCTGATGGTTCTACTAAAATGGTGAACAAAGTAGGACACATCAAACTCTCACCTAATCTGAGTCTTATAGACTGTTTTCACATTCCCTCATTTCGTTTTAATTTGTTGTCAGTAAATAAGCTAGCCCAATCACATTCTGTGGTTCTCATTTTCTATGCTAAGTTCTGTGTATTACAGGACTCTAGGCATCATCAAATCTATGCTATAGGAAGAGCAGTAAAGGGCCTGTACATTCTAGACTCTACTTCATTTGATCTCAAATTCATTGAAGCTCACAGGCACCTCATTGCTACTTCTGACCAGATGCCTAAAGCATTAAGTCTCACAGTAGATGCTTCTCAAATAAATGCAAGCCACCTGTGGCATGCAAGATTAGGACATCCATCTCACAGTGTAGTTAAACATTTGTTTCCTGATGTAACTCCTATAGCTCACTGTCATGTTTGTCCTCTAGCTAAGCAGCAGAGATTAAGTTTTCCTTTAAGCAGTCATAAAAGTCCTAGCATCTTTGATCTTCTTCATCTAGATGTATGGGGACCATTCCATCAACCAACTGTAACTGGATCTCAGTATTTTCTCATAGTTGTGGATGACAAATCCAGATATACTTGGACATTTTTACTCAAAAATAAATCTCAAGTTGCTCCAACTCTCGTTTCTTTCTTCCATATGATTCAAACTCAATTCCAAAAATCAATAAAAATGATAAGATCAGATAATGGAACTGAGTTTGTTAATCATAATCTACAGCAAACCTTGTCTCATTTGGGAATCATTCATCAAACCTCAACCCCATACACTCCCCAACAAAATGGCATAGCTGAAAGAAAACATAAACACTTACTTCAAGTTGCTAGAGCCTTAATGTTTCAATCCAATCTTCCTAGTAAGTTCTGGGGAGACTCAATTCTTACTGCAGCATTTCTTATCAACAGATTGCCCTCTCCTATCTTACAATGGAACTCTCCATATCAACTCCTCTACCTTAAACCTCCTGAACTATCTCATGTTAGAACCTTTGGCTGTTTGTGTTATGCCACCAACCTAGAGCCTCACAAAAACAAGTTCTCTCCTAGAGCTCACAGGTCAATTTTCCTAGGATATCCCCTTTTTCAGAAAGCTTACAAGTTGTATAACCTTAGTACTCATAAAGTTTATACTTCCAGGGATGTTGTTTTTCATGAAGGCATTTTCCCTTTCCAAAGTGCCTCCACATTGCCATCAACCAATTCTGTTCCTCTACCAGTTCAGATTTCTGATGATGACCTTGATCCTATCACAAATCCTATCCTTCCTCATCATTCTCCTATCCCTCATCCTAATCCTTCTCCTTCTGGTTCTTCTCCAAACAATCCCTCTCCTATTCCATCTCCTTCTCATGACACCTGTGAGTCACCCTCTTCACATAAAACATCTGAACCATCTCCTTCTCCTCACCTATCTGAAGCATCTTCTAGTGTTTCTCCTCCTGTGATACTGCCTCGAAGAATGAGTACCAGAACCAAACACCTGCCAACTTGGCTTACAGACTTTGTGCTTCCCACAGCTCACTGTGTTGTTCCCTCTACTAGTTCTGCATCTAGTCAGTGTTATCCCATTTCTACTTTTCCATTCTATTCCAATTCTTGTTTTTCTGCATCATACATGTCATTCTTAGCTAATGTATCCACTATCCAAGAGCCTTATTCCTTCAATCAGGCTAAAGATCATCCTGAGTGGGTCCAAGCCATGAATGTGGAGCTACAGGCCTTGGATTTGAATGATACCTGGGAATTGACTACTCTACCTAAGGGCAAGAAGCCTATTGGGTCCCGGTGGGTATATAAAGTTAAAATGAATCCTGATGGCACTGTTGACAAGTATAAAGCAAGACTTGTTGCCAAAGGATTTCATCAGATTGAGGGGGTTGATTATACTGACAGATTTTCTCCTGTTGCAAAAGCTGTCACTGTCAGGGTTATTCTTGCCTTGGCTGCTTCCTATTGCTGGCCCCTCTATCAGTTAGATGTTAACAATGCTTTCCTCCATGGAACTCTTGAAGAGGATGTCTATATGCAGCCTCCTCCTGGTTACACTAAGGCATTATCTGGTCAGGTTTGTAAACTCAAGAAGTCCTTGTATG
This sequence comes from Leptodermis oblonga, assembly GCA_016801395.1. Taxonomy (NCBI): domain Eukaryota; kingdom Viridiplantae; phylum Streptophyta; class Magnoliopsida; order Gentianales; family Rubiaceae; genus Leptodermis; species Leptodermis oblonga. Next base: position 33,549,959 of record CM028757.1, on the reverse strand, counting down.
GACTAAAACAGGCTTCCAGAAGATGGAATCATGAATTCACCTCCCAATTGACTCTGTATGGTTTTCAGCAGTCCTCTCATGATCATTGCCTATTTGTCAAACAAACTTCTGGATCTTTTATAGCACTCATTGTATATGTTGATGACATACTGATTACAGGGAATTCAGATATAGAAATTGATCAGGTGAAGCACTTCCTTGATAAGAAGTTCACTGTTAAGGATCTTGGCCATGCCAAGTATTTCCTTGGGATTGAACTTGCTCGCAGTCCTACTGGCCTTTATTTGAATCAGAGGAAATACATTTTAGACATTCTCTCAGATGCTGGTTTACTTGACTCTAAGCCTGTTTCTACACCTACTCCATTAGGTGCTGATTTTATTGCAACTCATACACCTCTAATGACTGATCCTCATCCTTTCAGAAGGCTCATTGGCAGGCTGCTTTATCTCCATTTTACTAGACCTGATTTAACTCATGCTGTGCAACAGCTCAGTCAGTATATGCATGCTCCTAGACTAGTCCATTGGCAAGCTGCTCTTCATGTCCTCAAATACCTCAAAGGAACACCATCTTTGGGTCTTCTCTATCCTGCTAATTCGTCTTTATCCCTTCAAGGTTTCTGTGATTCAGATTGGGGAGCCTGTAAACTCACTAGGCAATCAGTTTCTGGTTACTGCATTTTTCTTAGAGGAGCTCTTATCTCATGGAAAGCTAAGAAGCAGTCCACTGTATCTCGATCCACAGCTGAGGCAGAATATAGAGCTCTTGCCACTACTACCTGTGAACTCCAATGGATCACTTATCTTTTGAATGATCTCCAAGTTCAAGTTCCTTTGCCTATTCCCCTGTGGTGTGATAGCCAAGCTGTCATTCACATAACAGCCAATCCTGTGTTTCATGAGAGAACTAAACATCTTGACATTGACTGTCATGTGGTTCGCAACAAGTTTAAAGAGGGGTTCCTTGTTCCTAAACATGTCACCTCTTCTGATTAGCTTGCTGACATTTTTACAAAGCCACTGTCAGTTGCTCCCTTCCTCCATCTGGTATCCAAGTTAGGCTTGGTTGATTTTCACCAAGTCCAACTTGAGGGGGGGATGCAGAAGATCACAGCAAGCATGCCCCTGAAGAACACAGAAAAGAACACGTGCTGTGGTTCAGCTGATCAAATGCCTCAGCCACTTGACAGGAAGCATGATTTTGCAATTGATGAGCTGGACTTCCATCAAGGGATAAGTTAATCAATAATAGCTGTCAATAGCTGTCAAGTAGTTAGTGGAATTAGTGGGAAAAATAGTTACTTGCTTAGTTGCTTTGTAAATGGATTGTACAGCTGGACATGTGATCCGTAGCTTAGCTCAAAGTATAAATAGGAGTAGCTATTATTATTGTAATCAGATTTTTCATTCTTCTTCAATATACAGAAAAGTTTTCTCTTTTCTCTGAAGTTTTCTTCTGTTCTTCATTTTTAAGTTCTGTTTTCTTCGTCCTTGCCTTGTGATCAGCCTTGCTTAACTTTTACACCTCCCTTAAAAAAAAATAAAAAATAAAAAATAGTCCGTCCTTTACTAGTTACTCCATCAGTTCCATTCAAAAAGTCCACTTTGAAATGTGTATAACTTATTATGGGTTGTGAAGTATAACATCTAAAATAAGTAATTTATCACTATATTTTTCACTTATATACTTACTTTAGAAGTAAGGGTTAATTGTGAACTACACATTGTTATATACTAAGGGTATGTAATGTAAATAAATTCAAAGTGGACTTTTTAAAAGAGACAAGATTTTTTGTGAAAAGTGAACTCTTTGAGTGGGACAGAGGGAGGATATGTTTTTGTTCTTATTTTTAGTTGACTGAGACAGGTATGTTTTCATTTTCTTACCTTTTCTTTATTTTTTATTCTTAAGCAAAGATGATATTGGTTACCTCAGATTAGAATTAAAGCAAATCTAGCCCAAAAGTGGCTTACATTTAGGCAAATTTTGTATATTCAAATTTCTTTTGGCTCCGAAGTTAGTGATCCAAATATGTCCGCGCCAGTAGACCCTTATTCGTGGGGCCACGAATGTATGGGTCTTCCTCATCCAATTCTTCAAAGTCCTCTCCATTATCTGTTTCCTCATTCTCGGTAGTCATCCTCTAGCGAGTATAGTTGTTGTGGGCTGCCATCTGGTTCTTAGGCGAGTTGGATAGCGAACCAATTGACTAGTGTAGGCGTGGTTGAGCCGGCATGCGGTCGAGTAGCTGCGAATCAGTGGGAAATCTATGCGCTGCAATAGGGATATGATGCTTCATTTTCTTACCTTTTATATGCTTATGAAGATATAATTATTTATAACCCACAACTAATTCATGTTTAGAAACGTAATTCTTCCTCCAGAATTGATGAGTAATTTGTAATCAAAACACCACTTCTCAGTTGAGATAAAAGTGATCGATAGTCACGCGTAATTAATCACGCATATGAATTTGTTTCGCATGAGTAGGGGTGGCAAAAACCCACTAACCCAAAAACCGCCCAAATTCATTGGATATTAACCAAATAAAACCCACTTAAAATAATAATGGGTTGAGTGGGGTTGGGCTAAATATGTAATGGGCGGGTTTAGGGTAGCCCATTGGGTATCTTAAAACCCGCCCATCATGGGTATCAAAAATATCCATTTAAAACTACCCTTAAAAGTATAAACAAAAACCCAACAACTCACTTATTTTAGTGGGTCCATTTTATTTTTTTCTTCAAACTTATTTTTTTTTCTTATTTATTTTTCGTGTCCTACAATTACTTTACGTTTTTTTCTCCCATTTATTCTTTTACAATATTTTTAAATTACCCACTTAAATACTAATTTAAAATTCGTTCGGGCTTAGGCTCGGGTTTAAGGCTGGGTTTGGGCTGGGCCGGTTCAGTTCTGGCCCAGTTCTGGACCGATTTCTGGACGGGCCCAATTTTGGGCCTCGGGTCCAGTTTTGGGCCGGGCCCATTTTTGGCTCGGGCCCAATTTCAGGCCTCGGGTCCAGTTTCGGCCCGGGCCCAGTTTCGGGCCTCGGGTCCAGTTTCGGCCCGGGCCCAATTTCGGGACTCGGATCGGGGCATCCCCGGGTTTATATAAATATAAAAAAATTAAAAATTGTGTTTGGAAAAAAAATTTACATATGATTAAATATAAAAGTATACAAAATTTAATATTTCAAATTTTAGAATAGATTCAAAAAATTAAAATTCGCGTTAAAAAAAATTAAAATGAAATTTTAAAAAAATTTTAAAAAATTTATTAAAAAATTATTAAATAAGCCTTACATTTTTGTATAATGGGTATTATGGGTACCCATAACTACCCATTACCCATTTGAGTTAAGACCATTAATTGAATGGGTAATGAATAGCCATTACCCATTAACTTAACACTCATTTAATACCCGCCCAACCAACCCGTTTGACACCCCTACGCATGAGTACTGGACCGGCAACATTAACAATATACGACGATCTTGGTGATCACTGATCACAGTGGCGGAACATGAACACCCAAAAAATGACTTTAAGCCATCTTTAATTAATTATATGACCAATTCGTTCATAAAATTATACAATTACGGGATCAAATCCCACAACTTACCCCCAACAATGCCTTCATGTATTTGGATTACAATTTCTATATTTGGTTCATATAAATTGGACAGTTTAGGCGCAATTGCATACTCTTAATGGTAACTTAAGAATCATTCATCAATCATCAACTTCTGTTGGTAAAAATTTTTCATTCTTATTTCTATTTTTGCGCGCTAAGCACAATAGTGGAACTTCTTTGGAACATAGGATGGCAAGATAAATATTTAGCCCCTTCAATTAATATTTATTAGTATATATGATGGGTTTTATCTCAAGTACTATTGATAACAATTAGTTAGAATGAAAGGAGTAATAATTAGTTGACTTCTATTGTTTGATATATTATGTATCCACTCTAAATTAAGGGCCTGTTTGGTATCGTGATTCAAGTCGTGTTTTGAAATCACTTTTGATTTTATACTATTAAAAGTGTGTTGGGAATATAAAAATGTGTGTTGGTAATGTAAAAAAATTTATTGGAAATGTAAAAAGGTTTATTGGGAATGATGAAAAATTATTATAAAACAAAAGTGATTTTAAAACACGTTTTGAAAACGTGATAACAAACAGGCCCTAAATCTCATTTTAACTTAAAAATTATGTTCCAAAATTAGTGTCATTTTACTTTATTCACATATATATATATATATATATCCCTATTATTCGATATTCTAAAATAAATGTTTAGCCCCTTCGATTAATATTTATTAGTATATATGATGGGTTTTATCTCAAGTACTATTGATAACAATTAGTTAGAATGAAAGGACTAATAATTAGTTGACTTCTATTGTTTGATATATTATGTATCCACTCTAAATTAAATCTCATTTTAACTTAAAAATTATGTTCCAAAATTAGTGTCATTTTACTTTATTCACAGATATATATATATATATATATCCCTATTATTCGATATTCTAAAATAAATGTTACTTTACATTTAATTTGATACAACTTGTAGTTGTAATATAATAATATTTTGGGTATTTAAGTCGATCAAAACAACATATAGGCTCGTTTGTAAGCACAGTTATAACTGTAATTTTATTAATTTCTTTAGTTATTTGTGAAAAAAGCTAAAATGATACTTATTTCACGGCCGATATTATAAGTTTTTTTCTTATATGAATTATGAAATTGTTTGAAAGCATTTAGTTATAAACTTAATTATTAGTTGGCCTTCTGATAACTCAACTCAAGTTCCGTCACTGGTTAAACCGATCAACTTTAAAAAATTTAAGATTGAGAAAACAAAAAATTCAAGTCAAGATTATTTTAGTAAATTAGAATCATAATATTTTAATATGGGTGTATCGGATCGACGGATTCGGACCTCATCACTTTCCACTTTCCACGCGTAGAAAGAATTAGGCCATGTTTGATAACATGACTCGAGCCATGGTTTGAAATCACTTTTGATTTTGTAGTATTAAAATTATATTGGAAATGTAGAAAGATGTGTTGGAAATGTAAAAAAATTTATTAGAAATATAAAAGGCTTATTAGAAATGATGAAAAACTATTATAAAATCAAAAGTTGTGACAAAAAGTAACTGCCTCTTTGAATTGGAAGGCATCTTTTGACTCTATTTTTTATGGAAGAAAGAAGATGAGTGCAGACAATATTTTTGATTAAAAAAAAAGGTGACAAAAAGTAATTGAAACAAATTGAATTAGTTTATAATTACGTAATGTGATTTCAAATTGAATTAGTTTTGGATAATCTATAACACTTTGCATTGTATTTTATATTACATACTTTAATAATTATTTTGGACGGTTTTGGATCACCTGTTGCACTTTTATGTAAGTTATAGATCACTTGTAACATTTTTATATAAAAATCATAAATAATTGTAAAAAATGTAAGAACTTATATATCAATGATCCTACCATTCTACACAAGTTTGTTTGCATATGAAAACTTTTTTACAAATTTAATAAAGAAGCATGTGACACTTTTTCTTTAAAAAAAGTTTCAAATTTAGTTTTAAAAATATTACGTGTATGTTATAAAATAAAAATATTGATGATAAGGGTAAAAATAGTTCCTATTTCAAAAAAATAATGTCTGTAAAATAAAAAAATGTCACACGCTTCTATACCAAAAAAGTGAAAATTAAAAAAATAAGGGTGCCACGCTCTCTTGTGTTGAGTGGAGTATTTTGTCGGAGAGTACATCTGCCGGATAGGAGACTCTTTTTATGTAGTGAGATTTATAAATATCACAATATATTCAAAAACATACTATTAACATTTTTTGCTGTGGTGAATGTTACGTGTGACTTTGGAAAATCAAAAATGGAAAAAAAAAAAAAAAAAGCGACAAAGGTTTATATATACAATTTACAAAAAGATAACCTCAAAGTCAAAAGATTTTTTTTCTTTTTCTACGCCATTTTTTCTAAATTAAGTAAATCCGTCAAACAGTCATGCCCCTTCGAAAACGGTGTTTAATTAATCAGATACAAAGTGCATGCACACTGAGACTGATGTCTATCAGTATTCACTCCCTTTTTTACTTCATACAATATATCTACCAATTCGAAGAGTAAAATTCTATCTTCAGTTTTCTTTATGAGTGCGATCAGCTCCATTTTTTTTTTTAAATTTTTAATTATATTGTTAAAAGTGTTAAAATTCATCCAACTATGATTTTTCATTCACTTTGGAGCACCTACATACATTGTGATACTATATACTCAATATACGCTTACCTCAAGAGTTGTACTTGCACACCAACGTCATACTATATCAATGACGGAGACTTGGAACATCACTATATATCAATGGGAACTTGCATTTGCATACCATAACATTTACACAGCACGTTAGGGATTACGTCACCGAAGGCCTACAATATCATAAATCAACACACCACTACCATGGCCTATGCCTCAATAATGGATTAAATTAATAGAGCCAACGGGCGATGGGAATTATACAGTTACTGGATCAATTCCCACAACTTACCCCAGCAGAAGCCTTCAAGAAAATTGTAGGTGCCACTTAGAGCAAGCCCCAACTTTGAAAAAAATTATATTGGAAAAATAAAAGTTGAAATCGAGATAATGCATTAATTTTAGTAAATTTGAATCACAATAATAATTTAATAAGGGTGAATCGGACAACATGAGATCACTTTCCACGTATAGAAAGAATTAATTGCCTCTTTTTTATTGGAAAAAGACATCTGTTGGAGACAGTATTGTATACATCATTCGTTGTATTCTTAAAAATAATATAGCAAACTTATCATAAACTAACTATTCTTATTTATATTATTTCATGGACCTCTATATGTACATCAACATTCTCTCAAAAATAACACTTTCTCCCTAAATGTATCTTATTGCACAATCGTACGTTATACAAGGAATGCACCCTATAATCTTTCCATCTTTTGACTGTATGTTTTATGGAAGAGGAAGATGAGTGCCAACGGTTTTGGTCAAAAAATAAAAAATAAAAAGATCTAACTGAAGTAATTTTTCAGAATTAAGTTATAGCCACTGTTTTGTTTATAATTACGCTATGCGATTTCCAATTGAATTAGATTTTTGTATCCTCTATAACCGTGTGGTGATGCATTTCATGTTGTATATCTTATTAGATTTTAGATCATTTATAAATCCTTTTGCGAAAACTAGTATTCGAAAGTCATATGATCCGACGCAAGTTTGTTTGCACGTGAGCGCTTTTTTTTTTTTTAGAAAGATAAAGGTGTTAGAAGAGTTGGTTACAATTTCTAATGGTTGTGCAAACATAGTGAATGTGTTGGGCTGTTGCTTTTTTTTTTTTTTTGGCGGGTTGGCAAGTTTCAACAATTCTATTGCATCAAAGATAATTATTTGCAGAAGGGTTTGAATAACCTAAAGATAGTGAATACGCGCATCAACCTTTCTCCAATAATTTGGCTAACGACATCTTGTTTTGTCGTTTGTTTGTTTTTGTTGTGTTTTGCAGATCATTTGAAACTGGTAAAAGAACACAAATTAACGCGTGACTTTGGAAAAATGAAAGGTGACAGTCTATAAATGCACATGACTCCAGCAAACGTGTGGCTTTAGAAAAATAAAAAGTGCCAACGTCAAAATAAAAAAGATATATAACCTAATTCAATGTGGAGCCTTTTTCTTTTTTTCTTTTGCGGTCTTTCTACCCTTTTTCATATTTTTGTATGTCAGGTTAATTAATTAAATTGGTCAAAGTCAAGCAGTCACACCCCTTCCAAAACGGTGTTTAATTAGAGACAAAGTGCACTGCACACTGATATCTATCACTTCCTTTTTACTTACTTACTTCGTAGAATAATCGTGCGCAATATTTCTACCAATTCGAAGAGTATTATTCTACCATCTGCTTTTCTATAACAAATACTTCTTCTGTTACATTAGGAAAGTCTATTTTAAAAAATATTTTTTGTTCGATTAGAAAAGTTCACTTTCGAATTTGTTTTACACATAATACACTTACTAATATAATCACGCGTGGTTACAATTATTCCATACTTGAAAAATAAGAATATAAATGGAATAAATAGTGTCAAATTAACTATTTTAAATATTGTATTTTCACATTCATAATAAGTTATACTCTTGTCAAGATAAACCCTTCTAATGAAACAAAGGGAGTATCATATTTGATGACTAATAGTCGATATAATGTGAATAATTTAAACTAACAATTAGAAGGTACAAACCTCTAAAAATCCTCTATCCAAGACAGTGCCAAGATCGTTACGCCTTTTGTGCTTTGTGCGGGTCGGAACTTAATTACACCGAATTAAGCCTATATATATACACGTCTAAACAGTACTAATCCATAGAGATTTAAACAGTAAAATAATTAATTGATATTGCACTGAATAAATCGCATACCAAAATATTTATTTATTCAATTTCGAATCTTTTACTAATCTTTTGATAAAAACCTCTAATAGATGGTATAAAAATAATGAAGTACTTGTTTTTTTATACCGAGAATAACTCTCATTTATTCTCGTGAGTGTAACGGCAACAACGATATTATATGAATATCTTGGTGATCACTTGTATATCTTGGTGATCAATTTTTATATTTTTTTTTCTTAAAAGGTATTGTGGTAAACTTAAACTAGTAAGTAATTATTGTAATTGAGAATCAAGTCATGGTTCAGTTATCACGTACAAACGAATCTAGCATAGATGAGATTGTCTCAAACAAGGAAAATGTTCCTTCTAATTTCTTATGTTTTACTTCTAAGAGTCAATAACCATCTAAAATTGTGTTGTGTTCAAATAAGTCACCCATGTTATAAAATGAGGAAAAATATAACTCATTTACGTGTAAATGCACGTTAAGAAAAAAATGACCAATTTTGTTAAATAAAACATCGGGGCTTACTTGGACGGAATGGGATGTTAGAATCTTTGTAGTATTACTCGAATATGACTTTTTCATTAAGAGGGAATGAATAGATAATTTAACTAACAAATTAAACAAAATGATATTTTCATTCAAAAATTTTTGAAAAACAAAACAAAACAAACCCAACGTACTTGTGTCCTGACCAAACACAATTTATTTATGAAAGAACACTTAAAAATAAATTATCATCTCACAGTTTGACCGCTGAACCACACCCGATTATATATGCATGCCCCGCAAAGAACCCCTCTTATATTCCAAACAATATCCTTGCAATGGATAGACATTTCCTTGCAGTTCTTTTGATTCATTCTCTAATGTTCATCACCTTTTGCTTAGCCATCAAACACTCAAACAACATTCAAACTGATACATCAGCTCTTCTATCCCTCAAAGCCCACATCAGTTCAGATCCTTTTCAAATCTTGTCCAAAAACTGGTCTTCATCTTCCTCTGTTTGTGACTGGACTGGTGTTCAATGCGGCCATCTCCACCGCAGAGTCACTGTTTTGAATATTTCCGGTATGTCTCTCACCGGCATCGTACCTCCAAATTTGGGTAATCTCTCCTTTCTTGTTTCTCTCGACATGAGAGAAAACTATTTCCATGGAACTCTGCCTCAAGAATTGTCTCGATTACGCAGAATAAGGTCTGTCAGCTTAGGTTCCAACAACTTTAGTGGACCAGTTCCTTCTTGGTTTGGACCGAAACTTCAAATCTTGAATTTAACTCGAAATGAGTTTAGTGGATTTGTTCCTTCTTCTATCTCTAACTTCTCAAAATTAGAATATCTGAATATTCGAGGTAATTCACTCACGGGAAACATTCCTCATGAGATTGGGAATCTCCATAGCTTGAGAATTCTTGATTTTCAATTAAATAGTCTTTTTGGTTCCATACCTTCCTCCATCTTCAACATCTCAACGTTGGAGTTTGTGGCTTTTACAGATAATAGTTTTACAGGAAGTCTTCCAGATGACACTTGTCAACATCTTCCAAGTCTCCGAGGACTTTATGTAGCTAAGAATCACTTAACTGGTCCAATCTCATCCAATTTATCCCATTGTTCGCAACTTCAAGTGCTTGCATTATCATACAACAATTTTATTGGATCCATTCCAAAACAACTTGGCAACTTGGAGATGCTAGAGACATTATTCCTCGGAGGCAACAGTTTACAAGGTATAGTACTATTCATTAATATAAACTACATATTTCGTTAAGGTATGTTTGGAAACGTGATCTCATTTTTATTTTATAATAATTTTTCATCATTTTCAAAAAGTATTTTTACATTTTTAATACAACTTTTTACATAATACATCGTTATACATTTTCAATGCAATTTTAATAGGTTAAAATCAGAATCCAATCAAGATTTGAACCAAATCTTGTGAATTACAAATCAGGTCATTCTGTCAATACCTCTGTTAATTGATAATGGAAGCACTTGACTTTGGCTTTATCTCTAAAAATGTTCTTCCGTTAGCAGTTATAGGAGGCCCTTGACAGAATGATCAATTCAGAAACTTTTTATAATATTAAATGATCTGATTTTAGTTTTTTTAAAGTTCAGTGACCTAAAGTTAAAACCCTATAATAGTTCATTGACCTGATTTGTAACGCACTCTTTTATCAATGACTTTTACCTTAAACAATTACATTAAACAGATCGATGAATTCTTATTCTCTAATGTAGAAAATGTGGAATTGAATCTTGTAATGAGTATAAAGTTGTCGAGAATGGATCCACAAAAATAATTTAACAAAAAAAAGAAAAAGAAAAAAGAACAGTGCTCTCTTTTTCAACATGTGCTAGTAGTGTATATATGATCCTTTCTTACACTTCTAATTGAGAAAAGATTTCAAATTATATTTTGTACAAAATTTACAGGAATGATTCCCAGGGAGATCGGTAACCTTAGTAAACTTATTGTCTTTCGCATCGAACTCAACCAAATTTCAGGTAACCTTAATTATGATGTTTTAGTTTGCTATATATAACCTGTTCCTCGTAATACTTGCGGAGGTCAAATAGCACTTCGACTAATCGAAATTAAAATTAGATGTTTTGCAATAAATACCATTTTAATTGTTTTGTAGATATATTGAAAAAAAAAAATTGTTTACTTGACCCAGTTTATAATTTAGAAAATATGACTTAATAAAATAGAAATCTGTATGCTTATAACATGACTTCATGTTACTCTCCCCCGGTTCCATCAGGGAATACAATTTATTACTATGATGTTTAGTACACAATATAATTTTAGACATGTTGATTGTTAAAATGGGGTGCTAAAGATTCAAGACAGGGTAAAGTACAAATTATCCTATCGTGATTTGATAAATAGACAGTTTACTTCCTATGATCTAAAGGTGGGTAATTTTAATCTTGTGGTTAAAAAATTGACAACTTACCCCCTTCCCTCTTTTTAATCTATTTCTAACCAAGGGATAGAGGGGTAAATTATCTTTTTTTCAAACCATACACTAATACAAAACACACTATTGGATGCGGGGTTTGCGCTGCCCTCGTCTCTAATGCGGGCAACACCATATTGTTGGCACCCACCTCCAATAAGAGTATTGGAGGCGGGTCCTTCGAAACCCTCCTCCAATACTCCTCGTATTGGATGCGGGTGCTTCGAAACCTGCCTCTAATAAGAGTATTGGAGGCGCGCGAGTCCTTTCAAAACCCGCCTCCAATATTGCTATTGGAGGCCGGTGACAACAATACGGCGGCGCCCCTATTGGAGGCGGGGGCATTGCAAAACCCGCATCCAATAGCATGTTTTGTAGTAGTGATAGGACAGTATGGTGTCCATTGTCAAACTTTGGAGATAAATTGTCCATTTTAAATCAAGGGAGCAAATTGTCCACTTTCAAATCATAGAAGGATAAGTTATTTATTTGTCTAATCATAATAAGGTAACTTACATTTAGGGTGCGCTTGGTTCATAGATATAAATGAGAATGATAATAGTGGAGAATAATAATCGTTATAATTATAATTGTGATATCTGTTGGTTTGTAGTGAGGACTATCATTATCGTCGATAGTGTTTGGTTTTACAAAAAAATAAGTATGATTTAGAATAAAAATCATTTTGATATTTTGTTTATTTTGCATTAATCTATTAAAATATTCTAAAACAAGTATGTTTAAATGTATTTCAATAATAATTATTATCAATTAAAAAAAAACAAGTAGTAATTTTCCTTTTCTTTACCCTATTCGCTTCTCATCACATTATTCCTGTAAGAAGAAAAATTAAATGTATAACATCTTCTGAGCTTAATTAAATAATTCTAAATTCAATCCAAACATTGTTATGATTTCCAAGATAATTAAGTCATTAATTACACCATTTGTTTCATTTTATTTTTCATGTTTTACACACCACCACGTATCTATAAATTTGACAACATACATATGACACATCAAGTTTTATTAGTTAATCTACATACATGACACATTGTGAACTAATATAAAAGACAAGTTTAATACAATAATCCTTCAATACTTCATTTTTCTCTGGTAATTATAACACCAAGCTAAGTTAACACTTCAATCATCAATTGAGTAATTAACCTCATTCGGAACATGCTTGGAAAATGTAAAGTTATAAACATGAAAAAGAAAAAAAATCTAAAGCTATTTTGTTACATAGGACTTGTTTAACACTTCAAGCTCAGTACTCTCCTTCTTCTTTCTAATTTGATGCGTAAAGGTCGTCTTCCAATTGGAAAAATTTGCATATAAAGACAGAAGTCACAAAACCCCTACTTTGGAAAGTCAAGTCTTCGTCTTATCTTGTGTACTTATAATAAGTGTCGCAATGAAATTAACTTGAGTGAAGTTATACTAGCTTCAATTGTAAATCACTCAAAATTGACACTTCTATCTCTTTCATCAAATCAATTCACTGAATCAATTCCCGAATCACTTGGGAATCTTGAAATTCTATGAAAGCTACATATTTTTAATAACCAATTGACTAATTGCCTCAATAAAAAATCAATTGACTAGTGATCCAACATTTTTAGAGTTAGATTTCTTCACTTAACGAAATGCAAGTCTTTCCTCTTTAGAATAAATAGATGTGGCTAATAATCCACTTAGTGTAACTCCCATATTCCATTAGAACTCTTTCTACTTCCCTTACAAATTTTCTTATAGGCAAAACAAATATTAATGGCTCCATACCAAGTAAAATAGGAAAACCTAACTAGTTTAATTAAGTGAGTGTGGAGTGGGACTGTTCCTATAAGATTTTGGCTAAATATTTAGAGTTTTCAAGCGCAACCAGACGCGTATATGGCCTATTTGCATAAAATAGCGTTAAACAGCAAAATAATGGGTTCGTTATATGATTGGTAACATTTCTAACATACAACAAGACTTATTGGTTAATAGAAATATTGAATTAATCCAATAATTATGTAGGTCATTGTTTCTATCAATCTAAGTTTGATTTATAGTCCAAAAGATATCAAACTGGTTGTTCTTACGCCTACATATCCAACAAGAGTTTTACTCTTCTTGTTCAAATATTTTGAAATATAGGGATAATTTTTGGAAAAATAATTTGTATTTAAAAAAATTAAATGATTTAATTAGTTAAAATGGAGTAACAATTCTATGATTATTCCTTGGTCTAAAACCATTAAACTGAATAAAATCATGCGTTTTTAGTATTGAACAATATCGAAAAGAAGAAAAAGAAAAGGCTCTTTATGGCAAAGTGAGTATTTATTTTTCTAATAATGACGTCAAGACTATTTTCTAATTTAAAAAGATAGTCTTTCTGATATGTGATTCTACCACTATTTAACCACTATGATCTCAAGTTTTATAAAGGCGAAATAAGTTACATATTAATATCAAAGTGTTGTTGCTTGTAGGTGCAATACCTGAAGAATTAAGCAATCTTCACAATTTAGAGGAACTTTATTTGGCAAATAATTACTTACATGGTTCTATACCAGTTGGGATCTTCAACCTTTCAACATTAAGTGATCTTCAATTCTCAATTAATGATCTCACAGGAGAACTTCTACCAAATATTGGTTATCAATTACCACATCTACAATATCTTTCTCTTGCTGTAAATAGCATGAGTGGAGTTGTACCATCTTCAATTGTAAATTGTTCCAAACTGAAAGTTATATCTCTTACATCAAATCAATTCACCGGTCCAGTTCCCAAATCCCTTGGCAACCTTGAACTCCTAGAAAAGCTATTTCTTGCTGATAACCACTTGACTAATGATCTAACATCTTCAAAGTTAGATTTTCTTACTTCCTTGACACATTGTGATTCTTTGAAATACGTAGAACTGAGTGCAAATCCACTCAATGGAATTCTTCCAGATTCCATTGGGAATTTTTCTACTTCCCTTCAATATTTTTGTATATCGATGACTAATCTCAGTGGCCCCATACCAGCTAGAATAGGCAATATAAGCAGTTTAATCATGATTTCTTTGGAGGTCAATAAGTTGATTGGAGATATTCCAAGATCAATATGGGATTTACAAAACCTTCAAGTATTATCCCTGGGGGAAAATAAATTAGGGGGGTCTCTAGATAAATTTTGCAAAATGAATAGACTAGTTGAGTTGTCCCTAAGCCAGAACCAAGTTTCAGGGCCAATTTCAAATTGTTTTTGCAACATCACTTCACTGAGAAAAATAGACCTGGATTACAACTTATTGACCTCAAGTATTCCTACAAGTTTCTGGAATCTCTCAAATCTCATCGAGCTCAACTTTGCCTCTAACTCATTGTCTGGATCATTTCCTATGGAAATTGGAAATTTGAAGGCCATAATATCAATGGATTTGTCCATGAATAAAATATCAGGAGTTATTCCAAGCACATTGGGTGGTTTACAGAACCTGCAAAATCTTTCTTTAGCAAAAAACCTACTAGAAGAATCCATACCTGAATCATTGGGAGGAATGATAAGTTTAACATCCCTTAATTTGTCACATAATGGCCTCTCTGGTTCAATCCCCAAGTCACTGGAAGCAATTCGATCACTCAAGATCTTTGATGTATCATATAATCATTTAAGTGGTGAGATTCCATCAGGGGGGCCTTTTAGAAACTTCACAAGTGAATCATTCATTTTCAATGATGCACTATGTGGGGATCTAAAATTGCAGGTCTCAGAATGCCAAGCAACTCAAATGCATAAACTGAAAGTGAAAAAGGTGCTTCCACTCAGTTTGGTCCCACTAGTGTTTACTATTTTGGTTGTCTTGACTCTTGCATATACATTTTGGAGACACCGAAGAAATAGTGAGATTCCCAGTGCAACGAATGTGTTCGATCTGGCAGAAAAAGAAAGAATAACTTATTACGAACTTCTACAAGCAACAAATAGGTACAATGACAGCAACTTCCTTGGTTCAGGAAGTTTTGGATCAGTTTATAAAGGAATTCTTAATGATGGAAGGCATGTAGCTGTCAAAGTATTTAATCTACAATTAGAAGGTTCACTGAAGAGTTTTGATGTGGAATGTGAAGTACTTTGTAACCTTCGTCATAGAAATCTAGTGAAAGTCATTAGCAGTTGCTCTAATGAAGATTTTAAAGCCTTGGTGCTTGAATACATGGCTAATGGAAACCTTGAGAAATGGTTGCATTCTGGTAATCAATTCCTAAATCTATTGCAAAGGTTGAACATAATGATAGATGTTGCATGCAGTTTGCAATATCTACACCAAGAATATTCAACACCTGTGATTCATTGTGATTTGAAGCCAAGTAATATCCTCATTGATGAAGACTTTGTCGCCCATCTAAGTGATTTCGGAATTGCTAAATTTCTGGGAAAGGATGAAAGCTTTGCATTAACCAAAACCTTAGCTACAATTGGCTACATTGCACCAGGTAATGTTGTTTTCTTGTTTTTCATCTGTTTCATACCTTAGTTAATTATCTCAAACAATTTTTTGGTTGATTGTGACTTTTTGTAGAATATGGAATGGAAGGATTGGTATCAAAAGCATGTGATGTCTATAGTTACGGAATCCTCCTTATGGAAGTCTTTACAGGAAGAAGGCCTACTGATGAAAAATTTGGTGAAACTTTGAACATTAAGAGTTGGGTAAATGATTGCCTGCCTTCAGTTGTTGAAATCATAGATGCAAATTTGCTGAAGGTGAACGAAGAAGAATATTCCAATTCCAATGAAACGTTGAAGTGCATCTCATCAATCATGGAAGTGGCCTTGAAATGTGTTCTTGAATCTTCTAAAGAAAGGCTCGCAATAAGTGATGTTTTTCATTCACTCAAAAAGATCAAAGTTAGATATGTTGCATGTCATATGGGTGATTGAGCTCTACATGTTATTTGTGATATGTTTTCTTTCCTTTTTGTTTGTTATTGATTTTATTTTCTTTAGTTTTATTCTTGTTTGAACTATATTCCTGAATTCAAAGTTTAAGCTTCTGACTCTAAGGAGCTGCAATTGCTTTTAGTAATAATGATTAAGGGAATATTTTTAAAGAAAAAAAAACATCTATAAGAATATAACAGAGCTGAGCAAATAGGGCTTACTCAAGCGCACGTGCCAATTAATTCAACGTTTGATGTATTTCGTATTGAGTTTAGCTATGATATATTGCATATTATGCAGTGCATGTCCTAAAAAATAATTGAAAAGGACCCCAAAAAAAATAGGGCAAACACCTCAAAACTCCCCTGTGGTTTGCAAAAGCTACACAGAACCCCCCTGTACACAAAAAAAAAAAAAGGTACTTATCACCCCCCGTGCTTTTTCGAAGTCTGTAAAGTGACGGAAATGACTCAATTTAACAGCGCATGTGCATCTCACGCGTCTCTTGACAAGTTGATGCCAAAGTAATTGGGTTTGTGACCAAAATACCCCTATCACCATCATCTTCATACTTCTATTTTTTTTGGTTTCTGAAGAAAAGGATTTCCTGGAAATCCTTTTCTTCAGACCTTTTTTTTTTTCATTTCAGTTTTCGAGAATCGTTTACTTCATGTTTAATCACATTCATCTTCACCATCGAACAAAGATGAGGAACCGAAGACGACGAACCCACAAATGAAGGCTTTGAACGCGACGACAACGCGAAGAATGATTGAAGACGAAGACGATAACGCGAAGGAAGGTTCTGCAATTTCTAGTGACTCTAAATCCGGAAATATTTCCGGCTACTCCATTGCCGAACCCAGCTTTGCCGTCGTCATCTTCTCAGTTGTTGCAGAAGCAGCAGAAGATCGCAGAAGAAGAACTGAAGAAGAAGTGAATGATTTTTGAATTTTTTTTTTGGTTATTTGGGTAATTTGAGAGTTAATGTGAGGGTAAATTGGTCAATTCACCATCCCGCTGTTAGTTTTAGTCATTTTCGTTACTTTACAGATTTCAAAAAAATAAGAAGGGGTGATGAGTAGCTTTTTTGTTGTACAGGGGGTGATAAGTAGCTTTTTGAAACAACAGGGGAGGTTTTGAGCTGTTTGCCCAAAAAAATATAATGTGATAATTTAGTCATTTATTGGAAAAAAATAAAATTTTAAGGCGGACTTTGAACTCAAAAAAATAAAACCCTCACTCTTGCTTAAACCTTTTTAAAATAAAAATAAATTTTGGCCTTCAGTTGAAAAAAAAATAGTAATTTTTTTTTAAAACAAACATATAAGTGTTCTGAAAGAAGGAAAAAAAATATATATATATATATATATTGTGTGCTGTCATGCGTAACTCTATACCTTTAATTGATTTCGTTTGAACGGTAAGTGTAAATAAAATGAAGTTAGTCGTGAAAATTGACATGAATTTTTAATATATTAGACTTATATTTGTGGGCCTAGATATTTGAAAATATTTTTAATTCTTAGGGCCAGTTTGATAGAAATTAATGCTTATATCTGAATGCTTAATGACGAAACCATAATGCTGAATTGATTAAACACTTAACATCTTAATGCTGAAATATATTTTTTGAACCTCTGAATCATAATGCTAAATCACTCGATCTTGTTTGATAAATATGCTGATCTTATTGCTGAAATTCTTAAAATATACCATTTTATCCTTATGTTGTATTTTTTATATTTATATATGCGAAATATCAAATTTTATTATAAATCATCAATTATGATTATAAAAAACATAACGAAACAAATAAGATAAAACACATTAAATTCATGGGTAAATAAATCATTACCCCCCTGTGATTTCGAAAACTTATGTTTCACCCCCTTATAGTTTAAAAAGTTACCATGCACTCCCTTAACTTTCTTTAACTATGTAAAGTGGACAAAAATAACCAAAATACCCCCACATCTAAACTGTAAAAATGACCAAAGAAAGTTTAAATGCGGGTATTTTGGTCATTTTTGTCCACTTTATATAGTTCACGAAAGTTAAGGGGGGTGCATGGTAGCTTTTTAAATCATGAGGGGGTGATGCATAAGTTTTCGAAATCACAGGGGGGTAATTGTGTATTTACCCTAAATTGAATGATGAAAAAATATAAAAATAATTATTACAATTTATTAAAACCCCTAAAAATGAAAAAAAAAATGAATCCATTATTGTAGTCTAAAAGAAATTAAAATTTTTACAATAAAATTCATATATGATTAACAAACTATATAAGTAATATAAAACAAATCATACGAATGTGATTTATAAAAACATGCAAATGATATAATTTATTAAATAAAATTTTAATACCAAATGTAATAGTAAAAATAAAACAAATTTTATTTGACAATATTTATAATGAAAAATTTTAAAATATGTGGTATGCTAATGAAGAAAAATAAAATTATTCTTATAGTTAAATCAATATAAATAAAATAAAAGGGGTAGTTTCGAAAATCAAATATGAATTGTTTAAAGAATTATTATGTGGAGCATTAAGCGATAAACAATAAACTGACTTTTTCTGCTTAATTTTTTGTAAAGGAAATAAGCAATGCTTAAACGATTAAGAGGTTTGAGTTTTCGTTATCAAACACACTAAAAGTCATTATCTCTTAATAAAATAATGTTAAGCATTAAGTTAGGTTATCAAACAAACCCTTAGTCTATTGAGAATATAAAACAAGTGGGTCATAAAATTGTTTTGAATTATTTATAAACCTACTACTAAATTATAAGACATTTATATAAATTTGGGCCCCTAATTTTTTTGGGCAGGACAATGGCCCAGGTTGCTCCCCTCTATGGGCCGGATCTGATATTATGTTCAGGCTCTGATTTATTGAGTGTGCTGATGTATTGCGATTATCAGTTTAGTTGTTAAAATATCGCATAACTAGTTTAGTTTTGATGTATCATGGATTAAGTTCAACCTCTGGTGTATTGATTTAGTGTAGCTGTTGAAGTATCGCGTATCAAATTTAGCTGATTATGTATTGCATATAGAGTTTAACATATAATGTAACGAATTTAATATCTGATATATCGCGATTAATTAATTCATTATATTTAGTGCAACAAACTTTGAGTTTTAGATGAGATGAAATTGCACCCATTTTCCAATAAGACTTCAAAGCAGATGCTATAGAAAATGTATTAGGAAACACCCCAACAACATGAAGTTGTACGAATAAAACGACAACGTCAAAACGACTACGCTGAGAGAGAAACCTATTCTATATGCCAGCGAGATATCATGTTTACCTATAATACTAAACTCAATATTTCAACACATAAAAATAATGTACATGTTTTAAGAACACATAATACTTATTATTTTGTCACCAACGTTATATTTCAGAGATTAAACTCAAAATTTGAGCACCAAAAAGCTATATGCAATACTTCAGCACATATATTCAATGAACACGATTTACACCATATTTTAGAGCAAATTCGCTCTTGTTTGACTTGCCATCATAGTAAATAATTTATAAAATTATAATGTCAATTCATATATGTTAATTAAAATTTTGATATAATTCAATTATTTTTAGTGACAATTAGGTTGAATGAAATCAATTAGTCCGTCCTCAACTAGTTATACGTTTTTGTTCTTATTTTTAGTTGAACAAGGTAGGGATGTTTTCAGTTTATTACCTTTTATATTCTTATTAATATATAGTTATTTATAATCCACACTACTACAAAAATGACTTTTAATGGCGGTTTTTAAGGGCTTTTAAGGGCTTTTAACGGCATATTTCACTCATTTCAAACAAAGATAAGAGAAAGCGAGGAGGAGAAAGTGTTATTTGCAATACACAAGTGCCATTATCCAATTTAAATCAAAGGAACCCCAAAAAAGTGGACTTATAAAGGGTAAAATTGATAAAACACTTGACATTTCACAACTTCAACTAATGAGAACAATCATTTCACTAAAGGATAAAAACAAAATAGAGTAAGAACGGTAAAAGCTTGAAGGAGAAGTTCACTCATTTTAAACTCTCCTTTCCTAAAACAAGACAAGCTACACTCAAAAGGTACTTTGTGCTTTTGCAATAAAGAAGCTTTAAATTGATGCAAAGATAGCTTTACTTTCAAAAGATAAGAAGCATTCAAGACATTAAACCAAGGGAACCCCCAAAAAGGAACCCTATAAAGCTTAAATTTCACAATTTCAACTCAACCACCAAGCATTTTCCCCATTATCACTAAAGGAGGAATACTAAATCGCCTAAGAACCGAAATCAAACACCAATGTTCTCAAATTAATCAAGCAAAACCGAAATCAAACACCAAGGTTCTCATCTTAATGAAGCAAAACCGAATTGAAAAGGTACTTAAATGAAATCCGAATCAAACACCTAGTTCTCAACTTCCTCAAAACCAAATACGAAATACAACAACCAAACCAATTCAACCACCAATCGAGCAAACCCAAAACAATCCAAGCATTCATCACTATTAACAAACTCGAAAGCAACATTGTGAACAAAAAACCCTAGTCCAATCGCAAGTAAAAAAAGGAAGGTAAAATTTTGAAAGCTTTAAAATGCAAGCATAGAAGTCGGCAAAACCTTATGTAGGATTGCAATCCTATAACCAAGGGACCCTATAGTCGAAAATATTGTTGGGGAAATTGGAAGAAATGATCTCTGGGGTCCGTGACACCTATAGCTCGAACCTTGGTGAGCTAGGTCTGAGCAGCAACCCCAAACAGCCTCCGGGAAGCGAGGGCGACGGTTGGACGTCTGGGGGTGGCGCCGGCGATGGCTCCCGGGCGAAGAAAATGAAGACGGGTCGGGAGAGAGGAGAGGGAAACAGGGGACTGCAGGGGCGAAGCAGGGGAAAGATGGGAAAATTAGAGAAGCAAACCACCTAATTTGAATTTAGACCCGATACCATTCTACGGCAGGTCAAAAAAAACCGCCGTAGAATCTACAGCAGTTTTTTTTGACCCGCCATAGAATGGTTGTTTCTACGGTGGTTTTTTTTGACCTGCCGTAGAAAAGTGGGAAAAATTGGAGCCAATTCCCACCTGCGCATATTTTCCTATTAATTTCTATTTTTTTCCTTTTTGTACATTAACCCCACAATTTTGTAAATATAATATTAAATACCCAATTTACATTATATTTATTAATTATGTACAGAAGCTCGCCTTTTTATGAAACATTTAATAATTAAATTTCAAATTTTCCCGTGAACCATTCCACCAAAAACATTTCATGTACTGTTACATAATAATCATAGGGAAACCTCAAAATTAATAAATTTCGTAAAAGTACATGTAAGTTTCGGTAAAGTAATAAGCTTCATTATATTTATAAATTTTCTGCCTTTTCGACTTGAGCGAATGGGATAAAATAATCAAATCGCTAAATGCGTTAAGTAGTGTAAGAAAAATGAATTCTTAAGGGCCCAATAAAAAATAAAGCAATACTTACTGGATTTCATTAGCTATATATATGTAATTAAGGACGTTAATATTAATCAAATATTTATAGTGAATTACATTAAATTTATTAAGTTGCTCAATATAATGTATTTTATTTACTTGCAATGATTGATCATTATTAAATTGCATATTCAATATTAGAGTGCCAAAAATTTTGCGTTTAATTTACAAACCAGAAAAAATTAGGGACTAATATGAATAGATCGGGGGGCGCGCGGTAATTTCATAACTGCCTCATTTTTCTATGGCGGTGTAACATCAACCGCCGTAGAAGGCCACTTTCTATGGCGGTTCAAATTTAAAGCGCTGAAGAAAGTGGCTTTCTAAGGCTGTTTATGTTAAACCGCCGTAGAAAGTGTCCGAAATTAAGGTTTTCTTTTTTTTTCGTAAAATAACCCCAAAATATTTCGCATTTAATATTTAATATGCAATATAATATTGATCAATTTTTACAGTAAGATACATTTTATTTATTAATTATACTGATGGAAAAAAGAAGTAATTAATAAATTTCAAATTTTCATTTAACCAATTAACTGTTTTGGGGTCACAATTAAATTTAAATATCTAATACACAATAATTATAGGACCAATTAAAAATAAAGAATTTTCATTGAACTTATGGTAGGTTTTGTACTATTCAGTTTATGTGTTCTTAATTAATTATCTCAGTTTAATAATTAAAGGCAATCAATAATTGCAATTATGTTAAGATAAATCATTCATAGCGGCAATGAATTAGTACTCTTTACAATTGGGTACAAGTACTTAATGTCGTATCCATGTATAGTCTTAATAATTTTCAATCGTTTCTGTATATCTCGTATACATGCATGCTAGTTAAGAGGCGAAAAATAGAAATAGGTTACCGCCGGTACGAAATGCGCCTCAATAGAAATTATATTGAAGAATCTCTCTAAAATAATAAAGATTTATTAATCGATAAACGAATAATTAATTCATTTAGTGGTCAATAACTAACCTCGCTAAATGAATATCTTTTTTCCGATGCATAGAAAATTAATTTATCAAGAGTTAAATGTAAAATCAAAAAAAAAATCATTGTAGAGCTTTCCCTGTAAATTTTACCAAAAACTACTCCTAGTTAAATAAACATTAAACATTTAATCAAAAATAAAAAACAAGGAAATCAATTTGCCAGAAAATTCGACAGAGTCTCCCCTATAAATGTAACATACTCCCTGTCAAAGATATGCACATAATTAAATACTTAATTAAGATTCCAACAACTTCAAATAATACGGAATTCAGTTTTAAATCAATTCCGACAGAGTCTCGCCTGTAAATTTAACCAAAACACCCTGTCATCCTAACATCAACACAAAAGCTTCACACAATATCCATCAATAACAAATTCATTTCTAAACATTTCGATATATGTAGTTCCCTGAAAATTTTATCCCGGGATTGCGCGGCTTCATCCAAATTGTGACCTGTTTCAATCACACATTAAGAAGGATAAAAATACATGTTGTTATAAAATTATGTCCACATAGTTTCATTAAAATCAAATATTCATATATAAATACACACACACACACACAAAAATAAACAATATACCTGAAAATGATTCTTAACATATTATCTTTATCTTATGGGACACTTGATCCTCGAACCATAATCTTTCGCTGTCGTCATCGCGAAGTATGTATTTATCAAGTTCCCTATCTTCTTCAACTGCTGTCAATTCAGGTAACCCACTAGAGAAAGGGCCCACCTCATAAAGCCCTTCTTCTGTATCAATCCCTTCCACTCCGTGATGTTGTTTACCACGAAGAACAACAGACCAATGTTCGTCACAAGGATCGGTGATATAAAAAACTTGTTTCGCCTGCGATGCAAGTATAAATGGTTCCCCCTTGAAACCCTCTCGATTAAGGTCAACCAAGGTAAAATCCAATGGATCATTAGTTCGAACCCCATTATTGTTATCAACCCATTTGCATCGAAATACAGCTACTTTGAAACAAACATAGTCAAGCTCCCAAATATCTTCGATCACCCCGTAATCTGCCATGCTTACATACATTGGATTTTTATCCTTCCTGCTAGAAACATGTAAAGCCTCCGATATTAATGTAATACCACTGTTTTGTGCCGTGCTCTTCTTATCTTGTCTCTTAGTAGCAACTGAATATCCATTTATGTCATAGCCTGAAAATGCTCGTACCACATGGCTGGGCTTAAACGCCAACCATTTTAATGTCTCTGAAACGTCTTTGCCCATGACAGCATTACCAAACCAATTGACAAATGTCCGAATATATTCATTGAGCACATTTTTATCCGTCCAAGCAGGATAAGACTTTCTTATTGAACGCATATGGTCTCTCACATAGGGCTCAACTTCTTCAGAATTGCGCAGTATGTAGAGATGCGCCCATACCTGTAATCATCAATTCAACATTAGAAGGCGTTAACATTTTTCCTCCCCTTGTGCCCATACCTGTAATCCTCCCATCGTGCCGATTCTTAGATATTCCAATTGATGTTGTATCGGCTAAGTACTTAGTGCAAAAATCAATTACCTCCTCAGCTATATAACCTTCAACAATACTAGCATCATGACGATAACGATTCTTAACATATCCCTTAAAGACTTTCATATATCGCTCGAATGGGTACATCCATCGCAAATGAACTGGCCCGCAGATTTTTATCTGTCTAACCAAATGAATCACCAAATATACCATAGTATCAATAAAGGCGGGTGGAAAATACATTTCTAATTGACAAAGGCCAACAATTATTTCATCTTGTAACTGATCAAGTATTTTGCGAGCGATAACCTTGCTACATATAGCATTGAAGAAGAAACAAAGTCTTGTTATACTGGACTTAACATGCTTGGGTAATATCGAACGAATAGCTACAGGCAACAATTGTTGCATTAAGGCATGTCAATCATGAGATTTCAAACCAACAAGTTTTAAATCTTTTACAGAAACAAGTTTACTTACATTTGAAGAATATCCAGATGGAACTTTGATGCTACTCAAACTTGAACACAATTGTTTTTTTTCTTTTCTGGACAAAGTGTGACAGGCAGGTGGTAGATATGTGCGTTGTCCTCGAGCTACCGATGCTAAATTTGATCTTATGTTCATATCAACCATATCAAGTCTCGCGTTATAATCATCCTTAGCTTTCCCAGGTATGTTCAAAAGTGTACCTAACAAGCTTTCACAAATATTTTTCTCAATATGCAAAACGTCGAGACAATGTCTGACATCCAAGTTCTCCCAGTATGAAAGTTCAAAAAAGAAGGATTTTTTCTTCCAACAACATGTATCATTATTGCTTGACTCCGAAGGTTTTCCAAACTCTACATTCATGTCCGTCACACGAGCATTCACCTCTAGGCAGCTCAAGGGTTCTGGAGCTTTTCTAAACTCTTGAAATCCATTGAATGCTCTTTTCATACGGCGATACGGATGAGTCTCGGGAAGAAATCTATGATGCCTAAGGTATACTATCTTCCTCCCATGTGCAAGCTGATAAAAATCTATACTCTGCTCACATATAGGGCATGCTTTATGCCCTTGAACAGAGTACCCAGACAAGTTTTTATATGCAGGAAAATCATTAATGGTACTGAACAACATGGCACGTAATGTGAACATTTCTTGACAGTATGCATCAAACACAAATGCACCTTCATCCATAACTTTTTCAAATCTTCAATAAGAGGAGCAAGATGCACATCGATGTCATTTCCTGGTTGTCGTGGGCCTAAAATCATTAGAGACATAAGTATATACTTACGTTTCATACACAAGTAAGACGGCAAATTGTAAATAACCAACATCACTGGCCATGAGCTATGTGTGCTACTCAGATTGCCAAACGGGTTCATTCCATCAGTACACAAACCAAGCCTCAAATTTCTAGCTTCTCCCCCAAATGAAGGATACATTGAATCAATTATTTTCCACTGATCCAAGTCTGATGTATGCATTATCATCTTGTTATCATCACTGGGAATACACCGATCTGAATGCCATGTCATATATTTTGCATCTTTTGCATTAGCGAACAACCGTTTAAATCTCGGTATTATAGGAAGATACCACAGAACCTTAGCCGGTGACCCCTTCTTTTGCGCATCGGTACAGTCTTCAACCTCATCACATAGCTGCTTCTTTTTGTATCTTGAAGTTTTACACTTAGGACAAAGCAATAAATTCTTATACTCATTCCTGTAAAGGATGCAATCGTTTGGACAAGTGTGGATCTTCTTATACTCTATACCCATTGGACACAAAAAAATTTCGCCTCATAAATTCGATCTGGAAGTTCATTATCTTTTGGAAGCATATCTTTCAATACCCTCAATAAGGCTGTAAAACTAGTATCTGACCACCCATTTGCGGCTTTCAAATTAAACAACTTCAAAACACTAGACAAGCGTGTATATCTAGTGCAACCATTGTATAGAGGCTTCTCATTGTCACCCAAAAGTGAAGCAATAACTTCCGGTTTATCAGCAAAATCCTCGGCCATATCGTCAATCATGTCATCTAATCGATCTCTCGTAATCCCATCATCTCCTTTTGGATGAGATTTTCTTTGCTCAGAAAAACTATCAATACTTTCACCATGCCAAATCCACAATTTATAAGAAGGATCAAATCCATTCCAATATAAATGGAATCTTATTGTATCAGAGTTATCAAATCGCGCACAATTTTTACAAGCTTTACACGGACAATGGACGTTCTTTGTATTCTTATAAGCCAATTCAATGAAATTCTCAACTTCTTTCATATACAAATCGGAGGTCCGATCACCATACAACAATATATTTCGATCCATGCGTAACTAACACCTTGAAATAATTAAAAAAACCAAATAATAATTCAACAAACAATGTAGAAAGTATCAAGTTGCATGCTTGTCTTAACACATGTCATACTAATGTTACTCATATAATCAAAACTAATATAATACCTCAATGAAAAAAATAATGCATAACCAACACATGCACAATAGACATAATCAAATGAAGAAGAACCCATAAGTTTTTCATTTATGCATTTTATCAAACACATGCAATGCATAAAAAAAAATACACACTCTAAGTAGTGCTAATTATATGAACATCATCCAACAAAAACCAAACACTATAAATCATATCTCATCACTAACAAACTATATAGTATAACTAAATAGGGTTCCACAATACTAAGGTTCACCATATATATGGATTATAACTTTCATTTTCACTCTACCATAAATAAAAATAAATTCAATATACACATATCTAATGTACAAGAATAAGCAATTACTGAGAAATTGTAGAAGTTTCTAACCTTAAAGTGGTAAATTTTACCTTCAAATGACGATTCTTTACATTAAACGTATAAAACCGTAGTAGAAATTTGGAGAAGAAGACTTTCGGCCGCGATATGGAGATACACATTGTTATTTATGGTTAATTACGTCAATACAACGGCGGTTTTCAAATAAACCGCCGTAGAATGAGACTTTCTACGGCGGTTAGTTGAAATCCACCGTAGAAAGGCACTTTTTATGGCGGTTGGGACAAACCACCGTAGAAAGTAGGGACTTTCTACGGCGGTTTGCTTATAACCGCTGTAGAAAGAAAACGCCGTAGAAAGTAAGGACTTTCTACGGCGGTTTGTTTATAATCGCCGTAGAAAGTCCCTTTCTATGGCGGTTTTCTCTTTTCCGCCGTTAAAGCTCTATTTTGTAGTAGTGCCATAACTAGTTCCCGTTTTAGAAACGTGATTCTTCCTTCAGAATTTATGAGTAATTCCTAATCAAAACACCATTTTTTATAAGAACTCAAAACGGATCGCTAATCACACGTATGAACATAATTCTTTATTTTTATTTTGTAAAGGTTAAATATTTATAATATACAATTCTTTATACTAAAATATGAATATTTATTTTTAAAAAGCATAATAAAGCTCTTTATCAACTTAAATAAATGAGACTTGCAATATTCTATGTCCCAAGAAGATCAGAACGGTACATAATCCCCAAACCATAGGTTTATCATCCAAATAGGCATTAAATCAATTTGAATGAAATCTCATGCACCATGAATCCATAACAAAATTCACACTTTGGCGGAAGTTTTGTGGTCCAGAGATATTTTAGACAAGTCTTAAATGTGTTATATGAATTTACCTCAATTTGAGAAGGCTGCTGTTATTGTCAGACCAAAAAGCAATAATAGTAGCAAAAAGTAAGAGTCAGAGCAATAAATTACCTTAATTCCAAATTTACCCTTTATCACTTACGGGTTCTCTCCCCCACTTAATCGGTTCTTTTTTCTTTCATTTTCTTTCAAATACATGGTCTCTTCCCTCTGTAGAACTGAACCATCTTCATCATTAGTGTGTTATGTCGATAATCCTGGATCATCTTCACCATCGCTTTACTCACTCAAACATTAACTATTCAATTCTCCATTACTTTACTCACTCGAATCCCACTCTTGAAGGAGGAAACCACCTATCAATTAATTACTGAAACATGGTGATGAAGGTGAAAAAATGCAGATTTATGAGTCCAAAATTCCATCAAACTAAACATAAAATTGAGATATTCATAAAACTCGTACCATGAGCGAAATTTGCATAAATTAGAGTAAAAGTGATACAGATTAACACTAACTCTTGAATGGATCTAAAATCAAAGAAGAAGGCATAACTTCAATTCTCTCTCTCCTATTCTATAGGACTACCGACCCATTGTGAACTTCTGTGTCCAGCTTCTGGTGGTTGCCTTGCACTCGCCCCTGTTAATATTGTGCATATGAGTAATCTCTGAAACCAGGAGATTATCTGGGTTTGGATTCTAAAACCGATTCTCCATGAAAATTCCATCTCATATCCATTAGCTAATGTAAATTTATGGGAAAAAAACTATCACCATTCAGCATTAAAAAAAGAAGAAAAGCCATGAGAAACCAATCCAATATGCTCTGCTTCTGCTTCTGCGTTTGGGAGGTTAATAGCTAAGAGAAGAAATCGGAAGAGGAGGAAAAGTCGATACCGATAAGTTTGAAACGACAAGGCTAGAAAAAATAAGTGAACGGACTGGTAAAGGGTAATTTTGGAATTAAAGTAATTTGTTGTTTTGACTCCTACTTTTTACTCTGGTAATAACAATAGTCATTTGAGAATTATATCATATATTAAAAAAAAATCAATTACATTTCAATTTTTATAACCATTATAACAACATATTCCTTAAATAATGGTCAAAATATTTAGATTTAGTATGATATAAATATTACAACTTTACACTTGTAAGATACATGCGGTATATTATGGTAAACTAGGGGTGAACAAAACTATATCCGTGGTTCAAATCGAATCGCTGATCCAATCCGACTTTTTGGATTGGATTATAAACAAGTGGATTCAGAGTTATCTGAAACCGACTTGCTTTTTAAAGCTAAATCGATCGGACTTTACTCTTTTTCATCTTCTTCCTCAAGTAAGAGTTTCATAGTCGTCATTTCCTGCAAACAATATACAATCCAAAATGTCAGCCAAATTTCTCCTTTCTTTGCGTCGTTTAAATCTTGTCTAAACGAGTTCGCAAAGGAAATGTTTAGAAAATAATCCCTACAGGTCAATAGATCGTGGAAGGTAGGATAGATTTATGTACAGATCAATATATATATATGAATTTCCACACTTTCTTTAACCGATAAGAAATGTCATGAATCAGCAAACAAATACACGCTCTAAGTATCTTCTAACGACTGAGAATTAATGAAGAACTAATGATATTAAGCAAAGGAAAAAAATTAATGGAAGAACTCCAACAGAAAATTCTGGAGGGAAAAAAATCCAAAATCCGGTTTCGGATAGAATTCGATCTGAAGCCATGGTTTTCGAATTAAAATTTGAAACCAATCCGAAATTTCAGTTTCGGGATCAGATCGGATTCTTCTAGTAAACATAGTATCATTTCATTAAATTCTTGTAACATAAAGAATGAATTGAGACAATATTATTTGATTGATGTGAATAGTTTTCTTTAACACACAATTCATGTAAATTAATGAGAATGTTCTTGTATCATCTCGCTTCAACTGTCACATCAATATTTTCAAAGGAGAGAAAATAAAAGAGACTAAACAGATGGCAACGAAGGCATCAACTATCTCATTAATCCCTTTTTGTTTTCTGGGAGTTTTCAATAGGCACCAATGAACGATACCCAAATTAAAAGCCCTAATTACAATTATAGCTTTAGCGCAAGACACAATGCTCGAAATTTAGCCCAACATGATGTTGTTGCTGCTGACAACAAGCCTTCTTTCAGGAGTTGGGCTTTGATTGCTTGATATTATTGTCGGAGAATGAGCAACTCTTTCCTACCACCTTCTTTAATTCAGGAGTTGGGCTTTAATTATAATAAGTACATAATTGATATTAAATTCTTTTTACTGAAAATAAGTAACTAAGCAACATACATTTGGACCAAAAGAAAATGTTATGAAATTTGACATAACGTTCACAGAAATTTCCTTTTACAAAATAATGATCAAAGTCAAACTCAAGAGTTAACAAAAATAGGTAAAATATTATGTTTTAGATAGTTTAACAGCAAATTAACAAGAAATAATTGATTTCAGTTAAAATTAACTCTCAAATACAAAATGGATGGAAAGACACTTTTTTTTTTTTTTATATAGTTTGGTGACCAAAATAATACAAATAAAATTTTAATAACCGAAAGTCTACATGTCCAAAAGTTGGGTGACCGGTTTTGTCAATTTGCTCGTTAAAAAATAATAAAAACAATCTTTTTTTAATATCTCTCTCCAACACATCACAGTAAATTTACACTAATGAAATGGTTCTTTATATAAGGCATTACCATATTGCTTCAAACTGTCACATCATTATATTCAAAGGAGAAAAAAAGAAGATGAAAGAGTCTAACAAATGGTGACGAAGGTCGCAACGTTCATCCTTTTAATCCATCTTAATTTTTGGGAGTCCTCGTTGGGCACTTGACAGAGCTATTGTGTACCTCTTCAAACAAAGTAATTATATTGCTTTTAACCTGCAATCAAACAATTAAATAGATCTAATATAATGGTAGTCAGGATGGATACACAAAGATAGATATTATTAATCTCTTTTTATCTATCCTCAAGGATGGATATTATTAATCTCTTTTTATCTATTAATGCTTGAGTAATTATTTTGACGAGTCGTCATCTTTGCGTCCCTTAAGAGACCTTTAGTTTGTCAGGACACTTAAGAGAAATAGAAATAACAATGAACTCGTATAAATTATAGAGAAAGTATTCTAGTATTATGCAATTCACTGATAGGACCGTCGTTAGCCCTATCAAATACAGTAAAAGTACTGTATAAACCTGCAACAAATAGCTATAAGTAGCACAATGATAACAGGGTCGATCCCACAGGGAACGGAGTGCTTCAAATCACAAAACCTATTAACTCCAAACTATTTTGGTTTGCAACCACCTTAGTTTGCTCAGAGAGACTTTTCAAAAGATTGGTGAAAACTAAATAACAACTTAAATCAAGAACTAGAGTTTAATCAATGTAATAAAGTATTCCAGCAATATGTAAATCACAATAATCACGTGCATGTTAATCATCAACTCAATAATATATTAAATAGCATGTCATCAATCAGTTATTACCGTGAATCCGCACAGACATAACCCAATCTCCCCTTACTTTATCGACAATTACCGTGAATCCGCACAGACATAATTGCTACTCTAATTAACAAGGAACAGGCCGTAAGGCATCGACACCTATTAACCAAGTTAACAGCCTTAAGATTTAGGGAAACCCGATT